>VZRU01002992.1:1438142-1515342 GCA_013398155.1 Pedionomus torquatus
TATATATATAATATATATATTTATAGTCTTAATCACTTTTATAGCTCTTTATTATGTTACTGTCTCTGTAGCTTTCTGAAACTGTGCATCTAGACTCTTTTTTAGTGTTAAGTTTTTGATCTTTACTTTTGTTAGTATTGTCTCTGTAAGATAAGATTGTCTCTGTTACCAAAATAAAACTTGGTATTTAGAAAATAGCATATAGTTTGGAATATTTTAGTTTTCCTAACATACACCTGCCATGCCAACATTTATTTGAAGTGTATTTCCACATTGAGGAAATATTTAATTGGCACTGATGGACAGGTTTATTTCCAGAAAAGTTGCAGTTTATTTATAATCTGTATTTGCCTTAAAATTAGTTCAGATTCCATGCATTACCTTGCACTTGTTTACACTGCGTTTTATCTTTGTCATCTAATTACATACATTTGTATTGATACATATATTATTCTTTACAGTGCTCATCTAAAAGGACTGAGAGATGTCAAAACATTGAAAATTATTCCTGGATAATTTTCAACACTATATTTGCACAGCTAAAAAAGGAAGATTGATAGCCTGAGTTTCTAATAATAATCAGTGTCACTTTCATAGATCACATTTGTATCCAGATACTATGAAAAAAAAAAATTGCAGTTTAAGAGAAGGGAAAGGTTGTATGAAAATATGGCAAGAAAGACTGCTGCAGTACATTGAATTTCCATTAGAAAATGTGGGGACAATGGCACAAATAAAGGAAAAGCATGCAAGGGCAAAGTTTAAAAAAAAAAAAACAAAACAAAACACGTGTGTAGAGAATCATAGAGTAATTCAGTTTCAGAGGGATATAAGATCTCTAGTCCAAATTCTTTCTTCAAGGAGGATCAGCTCTGCAGGCACACCAGATTGCTGGTGGCTTTCTTATTGCACAGCTTCTCTACAACCTCTTACGCTGCAAGACAGTACTATTAAAAGTTTTTTCCTCATGTCTAATTTGAACCTCTTGCTTCAATGGGTGTCCATGATCTGCTGTCCTCCCACCATGTGCCACTGGAAAGAGTGTAAGTCAATCTTTTTCATGACCTTGTAGGTGTTAAGGACCTGCTTTGTGGCACCTACTGAAGCTACTTATTGTCTTGGCTGATGAAACGGGCCAGTTCCCTCAGCTTTCCCTTGTAAGGGCAGATATTTCATACTTTTGACTGTCTTGGTGGCACTCCAGTGAACTTCTTTCAGTTTATCAGCATCTTATTGAAGGGCCCAAACCTGGATCTAGTACTCTAAAAGTAGTTAACAGCTGCCAAGTCACTTCCATCAAACTACTCCAGACCTTTCCTGGTCAATATAGTTCATCTGAAGTACAAAGAGCATTGGTTAAACAGAAAATGGTGAGATATTTTTGTTATTTCATAAATCTAAATTCTGCTTCTAATACTTTAAAAATTACAGAATCGGATGTCTACCCAAGATGCATGTCTTTGAAGGAAGTTGCATCACAGCTTGTTTGAAGGAAAATGGTGGAAAATTGTAAATGTTAAATGAAAGAGAATACAGGAAAATTCAGAAACTTGTCAGTTTTAATAAAACCTTTATATCTTGTCTAGTCGGTGTAGACAAATATTTGACTGTGTGCTTTGAATTTCTTGCTCTGTTATTTCTTGTTCAGACAAGTTCTTAGATCTTTGCAACGTTGGTACTTGTTTATTGCTATATTAGGCTGTGCTGGTGAACTTGGATCGAACTGTTATCCTGGATGTAAAAACTGAGTGAACTCTGAGTCACGTTCATAATAGCTGTGGCTGGACAGTTTAGGGTTTTTTTTTAATATGTGTAAGCATAAAAGAAATAGGCCTAAAAAAAAATGCACTTATTTTAATGCCAGCACCACTACTTACTCTCAATGTTGCTGCTCTAACAGATATTTCTAATCCTTCTCCAAGTATGAATTTGTGGGTTTCTTTGGATCTTGTTCTTTTTGTGTACATGTAATTATCAGTGGTACCCACATGCAAAAAAACCCTAATGCTTTTACTTTTTCTTATCTATAAACATTTGTCTTCTGGGTGTTGTTAGTATTCTACAGAGGAGCAGACTATCTTTTCTTATGTTTTTACAGCACATAACATGGTGTTTCCTCAATAGAAGTTCTGTTTCTAAATCCAAGTAGTAATGAACCAGAATTAGTGACTAGAACTAAACAAAAGTTATTACCATAATCAATACAATACAGTCAATACAATAAGGACAAATGGCGTATGACAAATTTGGTGGCCTTCTGCAATTTTATAGCATTATAGCATTTATAGGTTTGTAGCATTGGTGGATAAGTGAGGAGCAACTGACATCAGGTACCTGGACTTGTGCAAAGCATTGAACGCTAACCTGTGTGACATCCTTGTCTCTAAATTGAAGAGGCACGGATTTGACAGATGGACCACTCACTGCCTATGGAATTGGCTGGATGGTTGCGCTCAAAGTGCTGCGATCACTGGTTCAGTGTCCAAGTGGCAAACCATGCTGAGTGTCATTCCATAGAGGTCAGTTTTGGGACTGGTGCTATTTAACATTTTTTGTCAGTAACAGTGGAATTGAGTGCACCCTCAGCAAGTTTGCCAATGACACCAAGCTGTGTGGAATGGTCAACACACTGGAGGAAAGAGATGCTGAACCTGGACAGGCTTGAGAGGTGGGCCCATGTAAACCTCATGAAGTTCAACGGTGAAGTACAAGGTCCTGCACCTTGGTCAGGGCAATCCCAAGTACAAATACAGGCTGGGTGGAGAATGGATTGAGAGCAACCTGGAGGAGAAGGACTTGTTTGTGTTGGTTGATCAGAAACTCAATGTGAGCTGGCAGTGTGTACTTGCAACCCAGAAATCCAGCTGCATGCTGGACTACACCAAAAGAAGCATGGCCAGCAGGTTGAGGGAAGTGATTCTGCCTCTCTACTCTGCTCTGGTGAGACCACACCTGGAGTACTGCTTCCAGGTCTGGATGCAGTATACCAGCATAAGATGGACATAGTCCTCTTGGAGCAAGTCCAGAGGAGAGCACTAAAGATGATTAGGATTATGGAGTACCTCTCCTATGAGGATAGGCTGAGAGAACTGAGGTTGTTCTGCCTGAAGAAGAGAAGGTTCTGGGGAGATGTTGTAGCAGCCTACAGGAAAGATATGGAGGGACTCTTTATCAGAAGTGTAGCGATAGGATGAGTGGTAATTGTCTTAACCTGAAAGAGGGGAGATTCAGATAAGATACTTGGGCTCTGAGGATAGTGAGACACTGGAATGGGTTGCCCAGTGAAGTTGTGAGTGCCCCATCCCTGAAGGTGTTAAAGACTGTGTTGGGGCTTTTAGTAACCTGGTTAAGTGGGAGGTGTCCCTGCCCATGGCAGAAAGGTTGAAACTCGACGATCTTTAAAGTCCCTTCCACTCAAACCATTCTTTGATTCTGTGATAATGGTAGGAGGCAGCATGTTAATGCATTAGAGGAAATTTGTTTGAGCATTTTATGTAGAGATACCCCAGTAATGATAGCTGTGTGAATCAGGAAAATTATAATTGCTTTCTGGGAGGGGGTGATAAATATGCGACTTATTTTTTTGGAAGAAATTTTTGTCTTAATTTTTATTATTTTGATGCTTCATGGAATTATTTGATTTTTACTATAATTTTAAGTTTTGTGACACCACACAGTTTACTTAACAAATTCATTGCATCTTCTAGTATCTCTCCACATAGAGCAGATGACCAGTTTTGTTCATGTCAACAAAGAATGTCTATTTCGTTTGCTGTATCCAGTGATATACTCAGCCTTTAAAAGTAAATAGAAACAAATACCAGTGGTGTTACAGAAACATGGAAATGCTAAGAACAGAAATAAAAGTAAAAAGTAGGGACATAATGGTGGTAGTTTAAAAGCCATTTTGGGAAGAAAAGAAAGATTTTCATTGCCTTCAAATCCATTCTTAAATAAGATTATTTTAATTTTTGAATAGCATGACTTTCAGAAATCTTCAGTTTCACAACAGATGATGATTCAAAAGTGGGAAAGGAAACTCATAATCTTAAGAACTAAGATGTAGTGGCAATGACAGGGTATGGAGTGACTCCGTTGTGGAGATCTTGTGTGTAAGTTATTACAGTATTGAATGCCCATTTAAAGGCCTAAATATAACACGTGTACTTAGTGGATTAGGGGCTGTGAAATGTAAGGAATTGCCGGTTTTGTTCTGGAATAGTAGTAGTGATCACTAGTGAAAGGTCCTGAGAAAAGACCTAAAATAGTCAAGGCCACAGAACTATAAGCTGGTTGCTGTATGTATTACTTCATAGAGGTACACCATGAATGTGAACCTCTGACAAAGAGAAAGAATATGAACAAAAATAACACCAAGAATCTCGACATCATAGTGAATTGCTGAGTTACAGTTACAAAAAAGGAGGGGGGATGGGGAGCAGAAGTTTGCATCTTTGGCTGTGTCTGTCTGCAAGTTGGAGCATGCCTGAGTGCATCCTTGGGCACTGAAGCATGCATGGCTCTGCTACTGAACTGATAGTTTTTCGTGCCAGTCTTCTGTTCCACTGTCAGCTGCCCTTGAACAATTTATGGTATTGGCTTATCCATCAGGACATCACAAGGATTTTCTGCAGTAGTCAAGTTGAATATGATGTTTTGGTAACTGAGAACAATGCCTAACATACAGGGAAGGCTAGTCCTTTTGAGCCAGTCTTGATGACCAGGAAGTAGTTGAGGCTATGTTCTTCGTATTTATAAATTCTGTCTAATAGACAGATAGTTCTGAAGAGGGGATAGGTTGGGTGTATATGTAGTGAAATATGTCCTTATTCTGTGGTCTGGTTTATGATAGTACATATGACACAAAATTTTTTTTCTCGTTAACTTACGTAGCTGTTTCCATAGCTAATAGAATATTTGTGGGCATTTTAACGATAATGCTTAGCATCACCACACATATCAGGTGTGAATGATGCTGAACAAGTCTGTGATAGATGTATGGACTTTATTCTTCCAGATCTCATAAACATTTGTATGCTTTGGTTCTTACTGTTGTAAGCAGCTATGAAGGGTGTTGTAGAAAGACAGAGTAGCCAGCTAGACTTAAGGGACATTGGATAGCCTTAATTTTAATAAGGTGGTCTGTCTCTTTTTAGACTATATTCATGACATGTCACTCTCTTTAGCTGTATATTGTATTGTTTGACACTTCTGGTTTTCCTCTAGTTTTCTGCATGCAGTATTGTTGGCTATTATATTTCCCCAGTAAACTTTGGAAAAAAGGATTGGATATGATGAGGTACACTGAGTGTTCTTGCCTATGTTTCCTTTTAAATGTCTTTGTGAATGTGAAAGTGGGAATTGTGTGAAATAATGTGATCTGGATCAGGAACAATATTGTTACTCTTTTTCAGCTAATGTGTTAGACAGTTTTCAGTGTCTTCTGTAGCATTTGTGTTAGGACCGGAATTGTGGATCTGATCAAATAGTGTGTATCTTTGGCATATTTCTGCTTAGATATGTAGAATGTAGATAAAATTGTGTGTCCTTGTGCATTGAAGGAATCAAAATGCTGGAAACAACTTCTTGTTCCACAGTTCCATTCCTCTGCTCCGTTACTCCCCCTTTAGCATGACAGTTAAAATATCCACTCTTAACTCTTCTCGAAGTAAATTTAATACACCCTTCACTCAGAAGTTTAACTATAAGTAAAATGTAACATTTAACTTTCAGGCTATTAAGAAAGTCATTTGATTACAAAGCAGTGCAGTCTTGTCTCTGCTGATGTTTATTTTAATTTTTGTTTTATTAAAAAAATGAATAATTACTGGATGTTCTTTGTTACATCAAGTAGCTTAAGAGAGTGGTAGTATTAAAGCCTATGGTATGAATTTTTTTTCTGACCCTTAGTTCCACCCGTTTGTTTTAAGGTAGTCCAAGTAATAATATTTACCAGAACCCATCATAAACTGGTGGGAAACGTAACTGGAAGTTACACCAGCAAATATGTTTTTCTGTAGTGGAATTATTCTAGGTTTGCTTATCGTCTTGTGCTTATTTTTATCAGAACACCTTTTCCATTGCCAACCTGAACTGTTTTTTCCACCATCTTTATGTCCTTGGAGTGCTTAATTTCCTCTCTTGTACCTTTAGACTCTGAGGAGTGGAGCCTGCTTCGAGTTCCTGTGAGCATTTGCTTCTTAGGAATCTGTTGGCTCATTTTCAGAGGAACTTGCAGCATTAATTTGCATAGTTAAGATCTTATTTTGGGATTTTCACCATGCAAAAATCCCGTTGTATTATTTATTAAAATGATTCTTACAGATGTTTTTAATTTCTCATCTGGGATCCACTGGGTCTTAAATAATTTATTTATCTTTCTCAATGCTACGTAGGCACCTTTTCAAGCTTTATGCCTCAAGTAACACTTCTGTTTTTCCATGGACTGTGGAAACCTACCAAAGCACTTTTTGGGGGGAAAAAAGTAAAAACCATTACTTTTGTAGTTGGGCAAAATGAAATTTTTCCTCTTTCTAATTAAATTTGTTTTGAATAGAAAATATTTTCTTATGCCTTTTCAGAAACTCCCATTGAAGGAATTTGAATTATTTTTCATGTCCACCTAGACCTGAAAACTGATAGCACTGCCTGTTCTGTTGTCACTACTGTTTCTCTAAAGACAAATAGAGTAAGACATGTTGTTTCCAGTCTGTCCAGTGCTCTTCTGTGCAAACGAGCTTGAGGAAGTCTTTCCTTCATCGGAACAAATAGTCGGTATGCTGTAGATATGTCTTCTGTCTTCCTAACATTTTAAAAGCCTTCGCAAGTAAGATGCAGAATGTCTTCAGTCAGCTTGTCCTTTAAGAGGAACCTGAAGTCATTCACTACACTAGTGGTGACAGCTTCTGAATTTCTCAGTACATGTAATTCTGTAATGATATCTGTAATCTAAATACTGATTTCTAGACCTTGTCTTTACTGGAGACATAACAATCTCAGTAACACTAAGCTTATTTGTCACAGTGAAATCACTGTGCCTCGTTTTTCCCAATGACTTGTCAAGTTGTTCATCAGATTCTGAAGCTGAACAATCATTAGAGCGTGTAATCTGTTCTAAACACAAGTTCTCCGATTCTAAAAATAATATAGATGTAATTTAAAGCTATACTATATATATCACTGCTAACAGAAGTTCCTTTGGGGCATTCAGTACTTTCTGTCTAGAAAACTTGGATTTTCTGGTTTCAAAAAGAAATTAATTTTGGTTTTGGTGTCATTATGGCTTCTAAAGTGTAAACCACGAGCATGTGATCAGGGCAAAAGAGTTTTGTCAGGACAGAAGAAAAGAAAGCTATCATGACATTCTTCAGTTCTATAAAACTACTAAATTATACTCTACTCAAAAGTTAAATGTTTTCTCATTCATACCTAACCCTTGCTTTGTTTTGAATACCGTGATTCCCCATGTATGAACCTTTCATAATATCCTATAAAATGAAATATATATGTGTATCCTGCCTAGTTTTGTATAAACTTATTTTCCTTTTGTCTGTAGAAATTCCTGTAATGATAAACTCAAATAATTGCAATAGTTTTAAACATTCCCTCCTACCTGTTTTTGAGGGGTAGAGTGTGGAGGCTTGTTTTCCTTGGAGTTGAAAATCTTTCCTAAGCTAGTCTTTATGTTCAGAGTCACACTGTTCTGTTCTAGTTTAGTCTAAACCTGTAACAGGTGTAATAGATGGAACAAGTAGAGACATACCCCACCCCATGAGTCTTTGTGTGGCATATGAATTCTGCAAGCAAAAGCATTATTATTCCATGAAAACATGCTCTTCCCTAAATACTATCACCTTCCAGTATTCACTTCTAAATGTAAAAAGCTCTTTAGAACTTGTTGCCATTTCTAGTGGATTGTGTAATAAGAACACTGAATAAGGAACTCTATAAGAGGGAATTAAATTATATGGAATTGCAAATTATGATTTTTTATGATTTTTTAGTCTGAAACGTAAATGTTGATCTGGACTTCTTTTCCTTTTAGTTTTCAATGGCTTGTGAATGCACATCACATTCTTGGTTCCAGTAAGGAATGGCTGGTTCACGCATCACATTGTTTTTGTTCCCGATGAAGGCAGTGAAATACGTTTGAGTCAGGAGAACAGTTTCTGACAGATGAGAAAGAAAGCTATTAGACTACTGATCTTTATTTATATGTGTAATATCATGCTGGAAGAAATTCAGGAGAAGCTCAAGCTCTAGGAGCTTATCTTTGCCCAGTTGTCTTTTGCTTCATTTTCTGTATTGTTTACATGTTTGCTTGTTACTGTTTTTGCATGCTTTCATGGTTTCATTTTTTTATAATGTTATTTATTGCTTGTCAGGAAAATACTGAAATACAGGATCTCTTTCTAGTTCAGTACTTGCAGATGAGAGCAGCTGAAATACATTAGCGCCAAGTTCTGAATAAGTATCTCGGCTTCTTTCCAGTAGCTTGTGACCAGCGTGTCTGTGTTTCATAACTGTTACTCCAGTAGCTCTCATGGCTAAAGGTTCCATATGTCATTGTCTACCTGCTTCTCCTAATTTCTGTGTGTTCCCTCCTGTCCAGTTGACTAGGTTAGATAGGTCTGTGCTTGGCTAACCAGATTCTATGTAATCTCATTTTTTCTAAAGAAAATTGGGTCTTTGATTTTCTTTACCTGCTCTGGAGGACATAAGGCATACAAGTTGTAAATCTATCTTTCATTCTCATCATTAGAAACACAGTTATACAGATGCATGTCTGAACTTTACAAACATTTTTTCTACTTGCTGGGAACTTATTTGTTGTCTGTATAATACGTTTAGGAATCCTTCAGTTCTGCCACAGTACACTGTCATACTACAGCTGTGTTTGCTGAAAGAGGTATGATATCCAATGTGCATGCAAATTGAGTAACTTCAGAATTCCTTAAGTTCTTATGTTCACAATTTCCTTATTGATAATTTATGTTCATCATCCTATTGCAAAGTACTGTTATAAATGAAAACTTGTCAGTATTGACAAGTCTTAAATGAGTTAATACACTTCCTAAATAATTGTTTACTATTCTGAGATGTTGTCTTCACTCACTTCATATACTCATTTTCTACATTTATATTTAAGATACTAAGCACTAAATGGCTTAAGTATCTTTTGGTTGTAATTTTCTATGGTTAGGTATATAGGATGAAATCTAGTATCAAGAAAACTACCACGGCCAGATAATTTCATTTTTTGTTATAATATATTTTAATTTTTGTTTGTCAGCAGCTAGTAGAAGAAAATAGTGGGTTTGTAGAGCTGGTATTTATCATAAGCTACTACTAAAATTTAAAGAAATGCTACTTTGAGTTGTCATCTTGAAATTAAACACAGACTGTTAGTTGTAATAAGGACAGTAAATGAGGACTAAAGTCTTATGCAAGCCTTTTAACTGGAAGAATATGGGCTGCTCATTTATAGTTGTTTCTTTTTTTTTGCTGTAGGAAAGACAACATTCCACTGTGGTTTGTAATAAAATGTTTGAGAGTGAGAAACTATTATTTTCAATAGATGATGATATTTTCCTATAAACAAAATTCAGTGCAAACCCAAAACAAATTGTGTAGTAAACCCCACTAAAATTGACTCTAGGGACACTAGTCAGAGTTGTAATATTAAAACAGTTTCTCCATATTGCTGTGCGATTGCAGTATTGATTTGGTGTTTTAATGGCTACATTGCCAGCATAGTTGGAGATGACCACTAAAGATTAATTATGTGTATTTAATTCTGTTTCCTTAATACTGAATTTTGTATGTCAGAACAGTGTAGATTGTTGCGCAGTTTGAACTATGCCACTCAGGACAGAATGACTTTAACATTATTACCTGTCTACTTTTCTGTCTTCCTTCATACAGTATGTATTAGTGATTATCTGGGAGAAAAATCTCATCAAATACAATACTTAGAGGAATTTTCTCTAGAATATCTCTATATTTCATAATGGTTACTTTCAAGTACCAGAGGTGGCATTATATTTTCAGAAAGATAATAATGAAAAAAGTATCTTAAGACTGTAAAAAATCTAGAGAAATACTGTCAGTATTCATGTGTCCTGAATAATATTGTTAGAAAAGCAGAATCGTCCCTTCTTTGATTATAAAATTAAATGTGTTGTTCTTGTTGAGGTGAGGCTTAGAATTAGTTTGAAAGATAAAGTAACGTGGACTCATTTTTTCCATTGTAGCAGCTATCTGCCAAAAGAGAACTTATTTTTCTACAGTTTCGATTATATTCTTAAAAATCATTCTTGGAAATTCTGTGTGCCCACAGCTTTTAGAAGAACTTCAACTCGAATATATTGTTTTAATTTATAAAAAGCAAACCAGAGTGGCTTTTATGTATAGTAATTTAATGTTTCATATTTTATGAAACAATATTATATGTTTTTAGATGTGTGCTTGTAGTTTTCTTGAAAGACCAAAGCACTTGACATAAGCCAAAATCTGCTAAACTTTGTTTCTGTTTATGGTATAAATTAAAAGTCTTTTGAGTGTGGTTTGACCTAAGTCTGATTTATTGCTTTACTTGGCCCTTCCTCAGGATGGTTGTGGTTTCCCATTCCTGTTTTCAGTAGAATCTTCATGTGTTTTGATTTCACATCCTTGCAGAGCAGCTGCTTTTTATCTGGGTAGTAAAAACTTTCTTTGGTAGGTCTTTATTTTAACATAGAAATGCTAGGCTTTTGGTTGGGGTTTTGTTGATCATTTTTGTTTAAATGAAACAGATCTATTTGTGTATGCAAAACGATGCATTTTGTAATAAAATTTAGAATTTAAGTCTAGATGGTATAGCAGCTTGGATTTTAGTGAAGACATTTTCCAGTTCAAATCAGAAGAATCTGTAATGAGAACCATAGTCAAAATTTCTTATGGATAAATCTTTCCTTTATTGATGACAAAATATAGGACGAAAGCAAGACTGCACTACTCTTTTGTTTCTTTTATACACATTTGAAAACTTGTCTGTTAATGAAGATGAAACATACATTTAGCTTTAATATGTAATTTCAGTTTTTCACCTGATTTCATTGATACCGTATCTAAGTACTGATTGTGAATGATTGTTCCTCTTTCTAAAGCTGTAATAGGACAAAGCTCTATTTACTGTGAAAAAAGAAAAGTGTGTAAGCTTTTATATGTGTGTGTGTGTGTGTGTGTCTGAGTATATGTTTGTCTGTGCAAGTGAGGGAATCTGCAATAAGTATGATCATTCAGTATTCTTCTCTGATTTTACACGTTTTGTATTTTTTATGAACAAGCAGGTATTTTTAACTTCTTAGACAAGATGTTTATCATGGGTATATGATAACAAGAAAAAAAAAAAAAAAGAGAGAAAAAGTTTGCAGTTACCTGTAGGAGGGAAAGTTATCCTGGTATGTGAGTGGGTTTCACTTTTGGTGTCAGTAATCTTTGCTGTAATCCTGACTCACCCATTGATTTGATTATAAAAGAAGCTGGGAGGGTTACACAAGTTGCTTCACAGTGGGAATATATGGTATGGAGGTATAGCAAATGTGCCCAAAAAACATTTTAGTACTAAATTAAATTAAGAGAAATTTGATTTAAACTTAATTTCTTTGGACAGTGGTTGTTTGCTGATGTTTGGGGATAAGTTGACAAACACAGTAACAAGAGGCTCTATAAAGCAAGGGTATCATTCCTTGACTCATTTAAAGTAAATATCTTTAACTGCATTTTGTTGTGATGGTACTTTAAGTCCCAACTAGAGTAGGACATTCCAAAGACAGTTGTGATAAGATTGGTTCCACTGAATTCTTGATTTAAATTGTAAACAAAATACAGGTGGTCGGTTGTGGAGTAGGTGAAAAAAGAAAACAAGATACGAGAAGATTATTTTAGACAGGTGTTTTTACATAAATTAGCCATGACAGATGTCACAAAAAGACACATTATCACTTAGTAAGCATTATGGTAACACACATAGTTAATACATGTAAAGATGTTAATTTTGTGTCTTTTAACTATAAGTTCTTTCAAAGTGCTAAAGACAAATCAGAAGGAATATACAGGTGCTTATGGGATAAGCAATTGAGTGAGTGTTCATGACTGAGAGTAAAAGGTAAGGATGGTAATGCGAAAAAAATTACATGGTGAAAATATTTCATTTGGTATAGTAAAGGAAGGAAAGCTCCACAGAAGATCTGTAGTGAAGAAGAGAATTTTGGCAAAGAACTGAGTAGAATGAGAAATGAAAGAAGTAGAGGCAGCATTCAAATGAATGTAAAAACAGCAAAGTTAATGAATGAAAGCTAAATAAAAGGAGGTGGCTGAGTGGCCACCTCAGATTCAGAACTATACCATAAGAATGCAGACTTTCAGAATTACTTTGATTGTATACATTAAGCAGTTAATCTTGAGCGTTTGAGATGTTACCAAAAATACTGAAATTTAAACACAGCTTGGATATGAGACTTGAAGATTTATCCACAATATTTATTTGCCTAGGAGAACAGAAAGGAAAAAGCAAGAAGAAAATAGTTAAATTTCAGTTTTATTTTTTATAGTGTATAAATGCACAGTTCGTTTTATAAGTAACAGGTGCGTTTTTATGTTACAGAAAAATAAGTACAGGAAGCTGAAAATAACATTACAGGAGTCAAACATGACATTAAAAATGTAAATTATTTTTATCAAAATGAACTTTTGTCTTTTTTTTTTTCCCTCCATTTTTTTCCCTCTGGCATACTGTAAGTGTAAATGGCAGTTGCAATTTAATGTAAGATTAGTTCTTTTATTATACAAGTGATGGGCTTTTTTTGAAGACTTCACCTTTAAAATAATTAACCAAGTAACTAATTTGGAAACTACCCAGGTCTCATTTTTAAAAAAAAGACAGCACTGCAGTGTCAGCCTGTTGTAGATCATCCTTTAGCAGGGCGGTTGGACTTGGTGGTTTCCAGAGGTAACTTCCAACCTTAACCATGATTTTGTGAAATATATATACATGTTGTGAAAACCAAAAATTTCATTAATGGAAACAAGTGTATGATGAACGTCTGATTCTAGCACAGTCTTTGGCAGTTACATAGTAGTTACTATGTCCTGTGCATTTTGAATTTTTTGAGGTATTTTTTCTACCTTGGAGATGAAGCTCGTGCAGCTTTTTTTTTTTTTTTTGCAAATTCAGTCACCTTGATTTTAGTGGGAGGACTCATTTGAATAATGTGTACTCCTGTGAGTAAATATTTGAAAAGACTGAGGACATTAATTAGTCACTGTATGTCCTTAACAGTATTTTTCCTTCATTGCTGAGAAGGAATGGCATTTCTCCTAGGTTTTATCACAATTTTGTGCTTCTTGTTTCCATGGTAATTCTTTTTCTTGCATTTGCTTCAAAGGAACCAGAGGATTTTGTGAGGTTTTCACTGTTATTTAGTTAATTATGTGAAAACTTAACTGAAGATACTTTTTTGTAAAAGTTCTCAAATAATTCTCGTGAGTGTAAGTACAAGTATAGCTTTTAACTGTTAGGGCATTATGACTTTATCTTCCTACTTTTTTAGCAATAGACCAGTTTTTATACTTATTTCATATTCAACAATTATTATTATTTTACATTAATCTTATTTTAAAATATTTATCAACTTATTCTGCAATATTTCTAAATTCATTTTATGGTATCAGAATTACTTAAAATTACTGAAGACAATCTACAAATGCTTGCAGTCATCTCTAGTAATCTAATTTCCTTATAAATCAGGCTAGTGCAATATTGAGCATGCACAGTATCTTAGAATTTATTACTTTTTTTCTGCAGGTCCAAAAGGCTAATGTTCCACCTACTGTTAAGAATCAAACTTGTGCATACTCTTTTGGAATTGTGTATTCCTAATGCATCACTGCAATATGCCCACAAACCAGAGAAGGTCTCCTGTGCTATTGCAAGAGCTTTCATGGACAGTTATATTTTATATTTTGAAGTGAGGTTTTTAATGATATGGTATAGATGAGATTTGCTCCACTTCAGGAATAAATAGAATAATAAATAATTTTTATTGCTTTCTTCTCTTTCAGGTAGGTGAAACATTGAGTGAGTTCAAGTGGGGCTAGTTAGAAGAGTAATTAACACTTCATCCTTATGTAGACAGAAACATAAGGAACACCTAAATTAAAGAACTGAAACTCAGGATTTTTGTCCCCAGAGGCTTAATGCTGTGGTTTCACGGTCCTCTGACATTAATTTAAATGTCACTGCCAAAAGGGTAGTCTTGCCCCAAGCCAAGCATTTCAGTTCTTTCTTTGCATCAGCAATAGCATCTGTCCAGGTTTGCAGTAGGTCTCATCAACTTGCTCATCCGCTTGAAAATTATTTTTAGGTTGGTGGCTTTGGGTTTTTTTTTTCTGTTTTGGTTTGTTTTTTTGTTTTGTTTTGTGGGGTTTTTTTGAGGGAGTTAGGAGGATTAGTTAACAAGCAGATCACTGAGCTTATCTAATTCATTTTGTGACAACAGGAATACTTGTGCTGGTGTAAAAGAGGTGGTAGCCAAAGCACCTGGTGTGTTCCCCACAGAGCTGAATGGGTTACTGTCCCAGTTTGTCCCTAGCTGCTCCTTGCTATCTGCTTGCTGGGAAAAACTCAGAAATATGTAATACTGTATAGCCCCTAACCCCCTGTAATTGCATGCAATAGAAGATTCGCTCTGGGTTTCTAGTATTAAGTTTTATTGCTTTTTTTAAGAAAAGAAAATTTTCAGTTTGAATAGGTAGTAGTTTAGATAGAGATAACATAGACCTAAATGCAGAACATGTTAGGAAAACAGAAAACCAAAAAACAAACAAATAGAAAATTAACCTATTTCCTTATTCACTGGGACATTATGGGGTGGCTTTTTTTCTGCTTGTTTTGCTTTCCAGTCCTATCATTTGAGAGGTAGACCATTCTGAGTATGAAAAGGAGCAATTATCCTCTCCCTATCAGAAGGTTCCTTCTGAAACAGCGTGTAGCAGGCAGGCAACCTTCTTCTCTCCCATTCCAACTATAACTGTTTCAGGAAAATGTAATATGCCAAACATGTTAAACTGAAATTTTCTACCATGTATGATTAGGGAGGAATTCCACAGACGTGTCTACATGATACAGAGGCAACACTCATGGGAGGGTGTTTTTTAATTCAGGTGTGTAGCATGAAAGTTTAAATATTTTTAAATTTTACTGATACAGCACAATGATTAAGCCCATAAAGAACAAAATTTGCAGTTGCAGGCCTGAATTTACTCATTTTGCAGCTGTGCATAGGTAGTGCAGTGCCATGTATTTTAGTTTCTATTCTATTGGTAGACATTAGGAAATAAAAGGGAGTGGGACTACAACCAGGGAAATTGCATTTGTTAGTGGGGGACATAGTTAAAATTAATTCCAGAAATTTGGAAAAGCCTAACTTCTTAGTAATGTGGGTTCACTTTTCTGGTTTTGAGTTCTGTTATTTTATTAGTGTAACAAATATTTGCTGTTGCAACCAATTATTAAAATAGTCTGCTACATAAACGTATAAAAACAGTTGTAAGAAATTTTAACTTGTCTTTTAACTGCATTAAATTAATGTTGTATTAAAATAATTTTTTTTCAACAGGTAATTGTTAAAGGAAAAAGGTTAGAGATTATGGAATAAATCCATAGATGTGAGAGTTAATGGCAGTATTTATGATTTTTTTTTTATGCTTTAGTTTTTATCTTTTGCCTTATGATTACCTAGGATTAATTCCAGTAGGATTTAACTGCATATATTCAGGACAGCACACAATCACCCTGTTTACCAGTGTGTAACAAACTGTGTGGTAACATCTGCTTCTGAAGTTTATTTCTGATCATCCTGACTTTAACTGCTTGCCTTGGCACAGGAAAAGGGGAAATCTAGGCAGGAAACTGGAACAAAGAAACTTAGAGTGACCAAAAATAAAATTCCAGTTGAATACTTGCTAGAGGAGGGAGTAGTTTGCTGTGTGTTTTTCTGCATTTATAGGTGTTTTGAATAAATTGGACTGACTTTTAAATTATCTTGCACAGACTTTGTGTTGAGAATTTTTTTCATCTGTCATATTGTATCCTTGCCATTTGTATTGAACAGCCCTTTCTTTTAAAAATGTGCTCGTGTAGGTCACCATTTGTAAAAATTTCCAAATGTAAGGTACGTCAGAAGTCAAATCCTTTTAGACCTGGGGCGTGATCGTCGTCGATGCGGTGATGGGGCACTTGCGCGCTGTGGGAGTCCCATTGAGGAGTGGCAGAATTGCCAAGCAGGTGGTGGGAAAAGATTAGTGCTTCATGTGCACAAACAGGAAGCAGGGTTCAAAGGCAGGAAGCGAGTCCTGAGCCGTGATAAACATGATTGCTGCTTCTCCCAGGACTGCTGAGCTCCCACTTATGCTCGTTACCATTAGGATATGTCCAATGTCTGTGGAAAGTGTGCTGAAAGCAAATGGGACAGAACAGCCGCGTTCATGAAGGTGGTTGCACAGTTTCTTACCACATGGAAGACTAGACAGTTTATTCTCAAAATAACTGTATTTGTATCTTTGTAATTTAGAACAAAATAATGGAAGTGGCTTGAAAGCACTGGGTGTCACTTTGTTGCTGTTAACGCTGGGAGGTGGATTGGAATGGGTGCAATCCTGTTGTGGTTCTGAAGGTACTATGTGTCTTTATTTGGAGAAATTATACATTATGCTTTTGAATGAAAAATGTTTCTATATTAAAATATTCCGTCTGAAAGTCTGGCAATCTGGAATTTCAGTTCTGTTCCACATCACAAGAAATTGCTATAATCTGTTTCTCTATTTCTTTGTGGACCCCAGTCTAAGACAAATTTAGCCAACACCTCCTTCTACTAAAAAAAAAATGCAATACAGATCTGGAATAGGAAGGGGGGTTGGCCAATGCTGAGGATATAGCTGTGAGGAGAAGCCAGGTCTTTCCTGGGGAAAGGTAATCGAGTCATTCTTTTCCTTTTTCTGCATAATCAAAATGAGTGTTAAGCGAGAAGCTAACTCTGAATTGTGACAAACAGAATTTTAGAAACTGAGTTCTGAGTTGCTCACTACTTGCTAAAACCTACATATTATTTGGTAGGTTTTAATGTACTGGTTGCATTTTTTGCCTTTGTTTTGTTAAGGAAGATATTAACGCATCTGCCTATGCCGAGGTGGCTATGGTTTTGTGTTGTCTTCATTTCAGACGCAGTTTGCTAATTATCCTCGTGAGAGTCAGTCCCCAATTAGTTAGATACCTGATAAATTTGAAGACATGCATGAGAAGTTCATTAATTGAGGACATTTTTCACATTTGGTGAAGTCGCATGTAGATTTATGAATAGCAGTAAAATTTGAATTTTGGAATCTTAAACATAGGTTATTTTTATACTTTGAAGGAACTTTTCCTTAATTCTGACATGGAAATTCAACATCCGTGAAATAGAATTATGCATATTTTTTGAAAAATACTGATTCACTCGTAGAATCTTTAAATGCATTAAGTTGATACAAAAATCCCCTAAATTAAGTTTTAATATCTGAAGGCAGAGGAGGACTGTTAGGCCTCTTAAATTGTTAACAATGGCATTGTCAGATCTTACTTCAGAGCTTAGGCCTGCTTTCAAATACACATGCATTTGGTTAGGATAGGAAGGACTTGATATGCAGTTCTTGCTCAGAAACAAGAGGGTATGTTTTATGCAATTTCAGGGAATTGGTCTTGGTATGATAATGGTCAGCATTCAGTTTTACTTTAAAGACAGCTACTAATGGCTACAATTTCAGAACAGTGTATGAAAGAGGATTCCTTCTTTTAATTATGAGTGGAGCAATATCTTGCATTAAGACTGCTCAGCACTGCCTGTTTATGGGTTCTGCTTTTATTTGCTAATGGCTTTTCTGACTCTGGCCATAAATAACTTTCAGAAATACCTGCCACCTGTGTTTGGTCTTACATTTATATAGCACTGATTAGAAAAAGGGAAAACGGTAATAAATATGTATACAACTTTTCTTCTTAGCATCTAACGTGAACAAACCTAATTGAATTGTAGGCACCTGTATTTTCCCTTGAAGAATGACTGTTGATACTGATTAAAAACAGTCTTACAACTTAGTGTGTTTATTTAACAGGGCTAATGAGCCTTTCTGAGCTGATATATTAATGCAAGCACACTTCTAGTTGTACTCAGGTTAGCTGTAAGCGACCTAATCCAAATACATGCCAATGTACAAAGTTCCAGTGCACAGAGTGTATACTGGGAAAAGAATCCTGTAGGTCTGTCACTGAACTCTTACAGTTAAGTGATCTTGCTGAATTATGTAATGCATATCATTAGGACTCTGTGAGCAGAGGATTTTCTTGATATAGTTGTAGTGGTTAAGAATGTGATTTTCTTTATGCTTTTAACTACTAATTTCATGTAGTTAAAGCTTTACTTTGGATACTTGGCAGTCCTGAAGTTGGTTAGTTGTTCTTCATGCAAACCATCAAGCTATGTCGTTTGTTACTATATCTTAAAAATAGTCACCATGAGAAAGGTACTTGTCGATTATCCTCAAAGATTGTTTTATCAACCTAATTAGAGTCTTAGAATGAGATTTCCTTTCATGCACATACAGGATATAGTGTGTATTTTGAAAAGTTGCTTTACTTTGTTACAGCCCTTTTCTAGAAAGAAAAACCAAAAAACCCAGAATATAGCTGTTGAGTAAGACACATTTCTATTTCAATTACATTTTTAGGAGCAAGAGTTCGAAATTTGGCAGATATTTACACATAGAAAATGTTTTTTTTTGTTTTCCTTGTTAAAATTTTTCCATTATAAATCTCATAACAACCTAAGTTAACATATGGTCGTTAAATATCTGTTACTTTCGCTACAAGATTATTAGATTTTTCTGTGATACCATAGCATCACAGGATAGTTGAGGTTGGAAAGGACATCTAGAGATTATTTAGTTTAATGCTGCTATTCAGAACAGGTGCTAGAGCAGCATCATGTCATGAGTATATCCACTCATGAAAACCTGCAAAACCTCTCTGAGCAGCTTGTTCATGTGTTCTGTCACCCTTACACTGGAAAAACTTTTTCTTAAGTTTAAATAGATTTTCAGTTTAAATTTGCGCCTGATGCCTCTCTCTTGTCCTTTCAGTGGGTACGAGTGAAAATAGTCTGGGTTCACCTTTTTTATTTCCTCCTGCCAAGTATTTATACACATTAGCAAGATGCTGATGATGCTCTTCCTACTGCCAGTTAGGATGCCATTGAGCTTCTTTGATGCAAGGGTGTATCACTGGCTCCGGGTCAGTTTGGTGTCCACTGGGCTTACATGGCCTGTTCTGCAAAGCTTCTTTCCAACTGGTCGACTCCCAATTTACGTTGATGCACAAGGTTATGTCTCCCCCATGTAGAGGACTTCCCACTGCATTTTGTTGAACTTAATAAAATTTCTGTTTCCTCTTTTCTCTGCTAATGAAGATGGATATTGGCTCTTGTATTGACCCCTGAGTTGTATGCACTGTAAGTTACTAGCAGTTTAGCTAGTGCTTTCAAGTTCAGACGTTCAATCCTAAGACTACCTGAACTGAAAAGATTGTTCTCTAGAAGCGGTAGGGCAAACTTTATTTTAGACAGCCTTTCTCTTTTTTTTTTCTCAGCACTATAGCTGATCCAATGGCAAAAAAAAAAACCTCTCCAACCCTTGACTTACCTGTATCCTTAAACCGTTATAGCTCCAGCAAAATACTATTTGCCCTGCAGTGTCTGTTCATGGCTACCAGGAGTCTATGGTTTTGGCCACAGAAGTAAGGATAGGGAAATTCGCTTCCCGCTTATGAACTTTGATCCTCACCATTAAATAAAGGAGGTATGGGGAAGGAAGAGACTGTACGCAGAGTAAGTCTTATCGAGAGAAGGTGATGTTGAGAATGAGCTGGGGAGCCTGGGACAGTGCAGCAGGGAGTGCAGGATTGCAGGGGATGGGAATAATTCTATTATGTAGGAGGAGCTGAGTGAGAACTGACTCAGCTCGTAAGTTCAAGACAGTGCAAAACTACGCTGTGCACTTCCCAGATTCCAGTGCTGAAATACTAAGTTGCTACAGTGGCAATGAAGAGCTGTGAAATCCAGGGGCAAAATATTTGCTCATTACATACCCATAGATATGAATGATAGTGGTCTACTGTCATCAGTAGTGGTGATCAGAGCTCAAGCAATAGAGAACTAGCCTGTGAACCAAAAAAAAAAAAGAATTACTTTGATGGTAACCTATTTTGAGACAAGATGATGTGAAAAGAATGACACAACTAGAACAGGAATTTGAAAAGGAATACAATTATGGAAGCTAATGGAGATTTGCATTTTTAACTAGGATTTAGTACTCTCTTATGTTGGCAAAACTGAAATCTTTTCACTGAAATAGTATTAAATGTGTTTGCCTTACTATTCTAAAGGAATAAGTTACTTTGTTAATAAAAAGTGTTTTACATCCTCTTAACAATACATGTATGGAAAGTTCATTAAATAGCTTGATTTTTCTCAGGAAAATGATGAAAGAAACAGAAGCTGTTATATTTGGTTAAAAGTTGGATATGTACTAACATTAAAAAAAATAGAAAATATTGGACGTTAAATTCTTGGACAACTACATTCTTTTCCTCAATGAACAATTAATAACCATTTAACACCAAGAGTGAGCTTGCTTTTCTTTCTCTAGAAATGTATTTAATGTAGTTATGGGCTTAATTATCCACCAAATTCCACTTAGTTGTGTGGTGACCTGTTTATTGAATGAAGACACCAAAATATTAGAGAACTGTTTTTCATGTATTGTATTAAAATTACTTCAATCTATTTGGTTAAAAATCCCGCTTTTAATATATTAATTTTAAAATCATTTTAATATGTCTTGAAAATAAGTCAAAACATAGCATTTATATAAAATAACATGAATGTAGTATTTTTTGCAAAGATAATTGCACATTTGAATAAACTGAAAAACTTAGATAGGTACTTGACTCATATAATAGAGCATAAAAACATGAAGATTATGAGGAAGGCAAATGTGCTAATCTTATACTGCTGCAGAAATGAAACAAAAGTCAGGGATTTTACCTAGAATGTTAATGCAGGTGAAACAAAATCACGTTGCATACAGTTACAATCCTTAGCATAGCTGATTAGGTGAGTTTTCTTTTTATCTGCATTTGAATAGGCATGACTAATGAGGGAAACTGCTAAACATTTGAAAAATAATTGGTTGGTTGGTGTTTTTTTGAGGCTCCTTATGCAATATTAAAATGACTTCTCTTAATTTTTAGTTTTCTCATACCATCATTCTGCAGCATGACATCACACTAGTGTGATCCTTCAATGTGTTGAAAAATAGCTGATAAACTGGAGAAAGTGAAATGGAGTAAGTGAAGTACTCTTCTGTTGAGGTGACATGATATTGGCACTTAGCTTTTATGACTGACTTATCAGGTGCTGGTTGGAGCTATCATAGAAGTAATTCACCTGACATGGCTTTTCAACATGCTCATCAGCAACCAAAGAAAAGCAGCTTTTATACCTTGATATACTTCCACATTTGTTCAGTTGCAATACATTTCAAGTTGTTTTGGAATATTTGGCTCCCTTGTTTTTCCAGATATCTGGTATGAATAACTTAAAACTCACTAATAGCTTCTTGAGGTGGGGGGATATTTTCAGTGTAGCCCAATTAAGTGAGCTCAATTGAATTTTAAATCTCAGGTAAACTTTGTCAACGATTATACTAAGTGGAGTTTTATTAAAACTTTGAGGTTTTGAATTCAAATACTAAATTTCTGGTTTTAAATTATTTTTAAAAGTGCTTTTTATCTTAAAAAAGAATTTAATGTTTTAGAAACATATATTGTTGATACTATGGACTCTACCAGGAAGGTGTTTGAGGTTAGATTTTTCCTAATAATCCCTTCATTTTTCACTTTATTCATTTCCATTGGAGTTAGAACGTCTCCCATGAATTATTTTTCATCATCCAGTGACAGACATATAAAAATAATTTATTTAGGTAATAGTGTTTCTGCTCCTATTTTCCACCGGAAGTAACAGCACGTACATCAAATTTAGTATGACTAGATTTCTGTCTTACAAAGTGTTCATGTGGACCCTGTATATGTGTCTCCCATTGCACTTAAGGAACTGTAGAGCTAAATTGTACCAGCATCATGATTTTGAGCAGTTCCTAAGGTTTTAATGGAACATATCTTTTCAGCAAAGGAAAAAAGGCTCTTGGCCATACTGCTAAATAGAGCTTGATTCTGACCTCCCCTAAAGAAACTGGGAATAATTGCACATAAATCAAAACCAGTGCAGCAAAGATCTTTCCCAGAACCTAAGAATTTTAATAGACATTAAATTAGCGCAGTGATTTATAAGTAATCTCTGTTTATGAGGAAAGGAGATATATATTTCTTTGATGTAGAAAGTAAATAAGTTTCAACATTTGTGAATAACGTCTTATTCACAAATTTCAGTATGTTTGACTTCACTACATATTTTTAGAATGCTGATATGACTCACTCTACAGTGTACTCTGATGTTGAAACATAAAGGTTACAAACAGTCCAGAAGCCCACTGCTTAAAACCTAAGTCTTATTAATCCAAAATTATCATGTGTGTGAGCTGTTTTCAAAAACAACATGAAGGTCATCAGCTTAGCTTCACTGAGACATTAAAAAATAATACTGATTCAAGTAGAGACATGTCTCTTAAAACCAAAAGAAACTCCACAAGCCCACATCTCTTAGAGAGCAATGAGAAAATCCAATTTGGTGATTGTTACCACTTTTTATTCTTGGTAGGTTTTTTTTTGTTTTCCAGAAGAAAAAAAAAAAATCACCGTTGCTTTAAAAAGAGATTAGTACCTTGGTCCATTCAGGGAAACTAGGACGTGTATACAGTCTGTGTTCATTGTGAATCACTTGAGCATATTGCACTAATCAGATTGTATTTCTTTAATTTACTGATATGATTTAAAACTACCTGATTGGTTGAATGCCAATAGACAGAGAACTGTAGAATCATGCTTCTGTGAAAATGAAGCTATTTTTAGGTGGTTTTACTTACTGTGTTTTCTTTCAGAGCAGAGCTGCTCAGCTACGTTTCTGGAGATCAAAAATAGCCATTGCTGTAAATTAGGACAAATTTATTCTATTAAATATAGGCTTTTATCTATTATTTTAAAACTAAGTACAGTTGTACAAACCTGTTTTTGTTTTTTTTTTTGTTTGTTCTTTAAATGAATAAATGGTTGTAAGAGTCACTTATTGTTCGTATGCTATAGATAAGGTTCAACACAGACAAAAGGCAGCACAACAGGAAACATATGCTATAGTAGTTAGTTCACACCTGCCAACTGCTTTGAATAGGCTTGGAGATAGTATCAAACAGGGAATTAATTCATTGTTTATACCACTGAAACTCTTTCTACAGAACCTGACCCTTCACAGTTCTTGCATTGCCAGGACACTACTTAAATTCATGCTACTTGAAAAATGACTATGGTCATATTTTTAGTCAGTTTATGAGTGTAAATATAATCTAGATTCCCTGATCCTGCACATTTTTAAGATTTAAAGAAATTTCTCATCCTAACAAAATTCCAGTTTCAGGCATATTTCTTTGTGTTGGCTGAATAAATTAAGATACTAGAGTCAATGCTTTCCAAACCTAAATTAAGAATAAAATAAATAGAAACAAAGAGGTACTTGGATAAAGGAGGATGGTGAAATAAAGAGCGGCAAACTTTGAAAAATATTTCTTAAGTTAAAGAAATTTTAATAATAGCTTGCATTGTATCTACTGTAACAAGCCTGAAAGAGTAGAGGAAAAAAAATAAACCACCAAAAAAAAACCCACCCCACAACCAAAAGACTTAGATGGGATTGTGGAGTAGTGCTTCTGTAATTTCACTTTTGGTTCTGCTTACGTACTGAGCTTTTCCACCACAGTTTTTACTCCCTACTTTCTCAACAAAGTTTTGTCTAATTCTGAATCTCTCTAAAGTTGTCATTAGCTTGTTTTATCGATGAGATTACACATGTGTCAGACAGACCATAATTTGGATTTTATATTCTTTTCCAGAGAGCCTCAAAGCCTTTGCTATCATATACAAATGTGTCAAAGTTAGTGCTCATGGTTTTTCGGTGAGATTCTGAATGTTTAAAAGCGTCTAGAGAAGGGATATGACTTAAATACCTTAGCTAGGTAAACAATGGTAAAAGAATATGAAATTAAAATTAATGTCTATTAAAATCATAATTCATGTGCGTCTGAATTTCAAAACTTTTCATGTGCACAAAGTTTCTTCATGCTTTCCTTCTAAATACTTAACATTAACAATCTCGTGGAACGGGGTGCTGGATTTGGTAAATCACTGATTTTAACCCCTTTGGCTATTCTTATACTTCTAGTTTTCACTTTGATTGTGCATTTATAATGTTTCTCTTTCATTAAGGCTCTGACAGACATGTGGCCAGGGATTAAAAATCAAAGAGCTAAAGCTGTTACTGCCTATAGCCCTGATGATCGACTTTGCTGTCCTCAAGGCAGAAGCATATGATCCACTCACAAATCAACTCCTAAACTGCCACTAGGTTTCAGCCCAGGTAAACCTGATCAATTTTTGGTTTATACTGCTTTTCAGGCTGAAAACTGAAGGCTCAGGAGTTCATTTCTAATCTGATCAGCTGACACTGTTTTGGGGGCAGCAGCATCTGTCAGAAGGGGGTTGTGTGCAACTGGGGTAATAACTGATTTAGCTGTTTGTCTGATTTTAGTCTCCTTCTGCATGTTTGTCTGGACCTTCAATGCCTTCACCTACACATTGAATTACTGGATGTTAACATTTTATTATTTATACACTCACAAATGGTCTCATTATTTTGACTGCTCTGCAAAATGTAAAGCTCTTGTCGGTTTCTGTTTTCATTCACTGCATTACTTTTAAGTAGTAAATACAGATTACCCCATTCACAGTGTAGCAATCCACTCATAGCAGCCTGTTTGCCAAGTGCTAAGCTATTGTTTGTACCTTATCAGAACAAAAGAATATACCATTTTATGGCATAGAAGATCCATTTTCCTCTGTTTCAAAATACAATCATTTCTAACTTTAACATGTTCATTTTCTGTTATAACAGTCTAGTGAAATCCTCATTCAAAATATATATTTCTCATATTTCTAATCTTAGTTATTTCAGTAAAGTAGTTTCAGTGTTTTAATCTAGAAATGCTGGTGTTTGTTAGGAGAGTATTGTACTATTATACATAGAGGTTAAGATGAAGATAGATGGAATGCTATGAATTGGTATTGCAAATAAACTGACAAATTAGTGTGCCGTAATTTAATATTGACAGTTACTGCATATCATGGCTGAGAACAATAAGCAATATAAATGAAATTAATAGTATTGAATCAGAAAAAGTGAGCTTTGAAAGGAATCCTGAAGTCCGTATATTTCTGGCAAGTACCTTTATGAAAAGGCAGTTACCAAAAGTGAATGAAAGTAAAAAAAAAAGTAATTGTAGTTTAACAAACCTGATTAATTTTTTTAAATGCATTCTGGTAAGTCTATTTATTGTATTTCTTAACATAAGCTATTTCAAAGACAAAAAGAAAAATAAATATGGTGAGAATCATTACTGTTGGTTTTAGTTTACTAAAGATCATTACTCTGGGTCTGCTTATAATGTAATGTACCAAACAAACAAAAATATAATTGTGTCTCTCTTTAAAAATTAGTTACTGTAGAAACAGCTTTAGAAATAGTTTTGTGAAAACTATGGTTGTTTAAAAAAAAACGCAAACAAACAACAACTTAAAACCAAATAAATAAACAAAAAAAAACCTTTTATTAACCAGTTGTAAAACTATTACCAGCATGTAGATGGGGTATAAATTTACAGTAAGACTAGGTAAAGGGGTATTTGTTCATGGTGTATTAAATTCTAAATCTTGGGCTTCATGTGAATACCTACATCTCATGGCAACGCCAATGACAGTTGAGAACTGTCAATAGCTGGTGGAATCAGACTGTATAGTTTTAATTTTTTTAAGTGATTTTGTATTATAGGAAAAATCAGAGTTTTGTAAGCTAGCTTGCTTGATCCTTGATGATTAACTGCATTCAGCATGATTACTCTTTTTCTGAGCCCTTTTAATCACTACTGTGAGGAAATCTGAATGCGTCAGTTACTGTACAAATGTAACTGCTCTTAAAATCTTGTCCCTAGAGTTTGAAGCACATTGAGAAACAGAATAGTTCTACTGCATAAATTGGTTGTAGTTGCGGCTCTGGTGTTATGCCTTGTTTTTTTTTTTCTGGTTAATTATTTTATTTATTCATCTTAATCTACTGTTATTCATCTTAACCTACTGTTTTTATATTTATATAAATGCATATACACTCTTCCCACAGTGGCAAAAAGTTTAATAGCTAACTTGATGTTAATGCATTTATGCTTCTAAAAAAAGTTTAATATATTATTTTTTGTTATTTTTAAAATAACATTTATTGTGCTTTTATTTTCTTAATTTTTAGTAAGCACTGATATCTTTATGATTTTTTTTTAAGAACTGTTTATTTCAGAGAACACTTCTGCTATCAGCTATTGCCTAAATTTTATAAATAGGTATTTTAAAGGATAAGTGACCTGGAATAATCTTACTGATATTTATTGTAAAAATTTTTGTCTGAAATCATAACTCAGTATAGCTACTTTTATCTCCAGCACTCTTTGTATTTCTCCTTGCCAAATATGATTAGATTATATGTTTTGCATGCAGTATTAGACAATTAACAGCAATCAAATGTGGACGGTATTATAAAAGGTAGCAAGGAATTAATTCATTGATTTCTGCCTTCTAAATAGACATACTCTCAATGGAAAAAAATATCTGGGTTTGTAGGTGTTATAGTGGACTGATTTTAGTGAGTCTAAATCAATAGCAGGCTTTTGAAACCTTTGTTTATGCATTCAGCCAGACAGCATATGACATCTATGGCTAATCTCACCTGCTACCATTGCGTGTTCCTTCTCACCTGCTGCTACTGCCTGCTGTTACTTACTTGACTTTCAAAGAAAGCTAAGGTTGGTGGAACACAATTAAGAGAAGCAGGTTTTGATTGATTGATAGATAAATATTTAGACTCTTTGGTTAAAGTCTTACTCTATTTTGTGAATTTTGATCTTTATTTTTGAAGAAGCAGCTGGAGTTTTTGGCTACTAGGGGCTGTTTGTGCTTTCATTTCTGTTAACATAGACATTGGGTTAATGAAATAAGGTACATTTTTTTATTATCAATTTTCCTTCCTTTTTCTTCCTTTTCTCCTTTCCTATTTTTTTTTTTTTAATTCTTTTCCTTCTGATTACAGCCTGTAGTTGCAGAGCAGTCGGTAGCAGTGGGTGGCAGTCATAAATCCATAGATTTATTGTCATAGACTTCTGTAGCCTGGCCGCCTGCTGGTACAATTACCAGCTTAAAATCAGCTGTGGAATTTGGCGATTTGGAGGAGTTTTTTACAAAAATCAAGATTTTTATAGAGATACTCTTAGCATTTGTAACTCTTTTCTCTCAAAGTCAAGGGTCTGTGGCCTTTGAAAGCATCTGTTAATCTTTGGGTTTCAAACTGCATTTAAATAATACTTAGATCGTTTTGATAAGGTAACAAAACAATTATTTTGATACACTAGGTACTGCACTTGTTGTGCAGTTGAAATCATGAGGGTTTTAACTGTAAATTACTTTCTTGTCATTACATCAGCTTACTGCAGATATTAATAAACTGTATACAGTAATACTGATAACACTGGTACTTCAGAATGCAGCAGACAGCTTCTTGTGTTTGCATCATCCTGGAATAAAATGCTCTGTTTGTTCAAGGACTAAGGTGTGAAGCAGTTTTTCACAATTGTTCCTTGCCACACCCAGAGCTCTGTCTCTCTTGTGTCTTCAATCTTTTTTATGCTGTTCTTAACTGGGGTTGGGTCTAACTTGTGGCAGACTTGATTATCTTTTCAACTACTGCCTTCTCTATGTTCTTTTTCTTTACAGGAGTATAGAACGTGGCTGAGTAAAGGACCTCAGGGGTTGCAATTTAATTGTGACTTCTGCTCTCTGGTTTTGTTTCAATTTGAGTAAAAAAATTACAAATTGTATTTTAGCCTTTCTCCCTATCACTTTTGCAACCAGGTCTGGATTTTGTCTGTGTCAAAAGTTCTTAAAATACCTCATGTAGGATTGTCTAGTATGTGTGTGTAACTGGAGTATATAACATAAAGATTGGTATTCTGACAAATCCTGCTGGAGAAAAAGCAAGTAGTTAAGGACTGCCACAGGGAGTTAAGGGTAACATAATCAGTGGTGGAACATAAAATTCGTGTGCATCCTTTCTAAGAATAAGTAGTTGGGTACTGCACTGCTTGAGAACCTGAGAGTGTCTCACACCAGTCTTTACAGAAAAAAAAAAAAAAGATATTTTAGTCCTAGCTATGACATTACTGATTTACATTATAAGACTCAGGATGTTAGTTTGAAGTACCTGGCAAATAACTAGATCTGAATTCTATTTTAATATGGTTTTAATAATTAATGTAGCAATCAATAGAGTTTACTTTCACGGAGATGATTGATTGAAGTATCCTTTAATTGCCATCTTTAATTAGAATTGAAGGCTTGCCACGCTAGCTCTTGTCTATAGTATTAATAATTACAAAATTTATTTATTTTCATTTTAATTTTGACCCACTAGGGAACTATGTGGCTTAAATTCACATCCTTGCAAGTGAAGGTGATTTCTCGACAGTGGTATTGCCTCTTGTTTATATGTGTAAAAATATAGGCATGTAAACTGTACTTGTTAGTATAATTCTGTTTAATCATGTCCTATCCAATTATTTATTTTAGGCAGAGTAAAGGAACAGTGGCAGCTACTGGGCTGTTTTGCTTCTATATTTGCCATTTTGTTGTTCTGCTAGATTCTTCTTAGTCAAAGAAAAGGACAGTGGATTTTTATCGGGGTAGTTGCAAAAATGTCTGGTGGTTGATACAAAAAGATAGAAGATATTATCAAATATGGTTTGTTGTTTTTTGTTGTTTTTTTTTTCTTCAAGCACTTTGTTCATATGTTGGTTTTTTTCTTATTAGTCTGTTCATATTAAAGATTTAATGAATTTTGGACAGCAGCTCGTTTTTGGTTTTGCTTATAAAATACTTTGAGAGGTGTGTATGTATCTATACATATTTATATTAAAATATCTTCCTTCCCCATGGGCAAAGGAAAGCCTTACATTCATCCTTTTTATTTTTGATTGCCCTACTTTCTTTGCAACATCCATTTGCTTTACTAAGCCTCCAAGATCTAAAGAATATAGCGTTCTTTTTCTGATACTGAAAGAAAAAAAAAGAAAAAACCTATCTGAATCCTTTGTAGTGGATTTGCTGCAAACTGTAGTTCGCTCTATTTTCCCTGCCCTCCAGGTGACCTGTAGATGAGATACTGTCATGTTGTTTAGCAAAGCTATTGTTATCTTGAATTCTGTAAGACATACCGCAACCAGAAAAGTTAGTTCTGAATCCTTGCTGTCTTAGGCAAGTGATGTTTGATTATTAGAATACAGTTGAATTTTATAGTACAAGTGTCTCTGTATTTTGTGTTAAAAAGGTAGAGAACAAATACATTCCCCAGATGAAAAGCTGATCTCATTGGTGATCTTCTTTTAAATTCTTAAGGTTTATCCCACTGGATTCATTGAGGGTTGGCTTTTTTTTTTATTTTGGCTGTTCAACCATACCATTGCTTAAAATGCCTACCATAAACGTTGGAATAGCAATTAACCTAGAAGATATTCTTGAGCAATGTGTGGAGAAATCTTGGTTATTTCAACCTTGATTTGCATGTTCATGCATAGACCCAATAATTTGAGGAAGATCTTTTTCTTTTTTTTCTGATTGGTCATCACATCTCACACACATCCTTGGAGCTGAGCATCACATGCATCGTGGACATATGCATAAGATCATTGAGCAAGACTCAGATTCCTACTCAGGAACAATGACCTCTAATTTGCACTAGCACATGAAATTTCTACATGTTACAATTTCTTGCCAAGTCCTTCAGTCTGATAGTAGTGAGGTGATATTGGACAATTTCCCAAATGAGCATCAGCAATGTAGTCATTTACATGCTACTTCTAAAATTACCTTGTAGCAATTTGCGTCAGAAAAGTGTCTTGAAGAGTCTTCCTTCAGAAGATTTGATTTAGAGTCAACTTGGAAAGCAATGCAATTCTAACAGGACACAGATAAAATAAAATAGAGTAGGGAAAAGAGAATTTACATCACTATAGCAGAATCCTGGAGCAGACTGACTTGTATAAATCAGTCTGCAGGATATATGACATTTAAAATTTGGCAGCATTAGTAAAGCTAAAATTGCATTTTTGGGGGTTTATATTCATGTTCTTCTACACTCACATTGTCAGGAGAGGTCAAAATTAAAGCACAAAATAGAAGCTGAGGTTTCCTTTTGGAGGCATGCCATACAATACAGTCTTTAATAATGGGAGCTGTACCTGCCTGCAAGTAATACAGTTTAAAAATGTGTATTGCTAAAATTTCATTGGACAGGTACATCATCTACAATTAACTTTATTCTGAATTGTGTGTGCCAGAGGTTGTGACCTAACAAATAAAGAAATGCAGTTTTTAGAGGTATCCAACACCTAATTGCCATGTTCATTCTTGTAAACCTTCTTTTATGCTGCTCATATTTTACTTAGGCAACAGCCAGAAAGCAGTTGTTCTGGTGACTGCTTATCAGTGTAAATAAATGTAGAACAAAAAGCTAGGTTACTTTTCTGTCATATTTCTCTGCAATTTTCATGACCACTGTGAAGACAGGAGTTAAAATTCCTTACATCCCCTGTTTCAAAAATTCTCACCTACCTGAGTTTGTGACCTCCACGGGAACCCAAATCATACAGTTTTAAGCATTCTGATATTAAGATACCATTTTTCCTAACCTGCAGCTTACCCTGCACTCTTTTCTAGTCTTTTCACATTTATTTGCATTTTACATCTGTCTTGTGCTACTGAAGGAAGTCCCCAGGGTGTCTGCAAGGGAACGGTGAAACTGCATTTGAATGGAGCCTCTGTTTGCTCTGGAAAGCTCTAAACTTTTTATTCTAAGTTCCTTGAGGATTATTGCTGCAGAGTTTCACGTCACTGTCTGATATGGGGTGGAAAGGAAATTACAGCTGCCTGTGTGATTGTCTTTTGGAGGTCTTGCCCTGTTTTAGGAAACAGTGTCTTCCAAGGGCAGTGTTTTTATGAAGAGAAAAATTTCACTGGAGAAAGGAGGAGGAATGAAAATGTTTCACAGCTTTTGAGCATTTGTAAAGGACTAATATCTTGTTCATCCTTATACTATTCATTGGAGAATAAACTTTTCTTAATTATAGCTGTACTTAGCATGAAATATTAATGAGCTACTAGGAATTAAACAATATAACTGTTACATAGTTACCAAAACTTATTACCAAGGAACAGATCCATGGTCATATGATCCTACATCTGTCATCCATCTGCAAATACTACTTTCATTAGTATTATTTGATCATCTTGACGCTTGCTGAGCTTTCTAAGGCCTCACCTAACGCAGCAGAACTTTAGACTTTACCTGCAGGAATGCAACATTGGCACTATTTCAGGGAGTTTCTGGATTCTGTTGTGGTCAGTACTTTGCACCCTGGGTACTGTCCGAGTCTTGCAAAATAGAGTATCCTATTTAAAAAGTAACTTGTAGCACAGATACAAAGCTGTCCCATATGTTGATATCTGTGGATTTCTTATGTTGATAAAATCTACAGCTTTGTTTCTTTATAGCTTTATTGGAAGGCATTTCTATAATACCAGTAGGTAACACTACTTTATAATTCTGGTTTGATTCACTGATGGAAGAACTTTCATTTTAATAAATTCTACTGGCAGTGTTGAGTTGCACCTGAGCCAATGTAGAATAATATGTATAATGCCATCCTCAAAAGACTCTTGACTGAGTCATGGCTGATGATGTATTCTAATTATTTATGTGAGGAGCAAACATTACAATAATAATCAACTGCTGATATTTAATCTGCACTGCTAACCTGATGCAAGCTCAGGTGGAATGCTATATAAAATCGGTTTGATTTTAAACATGGAAGAAAGTTAATGAGTAAAAATATTTCTAATAAAAAAAAATAGCACTGATTCTGTTATAATTTAATCATTTTAAAAGTTCAGGAGAGTGGCTTTTCAAATTTAATCTTATAAGTTCTGTAGCTGTGATGATTGCTTATAAATGAACAGCTGCATCTTTATTGCAACAGGCTTAAATTAAAGTCCCAAAGTCCCATAGGTTTTGAATTCCATAGCACGTTAGCAGGAAACCTACAAATATAGAAAGGCTCATGTTCTAAGACTGAGCACAATCCATGTAATATTCATGATTAGTAAGGCAAACAAAATACAGCCTCACACCAAATGCTGCAGTGAAAATGCTGTAGAAATTAAAAAGTACAAAATAACAAGGCTTACCATAATCAACAGAATAATGTGATATATTTTATGCTTATTTTTCACGTAAAACCTTTTTTTAGATGAAAATGTATTCCTTTACCTCATTTGAATTTCTCACAATCTAGTAATTCAAATTCATATAGCTCCCATTGTTTACAATGGTTTGTTTTTTTTTTTCTTTGTTCAATTTTGCATTGACTTACAAACTCCACATAGCGTCCTACCTTTGTACATGTATTAACACCTTAGTTATTCCTTGCTACCTTTTTTTTTTCATCATTTCAATCATTTAATTCTATGTAGAACCCTACAATTTGCATCATGTTTTCTTAGGAGTGTTACAAAAAGCTGTGAAAAATACAGTGATTGGGGGGAATGACCTCATAATTCTTCATCTTGGAATATAACTGTCACAAATGTCAGAGTGATCTTGATGTCAGAATGTGTCATGGCACTCCAAAAACTCCTACATGTATTTTTGAGGAGGAACTGCAAGTTCAATGCATGGCAATGAGGTAATCAGGCAAAATTCAGTTCTTTATAGAAGTAAATATCAATTTTCTACACTTGACACAGTAGTTTAGTCTGTCCATTATTTGTTTGCTAGTCAAAAAGTTCAACTCATCGGGTAGCCTTAAAGAGGAGTTTGAAATATCACGAATGATTGAAGGATAGGAATTTTACTGCATCTGTTTTCTCCAATTCTAGGATTTATTAGTCTGTTATTACATTGTTATACACCTTTTAAAGTTCTCTTTATTTATTGCTAAAATACATTTCAGAATGAAGAGGAATCTTACTCTTATTTCAGGCTGTCTTACTGATTTTGCAGAGAGAAACCTGAATCTAGATTTGGTGGAAAGCAGCTAGATTTTAAAACCTGAATTAATTCTGATATACTTGGTCAATACCAACATTTGGAACAGTCCCCTTACAGCCTTTAAGCCGTGAAAACAGGAGGAGGATATGCTGTTATTACTAAAGCTTTATTCAGTTAGTGACTTATTCTGGGTAGGTACAAATTAAAGTTTCAGAAAATAACGTTACTGTGAACAGCTGTGAAACATGGTCCAAATCAATACAAGATATCATTGGACACTTTTTGTTTATGCTGTTTCTGTCCACGGAGAAACTACTGCAGTTTTTATTTCTAGAATGGAATAAGTGCCTATATATATATATATATAAGGCCTTAAAGTAGTAGACAGCAGTTAATTTACAATTGTTTTTAGTTAAATCTATTTCAATATAAAGGGCTATTTTTTAATGTACTTTGCATGTATCTGCTCCCAGAAACATGTTAAAGACATGTTTCAAATACATTAAAAAAGACCTAAACCATGAATATGCTTAAGTACAATCAATTCTCTGATTAAAAATTGTGATTGAAAAAGTTGACCAGTATTTATTTTGGGGATTGATTACTTTGAGTATGTCTGAGTCAAAACGATCAAAATGTGTTACTGACTAGTAGATATTCTGCCTGTGGAAATTATTTGAATGGTTTCAGTTCTGCCTTTTCCTCAAATTTTGCTGTTCCCAATTGATTACCATGTTCAATATAATTTATCTCAACCTATACTTGAAGTATCTTATCTTCTTTGGTGTTAAGTACTGGTAGTTAAGATGTATTAAAAGTTTAAACTGCCAGTTCTTTGGATGTACAAATTTAAAAATTTATCTTTATTCCATTAATTTTAATACAACACTTTTCACATTGGGAAAATTGTAGTTTGTTTAGCTAGTCTTTTCTTTGCTTAGTGACTCTTCAGATGTATCCTTGAAAATGCACCTTGTTCGTTTAAATAACATGCCTAACCTTAGCAAGCCATCACACTGCACTTTTTCCACAGATTGGCATTTTATAGGTCCTCTCTCCATCATTCAAAGATACATTTTATTTGGCAAAAAGAGATGTGAGCAAATGGCTAGGGAAGACTGAACTATGAAATTCTAAAGACTCCACAAGTAATTAAGTTTGGAGGGTGAGGAAAAAGTCATTATCCTTATTGATGGCAGAGGAGAAAATAGCAGGAGCAGAGTGGGGGGGTGGGGTTAGGCTGTCGCCTTCTCAGGCACAGAAGTGCTTTGGAACATTTTCACACTTATATTCAGCTTAACATAAATTCCTGCCTTAGATTAACTTGGCTTGTTAATGCATGTGAAAAATTTTACTTTGTCTGGATTAATTATACTACCTGAATTTGTCACAACAATATTAAAAATAATATTTAAAAAACATATCAGAGGACTACCACCCACTGTAATGCTTGCTGGCCAGTGTAGTCTTGCTGTAGGAGTGCCTTTTGTTAAGGGTCTGAATGCTGGGATGGAAAGTGTAGTACCAAGTGGTATGGGAGATTTGGAACAGTGTTGGTATTTGTCTCTTCTCTCAGCAGAATTACTGGGCTCCAGCTCCTTTCCTGCAGCAAGAGATTCATTCTGCAGTTGGAGAGGAAGGAGAGAAGCAGCAGAATTGCTACTTCCTTCTGCCCCTTCCCACCTGAAATGCTCCCCTGCTGCTGCTCTAGAGAAGCTATGAGAGCATCCCTGGTTTAGTGGTGGGGAAGGAAACAGACAAGATTGTGGACAGCTGGGCCATTGCTGGTACAGAATTCATACAGGGAGTTAGTACAGAATAGGTCATGTTCTCAAAGTTCACATTCTTGATTTATAGTTCTGCTGCCATCCTGTAAAGATAAGCTCTCTAGCAGAGAAAAGAGACCATTTTATGTGTATTCATATCAGCAGAGAGTCTGATCTTTAGAGGTGAACTTCTCTATTCTTGCTAATTCAGGAGGAGAAGTGCTGAGGTTCTTAATTCTGTGAAGTCTATCTCATGTTACTGCACAGAAGACCCATGGACTATCTGAGCTTCAGCAACTCATGCAGATGTGTTAGAAACTGCAACTCAGAAGGAGGCTCTCTGGAAGAGTAGGAGTGGAAAAACTTTGCTGTCTTGGAGTCATTTGAGATGCAGATTCCTTCTTCCCCACTGACTCCTGAGAAGGTTTTCTGAGCGTGATGTTTTTCTTATGGTTTAACTTGGGGGTAGATTTATTCTTTAGGCATTTATATAGTTGTTCTATTTCAAGACAATTAGTTTATTTCACGTTTTATAGAGGTTGCTTGTCCATTTGGGTGCAAATAACTTTAATTCACATTGTTGTAATATTCTCCTTGTAAAGCAAAGGTAAATGTTTACTGTACCTTCCAGGGAAGGTTTTCTAATTGTGCTGTTGATGTGTGATTAGAATTGATCATCCTGTTTTAATGTGGCATCTTTTGTTATTTTTCATTACTGACTGCTTAATAACCTGTCAGTCACCATCAAAGATGATACCTTGTATGGATTCATGCTAGAAATTATTGTTCTTTTTAGTTTATTAAGATCTATCTGATTTGATACAGTGGAAGATTATTAACAGGTGTTGCTAGGTAAATAGTAAGCATGCACACTTAAGGATGTTAAAGGGTTCGTAGGTTAGAATGTATGGAAATTTTAAACCAGTCAGAAAAGTATTTATTTCAGTTTTTAAAAAGGGTTTCTATCCTAAGGAAGAAAAAGGGGAGGGGGAGAATAAAAAACCTCAGCTAGTCCTAGAATTGTGTTAAGAGCTTGATGTAATACAGGAAAATTAATTACTTTTAAGGCTATCTAGAACAATCCAGTGGTTTATTTTTCATCTCAAATTTATTTGCTTTAATTCAGAACAGAATTGTAGAGATTGAAACCCAATAGTATATTCAGTTGGTTAGTAGTATGTTCAGTCCGGGTTCTTATCTCACAGTCAGATTTGTTGGAGACTTACTGTCTATGAAGTTTCAATGACTTCAGTGGCAATATGCACAGATTTCAGGATCTGATAGGGATGTTTTGGCTGTTAACGTTTTGATTGCATTCATTCCAGGTGAATTAGGACACCATTCAGTTTCTGATCAGGAATGCTTGACCTGCTCTTCAAAAGCAAGGGAAAAAACCTATTCCTCAGGTCTGTTCTTGATCAGTGAAATTGCATGAACTAGCTGCCCAGATTTCCTCAAATCCAGTAATAGAATCATTGGTAGCATTTGTATAAACATTGAGTTGTGGCATTATTCTTTTGAAGTGTTTAACATATGCTTAGAATGACTGGCCTGTAAAAAAGGCTCCTGTCTGGACCAGCCATGGTTCTGGTAGGAGATCTTTCGTTTGCTTCATCCAATTCTCTTTCTTTTCTGGTAGAGAAAGGGTATAGAAACTAAAGACAAAGCTGAGGTTCCTAACCTTCTTCCTCTCTCTCTCTGTCTTTTTTATTTTTTTTTATTTTTTTTTAATCTTGTGTGGACTTCTTATAACAAAAAAAAAACCAAACACACAAAAACAAACAAACAGAAAAAAAACCCAACAAACAAATACCCCAAATATTTCAGCTCATTGGTACTGAACTTGTCAAGCCTGTTATATCTACCTTAACTGTTTTAAAGGTGAACTTCTTCAGGAATGAAAATAGTCCAGCAAATAACAGTGAATCAGGAATTTTTGAGTGCTTAGGAGAAAAGAATATGTAGCTGTGTGATGGGTATAAAAAAAGAGAAAGAGCAGCTCTTATCTGGTGTAAAAAGCTGTGAAAAAAATTATTTAGAAACAGTACTGCACATGGTTTATACTCGTTTTTATTGTAGAATTTTATATGACAAAATATTTGTCAATTTATATAAATCTACTATTGGGCATTTGATTTTGGAGGGAAATAATCTCTTTTTATTTACAAATCAGTCTACCTCTTACTGAATCAAAATCATTTTACTTGTTGCTTTATTCCTATAACCAAGGCAGCTCTTTTAATGTTGTTACTTAGCATTAATAGAAGCTATTTTAGCTTTAGTATTGAGTAATTAAACATTGGTGTTGTAGCTGTCTCTAGAAAACAGTATTGTGTTATATGTGTATATACGTGTGTATATAGGGAGACTGACTAATGTAAGCTAATACTCAAAGCTTGCTGTATGGTTAAGGGTAAGAGATTCGTATATTTGTGGACTGAGTCCATCCTAGGGGAGATGTGGTACATTGTTCATGGGAGTCCCTGTCTTTTTAAACAGCTACCTTGGACTCGATGCATACATTGAGAAAGAAATTTACAAGGAGATAAATGCCATTCATAGAAAAAACAATAGAACATGCTCTAAAAGGGAAGTCAGGAAGGAGCTAGGAAAACAAACAAACATATCAGTAGCATACTGAATGCCTGGGCAATAGTCACAAACTATCCCTACATGTTTTCCATATAAGCCCTGGAATAAAAGTCCAGTGCTAAGAGTAATGGATTTAATTAAACAAGCGTTGGCTAAAACCTAATATAGACAGACCATGGGTTTGGACTAGCACTTAGTAGACAGGAAAACAGAATGAGCAAGATAGAAAAAGCTGTGTTTGTGTTTGTACGCATGTGTTTTTGTGTTCCCATTGTGTGTTACAATGACAGGAATAAAATTGGAGCTTGACCTGTTTTTGACATCACAGCGTTCTTCCCAGTCTGAAAACGTAGTGTATCCATCCTTGACTCTTTACTTGTATTTCGAAACTGGGATGTAGAATAATTCTTATAATACATCTGCTATAGTGTCTCTCTCTACATTTTATCTTGAAAGGTAAAGGTAAATCAAGGTAATTTCTTGGAGGATCATGATTTAGATTAAAAAATATTCAACAATTATAAGTATACTCTTCAGAATGTTTCCATGATCACTGGCAAAGCTTATTTGCAAGTATATAAAAATACACATACAGTTACAGATATTCTAGTAAAGTCTCTAATCTGAACCTTGAGTGTAGCTCATTTACCTGAATTTGGTATTTGCTTCCTCCAAACAGATACATAGTAATAAATGTATTAAGCAATATGATTTCTTGAGGAACTGACCTTATCTAGGAGGATTTTCCAAAGCTTTTCAGAGGCTTTTAAACTATGGAACTTGAGAAATATTTTTGAGGAGAAAAGCTCCCTTGGTGATTTGAACTGCTATCACTCTGAATTATAAAATGTATCAGCTCCTAAAATTTTTCAAAGTATATTTTACTGTTAAAATGGGTGGTTTTTTTCCTTTGGTAATTGTATGTGTAGGAGGCACTATTAACAAAGGTTCATATTACTACAGTATAGCATAAAAGATATAATTGCCAACTGAACGTTACTTTACATGAAAAATATTCTTAAGTGCTTTTGTTGATATGAAAATTAATTCCAGATATCTTGAAAAACACAGATATTTTTTTTTCTTTTTATTCTGCAGCCCTCTTCCAAAAATAAGATCAGCTTTTTTTTTTTCTCTATCAGATTTGGTCTTGTGGTGTTATTGTGCGTGCTTGTTTTTTAATGATTTTGAAAGCTTTTGCTTCTCAGAGACCTTCACATTTTCATCAAACCTGGGTATTGGATTTTTATTGTTATGTTTGGTTTTTTTTACATGCTTACTTTTCACTAATAGAGGAAAAGCATTCCAGGCACCTTGGTAATCTTAAAAAATATATGAATAAGCAAATTGTCATATTATGTTATTAGAAAAGATTTATAAGCACCACAATGGCAAGCCCATTTCCTTTTGAAAAAGTTGAGTATATAAGAAGCATATTGCTGTCCATCAACCCTTCTGTTAATGTTAAGAAAAAAAAAAGAAGAGAAAAATTGAAGCAGATTTCTCTATCTTAGCAGAAAATGTCACATAATTTGGGGACCCTAACTCATCTGAATTTTTTAATAGGTGAAACATCTAAATAGCAATGAATAAATTTAAATATTTTCTTTTAATCCTATATTTGGTATTCCCTTTGGGGGTTTTCATTATTTTGTTTTTGAAAACAGACACCTGTAGGAAATGTGTTCACTTTCCAATTTAAGGAAACTGAAAATTAGAAGATGACAGTTTAGTTTAGCAAACAATTTGGGAGGTAGAAAGTGTGTTGCTTCCTATTTTGAGGAAGTTCTTCTCTGACATTTAATAGCAACAAAATATAAAAATTATTGATCCCTTTCTAACTGCTTTTAAAGTTAGATGGAAATGTTACGGTGGAGTCAGGTGACTTTATTCTCTTTGTTTAAAAAGTAACATGAAAAAGTTCATTTATTATAGACCATTTTACAAATAATATGACAACCATTTTCCCAAACAAATTGAATAAAAACAGTGCTTCTGTCCATAGTTTGAGGTCTTTCTTATTTCTAGAGCTTTGGGTTTCTTGAAATATGCTTTCCCAAATCATAACTAGGTTGGTCTTACTTTCTTTGCAGTGCTTTGCCATTGATCTGCACGCACACTTTCTCTCTGAGTGTTTCTCATCAAAGTAACATTCCTTCATAAAACCATAGCAAGACAAAATCTCTGGCCTACGCCTTTGGTTTTGGCGATATTTACCAGCTTTGGCAGTGGAATCTACAGGTTTTTTGCAAATCACTCTTAAACAAAAAAAAAGCAATTATAATCCCTGTTTCCTGTCTTACACGTAACAGTATAATAATAATCAGTAATTCCTCATGTGTCTTTATGTAATTTAATTTTGGGGAAATCATCATAAAATCCTTAGCTAGTACCCAACAAAACACTTTATATTCAAGGGATTGTTTGCTTCGTAAGATGACTCATCATCCCTTCTAAGCTTTTAATTAAGAGGTTTGGGTTCTTTTTCCTTTTTATTTAAATCTTTTTAATTTCCTAGGTTTCTCTCTCACAAGAGAATAATCCATTTTTTCAAACTCATAACTATTTTAAACCTGGATTCATGTGATTCGCTCTTGTGACCAGATCACAATGGACTGTAAACTTCAAGTTTTCATATAACTCTGAGAACTCATACAGTTCATACATTTTATAGACTTTTAAAATCTGATTAATTTCTGTGACTGAATTCTAGTAAAATGGGCACGTATTCAATAAAAGTAAAACAAACTGATATATGTGTGCTGTATATATATAGGTATATGCACATATATGTGCATAGCTATCCATATGCCATAGCTAAAGACATGTTATCTATATGCGTTCATCAGTCAGTTTCTTATGCTAAGGCTAGTAGAGCATGCTGTGAACACCTGAGGAGAAAATGCTAGAGAACTGATGTTAGAGGACCCCAGGTTCTAACATGTATTTTTGCAGATTTCAGCAAGTCCTTTGTATAGACGCACCTGCTTGGTAATCATCACATCTGTTAACAAGTTTCAAGCAATAGACCCCTTATTCTAACTTTCTGCTTTTATTAGATGCTTGACTGGTGTAAAATATATTGTCGCTGCAGAAAACACTAATAGAATTTCAGGAGGAGTGATTGTAGATGAAACTTTAAAGGGAAGAGTTTATTTCTCTCTGGAAGAAGAATGGAGCTTTAGTTAAGCTAAATGCGTCCACTCAGTAATCTTGAAATTTAAAATCGAATTTAAGGATGTCCTGTTTTTTTGTAACAGAGGTATCAAGAAAGTTCTTACAGGGCAGGACCTATTTCCTTTCAATTCCAGAGGTTCCCTTTAATTATTTTTTTCTTATTTTATTCAGCTATTTTAATTGATAATTTAATTTTTAGTCTGGGAACGTTAAGTTTTGCTCCCCAGTTGTAAAATTATTTTGTCTGGATGAAAGCAAATGCAGAACATCAATGCTCTAGAATTACTACCAGCCCTTGTTTCCCCTTTTCATCTATTACATCATCAAGCTTTGCTTTGAGACATCTTTCTGTCTGTGATGAATATGGGAACAGGCTCTATATTAAGACCAGTTAATTCAAGTTGTTTCAAGAAACAAAGATAGAAAGACATGAGAGAGATAAGGACTGAATTAGAAAACTGTCGTGTTGAGATTTTACTTTGCAAGTATGTGGAATGTTCTTATGTGTTGCATTGAGTTGTGTATATTTTGTCACTTACATGACAAAGGTTTTTCACATCTGTCCAAGGTGTTGTGAAATACTGCTAATACATTTGAATAAAACGTTTTTATTTTCTGACTTTAATTTGCTGAGGTTTTATGCAAGTGTAGAGAGGAATTGTTATGTACAAGGAGGAGTTTATCTGTCTGCTGTACATGTTAAGCACATTACTGAAAATGTTTACCTTGCTCTGGAGTGGTGTCAATGCACCACTCAAAGTCTTCTTTTACCAAGAGCTTTCGCAACATCACTTTTAGGCTGAACCAGTGACTGGTGGCATTATATAGAGTCCCGTGCTACAGGCCATTTGATCACAGGTCAGAAAAATAAACGTAAGGAACAGTAAGGTTAGACTGCTGTACTGAGAGCTGTCAAATAAAAGTTTAATGCAAATCAGCTGATGAGAGATTGCAGTATAGCCTTTCATTTAGTTAAGGTTTTAGCTTTGGCTCCTCTGTCATGTTTTCCCTTTCAGTGTCAAAGAAATTGGCATGGTACACTGGAAAAATATAAGGAGATTTACTTAGTGGATGTATTGGGATTACCCTGGGCTGGTAATGCATTGTACTTTTTAGGTTTTCAAATACTCTTTAAGATTAATGTAAAAGCCCAATGAAAAGTATATAGAGTCATATAAATGGCAGACAGTCCTTTCTGAAGGTGCATTCGCCAAAATATTTAGACTAAGGTTTGTGAAATACAGAGGCACATTTAACATCTAGCGAGTGATTCTGTGAATACAGTAGAACTGTTACACTTTGCATCAGCCTTTAAGCAAATAATTAAAAGTTTAATGATAACTATATATAAGTGTTTGCCTGTTAAGTGTAAAAATAAAAACATTGGAAGCATCACCATCCCTTATCCTGTTGCATCTTCTAGCATTTTTTCTAATGGCTGTTTTAAAAGCTGTGTCAGTTGTCTAATAAGTAAATAACAAGCTTCTCAGAGAAAAAAGTCTGTGGTTTGTTATTTTGAAGTTTCACCGCTGCATTTAAAATGTTTTTGATCAATTAGTGCAATGTGGTTGCCAAGGATATTTGCCAGAAGTAAGGTTTTAGGAAGAATGAATGATTAAAATAACGTTATTGCAAGGTGTTTAGGTTTTAGGCCCAATTTATTAGATTGCAAAACAGGTTTTTATTTACTTGCCTTTAAATTGCCTGATGGCTGCTAATGGTTTCATCTTTCCCTCTTCCATGGAACTGAAGAGAAAAAGAGCATTTTATGTCATGAAATCATAGAATCATTTGGGTTGGGAAGGACCTTTAAGATCTTTGAGTCCAGCCATCATCCTAGCACTGCCAGGTCTACAACTAAACCATGTCCTTAAGTGCCAAGTATACACGTCTTTTTAATACCTTCAGGGATGGTGACTCCACAACTTTCCATGCCATATCTCTTTTCATATTTAAAAACTAGGCCCCAAAATTTTTCCCCTAAAAGTTAAATAAAACAAATCAGAAAACTGATGAAGATTTCTTTTTTCTCCACTAATTGTAAAATTCTGGTTTTGCTGAGAAGTACAGGTGGGCATTTTTGAGAAATTACATTCTGCCTCTTTTGTTTGCTAAGAAAAAGTTGAAACATACAGGTGGAAATTAAATTTTAATTCTGATATAAGAGGAAAGAAACTACATAATACTTGCTGAAAAGTAAGTATGTGCAAATACTGATGAATTTGCTTGTGTTCCTTAGAAAAACAAAACATTAAATGAGTGTAGCAACATCATTAATAAGCATGTATTTAGATAGTGGTTTTCTTGTTTTGCAACCACATACAAACTTCTGTTCTGGACTTCTGTATTATTTAATATAATCAAAAATATTTTTTCTAGTTTTTTTTTTAATATACAGGGATTATGATGAGATGACCTACTCTACATTTGGTCATTTTTGGTGGCAGAATTGTTCTTCTCTTATATATGTTTTACCTCTTCAGATGTAAAAGACAATGTACAATACAGGACCCTAACTCTGATTTTAGTTTTAAATGACTAAAAAAATTCAATAATTTCATATTAGCTATGTTTGCGTGCACACACAAAAAGCACTGATTATTTGGTGATTTGGCTCCAAAAAGTCAGCCATTTCAAAAGTGAGATCTGTATTTTAAATACATATTTTGAAAATCTTATGCCAAAATGTATTCTTATAGATAGCTGTGACTTTTTTAACAGAAACATGAAAAAAAAGGAGTGGATACAACTGTTAAAACAACTGAAAATGATAAATAATCTGACAGTTTACTTTAGACACTAATGGAGCCTAAAAGCTTTTAAAATGACAAAAATTTCACCAACTTCAGTGATTCATGGGCTTATTTTTGTTATACAGGTTGGTCATGTAGCTGGCAGTTTTTCTTTTGTGTGACTCTTGTAAATTGTTGTACTCTGTTATCTGAGTGAAAAGCTATTAGAGTTGTGTGAAGGAATACAACAACATCACTACAGAAGATTAAAGCAATTCCCAACTGTACATGTATACAATTTCTCAATTTCTTCACACTTTTTTTTTTTACTTTTTTTTTGATGTAACCATCAAAGAAAATGCGCTAGTGTTGTGATGCACTTTAAAACTGTATCTTATTCTACGTGAAATGTGCTTTTGCACAATTATCTTTCTCCATGGAACAGTGAATTCTGTTCACTGCATCCGGGTTTATACTTATTAAAATGTAGGGTGTTTGGTCCATAGTATGACATCAAGCATATTTTTATTATATTTCACTTTCTAAAATAAAACAGATTATAGAATACCCTTTAGTGACTTAGTGTCGCATCTAATGAAATTCCTATTTAACATTGACTGTTTTCCTTTCAAATGTTTTGACAGTAGTCATCCCTGGTAAGTGCTTTCCCCATTAGGCTCTGGTAGCTGGGAGGTAACCTGAGCTGTGTTTTGTTTCAGTGTGTTGTCTGCTGACCTCGAGAACACTTGCATTAGCCGCATTGATCAATCCACATCACATCTCATCATTTAGGAGACAATTAATACTGCAGCGAGAAGACTCCCCAGAGCATTTTCTTAGAGCTGGATTGCTTTACACAGAAACCACAGGAGTTGGTTGCAAAAGGGGGAGGAAGCCAAGTAGGGATAAAAAAAAGAAGTGTCAAGAAAGCTTCATATAGGAACCAAGCTTCATATTCTGTCATTTCAAACTCCCTTTTTTGATGGGAGTGTTTTGGGAAAAAAAGTATTACATGTGTTTTGAAGTTGATTTGTTGAAAAGACACTATAACAGGTCACATAAATGTTGTAGAAATCTTGCTCTTGAGTAATACACATTTGATTGTGGTACCCGTCTAACTTGCTAGTAAGAGTGTAGTCATTTTAACTTTATATTATTTTCTCAAGGATTATTAACCTGGAATCTTTTGAAAATTGATTGACGTGTTTTAATCCTAATTTTAATTATTTTAAAATTATTTTTAAAGCATAAAAGAAACCCCAGCCATAAAACAAAAATTACTTTTAAAACATATTTTAATAGTGAAAAAAATGTTTCTCATTTTTTCAGTTATACTCTAGAGCTTCTTGTTGAATTCAGCTTTTTATTAAAGTTGCATTTCAGTATTGCCTGATACTGTTTCTTAAGAAAAAAGTCTTTGAAAGATTTCAAGTGTACATGAATATATTAAGGTAATGAGCAGGCAGGGCTTAGTGTGCTGTTTCATCTTTAGATAATAAAATATTTAATCTGTAGAGATCATCCACAGAAGCAGATGAGAAGCTTTTTCTAATAAAAAACAATTATTTGTCTTGCAGATGACAGGTTACTGTACTAGTCTCTGTTGAAGACTATGTTGCGGTGTTGTAAGGAACATATTTTTAAGATTAGTTGCTAACAGCAGAGATTACTAAATATATAAAGCTGATAGGAATTTTAGGGGTAAGGCTACTTACCTCATTGGTGTATTTCTTTATTCTGTGTATTGCATTTCCTTCTATTTAGATTGCACAATGATAATGAGGCCAACTAAGATGTGAACTTTAGACATCATTATGAACTTCTTAGTATCCAGCGTATCATTACATTGTAATTCACATTTTTTTAGATAGAGTGAATTAATTTTTCATCAGAAAAGATTGATATGTGATCATGTTAATAATAATTATTAGGAATATGTCAGTGACAAAAATTATATTTACTTTTGTGGTAATTCGATGGCTCAAACTTGTTATTTTGCTTTTCCCCCTGTAATCTTGAAGTAAAACACAGACTGGTATTGATAGATATACAGAGATACATATCTGGCACTTCTTTACATGGTAGTATTATTATGTTTTGAGGAATACATTGATATCATGATAATTCATGTTATAGTTTTATTCTGTTAGTAGAACTCTTCTGGTATTTGAAACTAAAAACATGGTGATGAAAAATCATTAGAGTATGTTGGAAATGTTCAGAATGTGTGTGGATGCACTACATGAAATTTCAAAGCAATTTTACTTGGATGTCTACATTGTCTTGGTTTGGTGTTTCTGCAGAACAAAAGTGGAAATTACAGTACTCCCTTTTAAGTTTCATTTTTCCAGCTCCTCTTGGATCCTATTTTTCAAGTCAAAACTGATTTTATAGAATCTATTTAGAGTGATTTGATATGTGGAACACAGAATATGGATTGTTTCAGTCATACTTGTATCCGTAGGATCAATACTATTGGTGTTTTAATATTCTTTGCCTCGTAAGGATATAACCTAATATGTAAAATCACCTTTTTTATTATGCAATAAAGACATGCAAAATCATCTGAAACTACCCTAGTCACAAAAAATACATGAAGTACTTTTCTGCAATTCTGTATTGATCTTTGTCTATCTTGTGAAATCAAAGAAATAAGGACTGGTCTGGTTTTTATAACACAAACAGCACAATTTCCATTTAGAAAAAGGTTATGTGGCAATATAGGCTTTGTCTAAGCCTTTTTAGAGGATTAATGCTAAAGCTATGGAAGTTATTGAATGTTCATTGGTAATCTGCATAGAATTGCAAATTCTGTGAGGTAAACATGGTACATCAGACTGTCTTTCCCTATGCTACAGGGACAGGCAAGTCATCGTAAGAGTCAATGTCTCTAAAGGGGGGAGAGTAAGTAAAGGTGATAAGGGAGGGGGAGTGACAGCTAATACAAGGAAAAGAATACTTCAAATTGGAGGGGAGAGTTACAGAGCAGAACAAAATGGTTAAAACTGAAAATCAGGCAAAACTGAAATGACAAGAAACAGAGGGTTACACTTTGCTGCAGAGTTGGGGAACAAGGAATGTATTCAAGGCCTGCTGTTTCTTAAGTACCTTTACAAATGAGTGCAGTGGGAAAGTGTCCCCTTCTCTGCTTCATTGCCACCAAAGTCCTAACATTCTTACATATAGAATAAATATGTATTTCACCTTCCAGACCTATTTGATGAGTGTATAGCATTTTCCCAGAACATTAGAACATGGATACTTAGAAGGCAGTCATGTGGAATCAAGGTATTCTGCATGAATGGTATTCAGCATAACTCTAAACAGAAGTTCTTGAAATTTAATTTGTGGGGTATTGACTACTTACTTGGTACAAGCTTTCATAATTTTCAACTACTAACTCACATTAGAGACAGCTTAAACTCCATGTATTCAGTAAATAATTGCAGTTACTACCTGGATGTGGTAAGGGAGGATGGTGGATGGTTATAAAAGTCAAAGTGGATACTCAGATATAAGAGATCAGTTGGCTTTGAAAGGTCTTGCCAAAACAACTTGCAGCTGTTTTAAGAAAAGGTCTAATAATGTCTATACTAAATGAATGTATTCACAGTTCAGTTTTTCATTACAAAAGCTTATTCCAAGTGTGTCTGTACTATTGACTCTTATGTTCAACCTTGTGTTACTTAAAAGTTGTAAAATATTTTAGAATATTCTAGGACAAGTCCAAAATAATTAAAAATACAGGTGTTCTGCACATATGTGTTATGTTGCTAATATTTCCGACAGAACCTAATTGTTTTGTTGGAAGAATATGTCAGGAGACTTATGGCCTGACAGAGCCTAATGGTTTTGTTCTTTTGTTTTTCTTCTCACTAATATCATGCAGATTGGCTTGCAAATTTATGTTTGTAGAATCTATAACAAGTGTTGTTTAAAACATCTTCAGATCATCAGTGTCTTATCTTTTGGAAATCTCTGCTTTCTTTGGTATGTTTATGGAGGTATTGCTGTTTGGTTGTGCAACGTTGCTTCTTCATACCATCTTTATGCTATAGTTGAAGCAGCGTCTTGTGGCGTCTTGAAGAATCCACTTTATTCAGATCAACCTTTGGTTTGCAGGTACTACAGAGCGGGTGTGTCTGATCCAGGGAACAGTTGAAGCACTAAATGCAGTTCATGGCTTCATTGCAGAGAAGATTCGAGAAATGCCTCAAAATGTGGCCAAGACAGAGCCTGTCAGCATTCTACAGCCTCAGACCACTGTTAATCCAGACCGCATCAAACAAGTGAGTTTTTGGTTGGGAATAGAGAGCCACAGCAGCTCCTTAGAAGTCTTAAAACTTTAAGGCTGCAAGGGTTCAACATAACATGTTCATTAAGAAAAAGTGTTATTTTACCCTTTAGTAATTTGCTGGTCCTCCTTTTCTTTGTAGCTAGGTGGTCCATGTTTCTCAGCAGTTCTTTTAGACAGGGTTTTATAAGTTTGAATGCCACGCTCTAATGTGTTCCTTTCATAAACTTTTCTTTACTGTATAAGGTGATAACACGCTTCTAGATTTTAGTTAAAGATCATTGAATTTTGATCTGAAAATTATGAACCTCTTTGTAAATCTTTAGCATTACGAAAAATCACAGCTTAACTGAATGTTTCCTACTTTTATGTATATAAAATAAAAACAAACATGTTGATTGGGTTTTTTTAGATCCTATATTAGATACTTTAAAATCTCACCTGTAAGAACTTGAAAATATAAAGATAATTTACTTGGGGTGTTTTCTACAATATCATTTTATGACATTTTTGGCATCTTTTTGCCTGTTTTAAACTGATTTCTTTCAAAATCTCTGGGCAATGCAAAATATATTTGCAAGGTATTATTAGTCTAGTATTCTTTAGTTCATTAAATTTTCTAGAACAATTTTAATTAAAAAAAAAATTGCCCTCTATGGAGAATGTCAAATATGTGTCATAGGGGATTTAAAATTATTTTCCATTGTATTGAATAAGAAAAAGTTGAAGAAATAAACGTGTTAACATTAGTAAAATTTTCTCTTGTATCTCTATCCTATATAGGATAGATTTTAGTTTCTTACCTGTCCCATATGGGAAAAGATTGTTTCATCCTTCTACACTAGCAAGATTCAGTATCCTATGAAGTAATTTGGTAAATGTATGCAATTACCTTTTGTATAGTGACATACACAGAATGTTTATATGAAGGTGTGTTTGAACAGTATGAGTTTGGAATGATCAGAGTGCTTTAGATGTATGAAATTATGCATAAGAAATTATGTATGATTCATGATATTTACTACTATATTATTTTTTCTGTATATGCAATACTTTAAAAATATTCTAGATAATTTATATGAAAATACAAAAAAGAAAACCCCCATTTTTATAGGGTTAGTTTCTCAATTATTACACATGAAAATGATTATGCCTGAGATAGAAAAAGCTGAAAATTGAATGGCTTTTCTGCTTGTATAATTTTAGATTTTATGTCAGTACTTCTTAACCCAGTGGGAAGTTAATGGTATCTATTGCAATGGAAAATGCTTTTCCCCATGCAATGAAATTAAGCTAATTTTTAGGTAAGTCAGTAAGATCCCAAGAAACTAGATTACAGAGCAGTTTAGTGACACGCCTAAATACTTCTGCTTGTACCTGGAGTTGCTATAGCTTGTACACAATACATCTCCAGAAAACTTATTTTTAACAGTGTTGAGGTTTGCCGTATGTTTGGAGTTTTGTTTGGGTTCGGTTTTTTGCTTGCTTTCTTTTTTGCTTTCTTTCTCTCTATTTATTTATTTTTTTTATATTTTTCGGTTGGTTGGTTGGTTTGGGGTTTTTTGAGGCTTTTTCAACACAATTCCATGTTTGGAATGTTAAATTAAATTCTGGAGGGATGGATTAGTGAACAGAGCTGCTTCCAGTGAAATTAAGAAGCAGATTAAAGAAAATGTATAACTGATAAGGCTGTAATTTGGTGACTAGCTCTGTATTTTAAAATTTTAATGTATTACCTGTATATATACAGGTGCATAATAATATGACTGCAAATATTTGGAGATATGCATCCACATATGTTGACAAGTTTTAAAGATAATGAATTGTTTGACTTTTATTTTAGTGAAGCAACATCTATTCATGATAAATTCATATGCTATAAATATTGACTCAATAAATCTAAAATCCATTAGTTTTACCAAGAAGTGGAATTGTTAGCTTAGTTCTTATAATTTGCAGTGAAGTAATCTATCCTCCCAATTCAGAATATCCTATATATTAATGAAAAATATAATACCTCCATTTAAGAAATTAAAAGGGTGGTATTTTCTAGCAGGTAATCATGACCTAGAGCTCCAGTTTTGCTATTTTAATAGCAGACAGTTCACAATGTTATTAAAATAACAGAAGTCATTTTGAATTTGGCAAAAAATAAGCCTTATGTATTACAATTCCTTCTTTTACAGAAACTTTTACATGGTTGTTCTTGTCTTAGAGTATTATCCAAGAACTGTGGCACCCAAAGTTTTCTGCTGCAGATTGAAGAAAGTAGAGTTAGGATTTGCGATTCAGATTTGATTTGAAATAATAAATTTTACCTTTATTAGGACCTTTAAAAGAACTTCAGTTTGTTTTCTAGCTGTTTCTATCAAAAAACAAAGCTAGTTTTCTCCCCAGGAATCAAGATACCTGGAGTTGAAGCCTTGCAATGCCCCCCATACCTATATGAGCATGCAGCTAAATTTCAGCTTTCTCAGCTTCAGAAGATTTGCAGACAAGTCTATCTGGTTCCCTTTAAGCCTTCTCCACTGCATAAGTCCACATCGCCTAATCCTATTAATTTATCAGTATATACCAAATAGTTCTCTCCTCTCAGAAGGTCTGATAGATACTTAATTGACAAACGTTTGCATCTTTTATCTCTATGTGACATAGGCAACTTTTTATAGATGTCAGCCATCTGCTGTTTCTAGGCATCGTTCAACAATAACTACTCGATTCCTGTATCCTTTTGTTTCCTAGAAACTGCTATGAGCATCTATCCTCCCTCTTCTCTCTTAGTTGGAAGTGTCACATCAACTCTTTCAGACCATATTGTAAGCCAGGGCAAGAGAATACAGTTTTAATAAAGTGATCGGGAGCCTGAACTGCTTCAGCTTTGTAATTAGCATGCAAAGCTTTAAATTTCACCTTTAAATTTATAGCAGTTGTTATGAACAATGGAAAAGTCTGCATAATGTGGTCTTATGATATCACTTTCTTCAGAAACTATTGCAGCTTCTTTGTATACTAGTTGAACTTTTCTTCCAGCTTTCAGTTGTTTTACAGGTAACAGGTGTTGTAACAGCCTGTCCAGGAAGCACATGGAATCAGAGAGAGCCGTTGCAGAACTGTGCATTATATAGACGGAAATATGTGTGATCTTATCACTAAGTCAGGAGTTTGCAGGAGTTTGGAAGGAATCTCACCAAGCCAAACAGTGCAATGTGAATCATTCTTTGGTTCTATGAAATGTTTAGCTATTGAAGCAAGAACAAAGGTTTTAGAATTTCTTCCTTGAAAATCTAGAGTAAAAATTTCACATATAGAACTTTCAAGTAATATTTTTATAAGAATGAGTTTCATTTCATTTTTTTCCGTAGATAAGTAACCCCTCGTGAGTCTAACTTCTGTTCATTAATCATGGTTCCAGACGTATTCAAAATCTGTAAAATTGAATGTCTCAACTCAGATTTGTAAATTCACATTCTTCTAGTGAAAATTACTACTTTTGCTTCAGAAATGCTCAACAAAAACATTAAATGCTCATAAATTCTTCAATAAAACATTTTACTTTGAAGTGCTTAAATAGAACTTAACCTTAATAATATAGATCTGAAACTATTGGCTTAACTGGAGGATTTTTTTATTATATTTTTAAAGTGGGATATGAGTTCTATAGGCTATAAAGGCTCAGTAGTTTCCATAGAATCATAGAATAGTTTGGGTTAGAAGGAAACTTAAAGATCATCTAGTTCCAACCCCCCTCCCATTGAGGGATACTTTCCACTAGATCAGGTTGCTCAAAACCTTATCAAACCTGGCCTTGAACACTTCCAAGGAGGAAGCATCCACAGCCTCTCTGAGCATCCTATTCCAGTGTCTCACTACCCTCAAAAGAAAGAATTTCTTCCTAATATCTAATCTAAACCTCCTCTCTTTCAGTTTAAAACCATTATCCATCATCCTATTGCAACACTCCCTGATAAAGAGACCCTGCCCATCTTTCCTATATGCCCCTTTTGAGTACTATCAGGCTGTTATAAGGTCTCCCCAGAGCCTTTTTTCAGGTTTAATAACCCCAACTCTCTCAGCTTGTCTTCATAGGAGAGGTGTTTCATCCCTCTAATCGTCTTCATGAACCTCCTCTGGACTCACTGCAACAGGTCTGTGTCTTTCTTATGTTAGGCGCCCCAGAGCTGGACACAGTACTCCAGGTGGGGTCTCACTAGAGCAGAGTGGAGGGAGAAAATCACCTCTCAGCCTCCTAGACACAGTTCTTTTCATGCAGCCCAGGAAACAGTTGGCTTTCTGGACTGTGAGCACACATTACCAGCTCATAGTCAGTTTTCATTCACCAATACCCCCAAGTCCTTCCGTCCTTAGAAACCTTCATTGGTTTCTTATCATGCCTTTCCCTTCTGATGAGCCTTTCTCCTTTTTATCATCTATTTAAGGCAACAGTCTGTCACCTACATGAATCTTGCTAACCTCTAGAATATGAGAAAATAATTCTGCATTTTTCATTTGAGGTAAATAATAACAAGTAGTTCTGTAGATCACTTTGTCTCTTCAAATAGCCAACAATTTGTCATAAACTTTTCTCGCTACACAGAGGCAAAGAATTGCATCAGTTACCATTCTGCAGTGATTACTAAGATATGCAATTGTGCTTATGAGTTGTGAGGACAAAAAACCCCAAATTGCCATTGTTTACTAGAGAGTCAATTCCATGTGTTAGATTCCATGGCAAAAGTTTAGCATTCCATAAAAATGTGTACACTGTATCCTGTCCCTTGTGTGCTCTTGACTTAATTCAGGTGCCAGATCACTGTTATAATTTTCTGTTTCTTTTCCCCAGTGTTGAATATAGTGTTAATGTGTATGCGAAACCATGTTATATGAACACAATTAACTCTGTGGCTGATGATTAACTCTTTATTGTGTATGCCTCAGAAGCAGAATGTGAATAGAAGATTTTGTTGGGGGATGAACACCAGCATTCAGTATTGCGGAAGTTTTCAGCAGTGTTCTGTTCATTAAGAAAATTCTGAAATTATCTCACACCTTCCGACGGCTTTGTAGTTTTGGTGTTATTTTTCAAAATAACAAAGTAGGCCAGAATTGAAAGGTGACATTTTCTTTCTTCCTAGGACTTTGGGTTTTTTGATGTGAATCTTAGACCTGTACCTTCTTACATGTTTTGATTCCTATGTCTGGTTACTTACTTGAGTTTTCTTGTATTTCTTTATAACAGCACCAGGTCTTGTAGCAGTTCTGTGTCGCTGTTAGAGGTTTTGAGGAAAGAGAAGGTCCTGATTCTTGTTTTTCCATTTTACTGTAATCTTTATCCTAAATCATTCCCTCCATCCAGAGTTGCTTTGATGATCCAAAACGCACCTGCTGGTTTGCTTTAAATTCATTGCTTCTTCTTGTCCCCAGACAGAACATGAGGTAATCTTTCTTTTACATCATACTTACCACACTTCTTTCCTTTTTCAAAGACAACTCCCCAAGAGTTGCAGATGAATCACCTCTATAAACACCTATAAATAAGAATTCCATCTATATATGATAGCTTTCTTACTCTTTTTGTATCGCCCTACATCCTGTGTATTCTTTTGCACAAAAGCAAAATCAAATGTAAGGAAGATGAAATATCATCAGAACTTATTTTATTTGGGGTTTTTTGTGTTTTCTTTTTTTTACAGAAGTGACAAGGTAGAAGTAAAATTAGATTACTGAAAATTACTAAGGAACATTTTTACAATTTGGATTGTAAATAAATAAATTATGAATCCTTGATGTTGCGGATGGAGTGATTGACTTGACACACAAGAGAAGTAGTGAAGTATTTATTAAGGTGAAATAGTGATTTAACGAATTTAGTAGTAAATGTAACAATGTTTTACAAGACTTAATGGCAAGGTACATGATTATTTACTGCATAGAGGTCAGGGACAGACAAGGTGTCAGGGAGACTCCCATTGAGCCACGAGATTCAAAAAAGACCCCCTTGCTTTCTAAATTCCTTCTCAGAGAGGAGTCTAGCTGCAGCTGGATCCAATCCCAGTCCCAGACTTGATTAACGGTTTATGTCTGAAGGATTATATATGCACAATCAACCCTTTATATTATTTAGCTAAGATTTCAAAGTTTAGCGTGCTGTTAGTCACTTACTGAGAATCTGTTGCCGCAAGGCATCTCTCAACCTCGCCAAGTTGAACCTTAAGCGAGCACCCTCACTCAAGGGGAGATCCTGGTGTGCCGCCTGCTGCCATGCAGGAGAGCTCAAATGGCTCTTGGGCTGTCCACTATTTATAGAGTAAGATAATTGACCTATAGTCATATTTTCTTGGGAACAAGGTATCTAGGTCCCCACTCCAGACAGTGTTTTGGCTGTGTTGCCAGCCATCCCCCAAAGTCCAGGTTCAATTTATCACAACTCCCACTGATGGCCATGCCCCAAGCAGGAGCCAGGGGGGGTTGGGGGTGGAGAGGGTGAAAAACAGGGAGAGCACACCGCTACAGTTAATGATTTCTTTTTCCAAATTTTAATTTTGAAATGTGTTATGTATTCATACATTGTAGCTGAGATGAGAATCATTTGGCAAAGTTACAGATTAAAGGCATTCACAGCAGATGAAAAGAAGACTCAATATGTTTAGTAAAGCAAGTGGTCTGTTTAGAAAGGCTCATCTCTGATACTGTTGAAAGTCTAGTAAGTCAGTCTTTTATTTGTTCAGCACAATGGGGTCTTGCAGTACTGTTTCTCATTTTAGCTGCAGAAGGTATTACACTATCGAATACAATTTAAAAAAAAATGCCACCTTTTGTTAAAGTTGCATTAAAATATTGGCTTAAGGAAATTAGTTTTATTGTTGAATTAATTTCAGTGATTTAAAACCACCAATATTAATAAATGCAAGACTGAAACTCAGTATTATCCTAGTATTAATAGTAATTTAATATGGGTAACGTTATTACCAAAGATTTCTTTTGTTTGGCAAGCCCTGTAGTGAGAAACTAGAAATTGGTAAAGCTGTAAGTGCAGTTACATCTTCACATTTACAAGATGTTCTTTATACATGCTTTCATGTCTCTAACCCTATTTTCAAACAGTATTTAATTTTCTGCTTACTGTCTCAGTACAGTATCTACTATCTAGGGTGGTAGGTATACAAAGGCATGACTTCTGTCATTTATACATAGGAATGCATTAGGCAATTCATGAAGTCATTGAAAAAAAGCTGAGACCTTATGGAACACTGTACAGATGGAGTATATATATTTTATACTGCCATGATACAGCTTTATATTCATTCTGTTACTCAAAAATATGAAGCATGGAAAACGTGATACTTTGACTATCTTTCTGCACCCTTTAGTATGTTGTGCAGCCTGAGTGCAGTCTCTCACAGAATAATCAATTATTGCGAGCAACACAAGGAAGAAGTATTTTCTTGGAGTTTTCAGAAAATACCGCAACTCAAATATGGCTTAAACAAAATTTTATTTCTAAAATTAAACTAATTTTTTTTATTATTATTTAAAACCTGTTCTCTCAAACATCTGCTCTAGAAGCTTAAAATAAACCAAGCAAAACTCTTTTACCTGTAGGTATAGTCTCATAATTAATAGGAAAGGAAATGTGTGGGACAACAGAGAAGACCAGTTTCACCACAGCTTAGATTGTACAATTCAAGATTTAGCTTAAAAAAAAATACTGTGAGTATTAGAAGTGGTATGTGGTAGAAATTCTGACTGGCTTTTTTCCATAACCTTGCCAACAGTCAACCTGCAATTTCAGGAAAGCTTCAATTATAGTACACATGTTTTAGTCTCAAAAATTGAAACCTGTAATATAAATTCATCTTATGATTTCTAATCACTTTATACATCTCATTCCCAGAAGCCTAATAACTACTAAATTCAAGTGCTTGCCTAATGCAAAACACTTGCCAAATTTAAAAAAAAATTATTCTGTGCTGCATAATAAATCAGAATTATTGAGCTCTGTCCAACTTTCTTTAAGAAGTAATTTTCCATAAAAGTTCTTGCAAAGCAATTGAGAGTGTATCAGTAAATTACTTATCAGCCAGTAGAAATTCAATGCAAAATCCAAATGCCTGTGTTTCTTTTTTTTTATTTATTTTTGAGAAATTACTCTGTGTTACTTTAATACTGAAGAAATAAATAGCTGTGTCTCCATAAATTGTCTACAGAACTATACAGAAGCATGAAGAGAGATTTTTTACAGAATGCTGTCAGTTCTTTTTTATATACTTTTATATATATGTGTATAGCTATCTATATAGAGAAAAATAGAAGTAGTTATGTTAATAAACAAAGTAAGAGATTAATCCTCAAACACAAGCAACCTCATATACAAAGAAAAAAACACCAAAAATACAAAAAAAAAAAAACCTCATTGCTATTTTCAGTATTTTGTCGTTGGTATGTACTTTTGAAAAACAAAATGTATGCCTGTATGTGATTCTTGTTGGTTAATACAGTTGGTTAAAACATTATCTTTTTTCCATTGTATTTTAAACAAGCTTTTGCTAAAATGGGATAGTGAAATGCTTCTACATAATAGATGTTACAATTCAGCAGTCACCTGAAATGAGTATCTTCACTCCTTTTTCATCGCAGCCATACATTTCTGTGCTTTAGGAAGATTTATAGGTATTGAAATCTGAAATGCTTTCAGTTTCATAAACTACTTGTGCTATCAGTGATTAAGTCATTATTCAGTGTTGAAATGTTCTACATGTTTTCTTATAAATCTACTCGTTAGATTTAGTAATGCCGTATGGCAAACAATTTTTATTATTTAGCCTAGTATGCCTAAACAATATACAATACAGGATGCCCTAGTTAGCAGCAGTGCTGATCACAGAAACTCTCAGATGTCTAAAATATTTCAGTCAAAAATATATTTTCAGAGTTTTGCTGGAGATTAGTAATGTTTGTGGTTTTTTAAATTTTGGTTTTTAGTTCAGTATGAGAGTTTAATTTATAGCTATAATAAAGAAAACCTATGGGGATAAGTTACAGTCCTCCATTCTGTTTTGTTGGGTGATTTTTTTTTTTTTTGGTTGGTTGGGGTTCTTTGTCCCCCCATTAGTTTCAGCTTAAATTATGGAAATCGGTTCATTGCAGTTTCATACTTGGTAAGAGAGATACTACATCCCCCACTAAAATGAGAAGTATAATTCTGTAGTTGAATATAGTTACTCTGCTCTATCATGGAATCTGACATTTATTTTTCTAAGTAATTGTAGCCCCTTGCAAATGAGCCCATGTTCTGTACAGAAAGACATGGGAGGATCCTTTATAATTGTCTTGATTTTCACAGTGTATAGCTTCTGCTGAACAATAATTTTTTGCCAAGCTACATATTTTTTATAATGCCCTATACATGGTAGTATTTTTCACTTAAGCATCTTGAAAGAGTGCCAGTTGACGCTTAAATTGTATATTTCTTAGTTTTATTGTTTTATAACAGGAGTTACAAGTTGGAAACACACAAAATAAGGATCTGCTCCTTAAGATTTTTTTTCCTGTTTTGGCTGCTTGTTTATGTACAAACTATGAAAAAATGGATCTCCATGTTGCTTAACATACAGCTAAAATATTTGTGTGTGCATATGTACAAGCCAGTGTTTTGCTAATACACAACTTTATGCATTCACAGTGTCCCAGCTTTCTCATATGCATTAAGAGTTTTAGTGCAAAAGTATGTATACCTATTTTATGAGGGACTGTCAATGATTGTAAGTAACAGAACTGCTGAAAGTGTGAAATTTTGTTTCATATATTTCTAAATAGTTTTGGTTAGTAATGGTATGACCATACGATAAATCACATTGTATAGCATTTTAACACCTCATTTCTTAAAGTAAAAGTAGTGTAAATGTGGATATTTTATAATATTTATATACTACAAAGATGTCAAAAAACATGCTTTGAATAAGTATTGTATGTTATGTTTTGAAAATTGGAATTTTACATTTTCACTACATTTATAAAAGGAGAGTTATTCTGTCAAGATCTATACTTTAAAAAGAGAAATGTGTATATCAAAATTTTAAACAGAGCAGTGCTTTTTTGGTATGTTCAAAAATTAATGTTAAGCATATGTATATTATTTAGCAAATGTGATCAATAAATATGACTCTTAATTCTTTTTTGTGTTTATTTTGAACACAGACCTGATAAGTTATTAACCTTTGCTCAACTAAATGAACATTTTAAAGCTAATCATAACTATATTGCAGTAATTTGTTCTGAAGGTATTAGTTGCATGTTCATCCATCATGAGATTGATGTTTACATTTTTTCACCTGCCTCTTGATTAAAAAATATCAATGAATATTTTAGCAGTTAGTATATTGCTAAAAACTCAGTAGCTTCAGTGTAATTCTTGTAAGATATGGAACACAGTTTGCTGGCTATAGTCCGTGCTATAGAATGGTGCATTATAAAGTGCCAAAGTAAATGTCTTTTAACTTCTTTCAGATGTTGGCCCTGTTTGTTTGTAGACTGGTAACTGTTTCTAGTGTGCTCATTGAACTTGCTGGAATTTTCGCTTACTATAGTCTTCACTTTCCCCAAGAGGAGGAGAGAGGAAAGTATATATTCCTCATGTGGTCAGCATATTTTTGAGTATTTATGTGAGTTCACCATCTTGATTTCAAGTCATGAATTTGTTTTTACATGCATAAGCATGCATATTTACATGCATTATTTATCCAATTGACTTTAAATTCCATTAAGTTCCAATGAGTAGGAGAAATACTTTGTCTTAGGCATTTTTTATTTATTTTAATTTTCTAGTTATGTTACTTTTGTTGATTTATTTATTTTTTTAACTGTTCAGTCTAAGGCTTGTAAAGGTTGATTTGCTCCTGAACTGCTTTGTTCCCAGACATTGCCATCTTCCCCAACTACCACCAAGTCCTCTCCATCTGATCCCATGACCACCTCCAGAGCCAATCAGGTACAGTATCATCCTACCATCTACACCATACTTTTCACGGGTGACAGCTTGCAAACTGGAGAAAAAGATATGGTGGGTTAAGGATTTATTCGTTCATTCACATATATACACCCATAACCATAGAAATCTAACTCTTGTTAGAAATGGGTAAATTGAATGGAAAGCATTTTTTCTTCTTTTAATTTGTTTTGTTGTCTTTTTTAAATCTGTGAGGAAAGCAAAGTGACTTGTAAAATAGTCTTTTTAAAACTTGTTTTGATTAATAAATAGCAAGGCTACATGCTGGTGAGTTTGTAGACAGTAACTCTTGGTATCTGTCTGTTTATGTATATATGCACACACGTATTTACTTCCTGGGTATTTTATAAATTACGATGGAGTTAATCCTAAAACATAAAAATGCTTAGTTAGCTTGATATCAACCTAGGAATGGCAAACAGAATTCTTTCTTTGTTTACTTACTTTAAGAATTTTGAAATGTGTTTGTGGACAGTAATATTAGGGACATTATTTAAATACTGTATATAATAAAACAACAGATTTGAAATGAAAATTTATTGATGAAGAATAAGGTAAAATTAAGTCTCTCTAAAAGAATGCTAAACTCATCTAAGTAATTTTAGTTCATGTCTCATTCTTAAATGCATAAACTGTTATTTAGCAATACTTTAATTACACACATTTATTTCTTTTAACTGGAAAAAAAAAAAGAGTCCAGTTCATTATGTCCACAAATCATCATACTGTGTATCTTTTTGCCTTCCCTTTGGCAGTTGCTAAAGTTACTTCATACCATGCTTTTTAGAACTGATTCAAGCTTAATAAATACCTTATTTATTTTTTTAATGTGCTGTTAGACGTAATGTACTTTTTGTTCAAATTATCTAAGAATTCAGTATGCGCTAACAGTTTTTAACACACAATCTGTTTATTTAAGTTGCCTGAATGCTTCTATCAGATGTTGAACAAATTAGATCAAATACCAAAGAAGTTTTCTTTACAACAAGCTTATTTTCCCTGGAAGTTAACATTGTTATTAATTACTGTTCCTCTGATGTTTTGTGAACTGCTTATAACTTGCTGGCTGTATAAAAATTTAACATACAACAAAACACAAGCCATATATCAACACGTGACTATCTGTTGAAAGGGACATCTAATGCAGAAAGTAATGAAACTTAGAGAGAAATGGTACAGATAGAAGAGCTACTGAGAAAAATACGAACTGCGATATCCCTCACTTCAATTTGAAAGCCTTCTTCATCAGCCTGCTTCTATTCCAGCAACAGTTATTTGGCTTCGTCATCATTAAATGACAAAGATTAAATCTTTGCCAACAGCTAGGGATATTTTATGAACACTCTGTTAGCCTTTCTTCTTTCTCTTAATTTTAGTATTTTGTCTATTTTAATTAGAAAGTTTTGAAAATGTTGAGCGCACAGATAATTTTAAAAAGTGTTCTTACTATTTTTCTTTTCTGTCTTCTTTTCCACCTTTTTTAAAAAAAAAAAAAAACAAAAACAAAAACAAACCCACAACCTGAAAATGAGTATACCCTGATGATCATTATTTGGAGAAAAAGGAAGAGGTGCTTTCATTTACAGGAAATACTATTCGAGCATACTGTTTAATTAGCATCAGAGAAGTACCTACTTTGCACCTGAGTGATCAAAATTATAATATGTATAAACTTTAGATGACTTTTCAAAAGCTAAAAATACTTAACTTTTGTATGAAGTTGTTCTCTGAGAATATTGTCAAATATTATATATATGTAGCTGAACATACAAACTAACGGCAATATATGCTTTGTGTCCTGCCTATATCCCCATTACATCTTTTAATGGATTTTATTCATAAACTGTGTTCAACTCAGTTTTTGTACAAATAATCAAGATCTCTTTTGAACAGCATTAAAATTGTATATATGAAGAGTAATGAGTTCCTTAAGTGACCTTTGGAACTGTTTTTATCATTAACCCTTGAAATTCCTACTGGTTTATAGTTATTTTATCCCTCCTAGCATTTTCTAGTGGTTTCAAGCCATTCCAACAGGAAGCACAAAGCACATGATAAGGCAATTAAGGCCTTTCTGTTCATTCTAGTGATAAGTGACGTAGCTGGCAATTGTTCCCAGACTATGATAGTGATTAGCATTCAGCACCAGTGTATTGACAAGTATCTGCACTGCGGCTGTCACATGAAAACAGGTTCCAACACAGTAATCGCAAACCTGTCAGTAGTCATGTAAGTACACAGTAGGAGAGTATTAGAGAACAACAAATATTTGTTTTGATACATGGTTGTGTAAGATGATTCTCAGTAGAAAGTAACTATTCAGGTATAGTTTTTTTCACAAGACGTAATATTAGAATAACAGGAAAGAGCTTATTTGACTGGATGAAAGTCAGAAATGTAGTGTTAAGGTGTAAGATAAATACACAGCACACCCTGTTGTGTGGATATAGTAGTGTATCAGGCTTAAAATAATTTAATTTTCTGTAATATTTTAATTCTGCAAAACATTATTCTGTATTAAAGATTAGCAGGGTGATTAAGCAAGGTTTAAGCAATGCTTAATGCTTGGTTGCTGTGGGAGTCAGGTTTTTAAACTGGATTGGTGTGATTGCAATTAGATAATGTAGAGTATCTGTGTTGATGAGTGTACCCGATGTGATCCTTCCCACTGTCTGAGCATGTCAGATGTATTCTCAGGACAGGGCTTGCATAGTGGGCAGGACAACGTCTAGGCACACATTTTACCGCAAGAGGAAAATAGCTCTGCCAACAGAGGTCAAAGGAAGCTGGGCAGGAAATCTGGCTTGTATTATGTCTTCCTTTTAATGACTCACTTTTCCTCCATCCAGATGAAATCATAACTTCTTTTGTATGGCAATTTCCACTTTTGTTGAATTGTTTTTTGGAAAATCCAGTGTTCATGAAAATACTTGTTTTACGATTCTCAAGAAGAGGGTAGTTTCTAAAATGCCTCATATAGTGGAAGAAAATAGTCCCTTCAGAACTGTTGTGTTGTGTTATACTGACTTGCTAAGGACACAACTGAAACCTCTTGTGTTGGAATTATTTTATTCCTTGTCTCTTTGTTCCAGGAAGATATACATGTGCCAACACTATTGTTGCAAATGTCTTGTTTATTTTTTCGGAAGAACTTCCTTGGGCCATTTTTCACATTAAAAATTCATGCTTTGCAAACTTCCCAAGGAAGAAAGAACCAAAGAGTCAATAGAATTAGGGACAATTCAAATAATTTTGTTTTTTTTCCCCTCCTGTCTGCATGTCACTGAAAAGAACGTATGTACTTTAGACTAGAGAACTTCTGTCTTACCCCTTCATGAACTTTGTCAGCTTTGTTTATAACAGAACACTGACAGACATATAGCTGCTGTAGTGAAACTGTTCTGCTGATGCCCCTGGAGCTGGCAGAATATAGCTTTACTTTTATTTACCAAAAGGAGGAAATCAATTTTATTTTTCCACAGTACAATTCAAGTGGGATTCTCATCTCAAAAATTATTAATAACATCATAAACATTATATAAGACATGCTTGCTTTTCCACTGTAGTACCTTGTAAAGGTATGAGTTTTAGTACTTATTTTAACAGTTAAGTAACGATAGATAAGATAGACAACTGTTTCTGTAAGTAACCTCTTTAGATATTTTCTTTTGTTTACAATATTATTTTTTTTTCTTCTTATCTGCCTGCTTTGCTTATGTTAGTGTTATTTTGAGAGGGAAAAGCATGAGTAGTATAACCTAAGATTTGTATTTCTCCTGTCTATTTGATGTACACCTATAAATGCAGTTGCAGACCCTTGCATGTTTCCTTCTCCTATCCTCCCTTTTGCCATAAGATTGATACAACTTCAGATGTTTATTACTGGCTGTAAGAGAATAAAAGGCCAAATTCCCACTTACAAGTGAATCAGGTGAATCATGGGTAGGAATCCTTCTCCCTTCACTTATAATTTAGATAGGCTTAAGATAAGTAATGTAATAAAATTTATCATCACAAACTTGATGTCATTAACTTACTATACTAACTTCTTTTTTCTTTTTTAAAATGCAGGGTTTTTCCACATGGCATTTGCATTTTTTAGTTATATGTTCTATATTGCTTCTTTGTTATTGTTGCTACTGAAACTCTTATTTTATCACTTAATGTAAAGTAATAGAAATTTTGTGGAGTACAGATAGGTGTAGGATTTGTCCAGTCAGTCCTCAAGTCTACAGTTTCTTGGAGCATACCTATGTCAACTGGTTGTTGCAATAAGTTATGGAAAAACTTTTCAATGTTTTTCCGTGGCAGAACTGAACTAATTTCCTTGGTACTGCCTGTACCCAGCAGGTACAGCACAAGCATTTGGCTGTTGCAGTCTTGGTAGCAGGAGTTTACACTTCTGGATTATACTGTCTCTTTATTTTATGCAAAATAAACAGCTTGTACTTGTAACAGTACACCTATAACTAGAGAGATTGGTGGATTAATTGATATCTCTAAGTTGTAATGATTGATGTAGATGGTCTTCCTCTTCCTGACTTTAAAGAACAGTCCTATTCCTTTCTGTTAAATGACTTGCAGAGTTACGAACTGTTCATCCCTGATAGACGTGTAAAATCTGAAAATAGAGTCTGTCTGTAAAATATACTGACAGTTTCTAAAGGGACAATGAACTCATATCTCTTATTTAATGTATAATTTGTTGTGTTAAGTGGAAGAGAAAATAGGAAAGAAAGCTTTTATTTAGCCTTGTTATCATTGGGACATGAAATTTTAAAATAAGTATAATGTCCAGCTTCAAATATAAAGTAGTTTAATCTTAAAGTACAAATAGTGAGTTTTAATGATACTAGATATCTATCATAGGTCATGGAGATACTATCTCTATTTGGCTTTGAAAATTTGATGTGGGGATTATTTGAGATATTTTGGCCCTGGTATTTTAACTACAATATTAATCTAATTTTAATTTTGTAATTTCAGTGTCATTTCTTACAGCGGTATTGAGAAAATCCATTTTCTTTTTAGGTCTGTCACAGATTGACTGATGCTAGATGTATCACTTGATCTTTCTAAATCTCAGTTCTGTGACCCAGTAATAAAGTCAATAAAAAGTTACTTTGTATTCTAATAAAGGGTACTGTAGAATTAAAAAACTGTTAGTGCTTTAATTTTATTGGTCACAATATTTGCCATGATAGTTCTCTGTGAGATAATAATTTGAACTTCTTTTCAATCTGTCAGATTGGTCATTGATAAATACAACCGTTTTATTTAAATTCAGAAGACAAAATCTGAGTTCCACACACAAAAATAATATGCTGTTTGAAAAAGACTTCAGCTAGTAGACAATGTTTTGTATGGACACACCGATAAAGAAAAAAACAGATTCTGAAATCATGAATACATGAAGACCACAAACTAATAATATAGTAAACAAATACATTCTTCTAAAAATGTCATCAACCCAATTTTTTTATTCACAAATAGATGTGTGAGAAGGAAATCAGGTTTAGTGTTCAAAACTATGTGATAACTGTAAGAGCCTCATCATGATATTTAGAGGAATAGAGTTGAAGAAATTCACCCTGTATTTTGTTGACCTTTTCTGGAAGGTCCTCAAACTTATGGTATACTTTTGCTGCCAGCAGAAAAATTCTTGATATAATTTCTCAACATAGCATATTCTTCGGGTTAAGTCTCAGCAGAGACTCTAAGCTTTAGTTTTAATACTTATTCAGCTTCACATGCTGTGAAGTTCTTTTCTATATAGTTCTTGGTAGTTCTATCAAAGTCTTACCCAGTAATATCTTTGAATCCCTGTTGAACTTTGTTACAAGGTTGAATGAAAGTGCCTACGTTAATTAGGAAAAAACCTCTTTTTAGTGTGAGAAAACCCTTACGTTTTGCATTTGTGTAATTTTATCAGTTGTAAATTCATAACAGAAAGTCACCTTTCTGTTTCTTCTCAAGAAGACAGTGTTCTAAATTTTTTTGACTACAAGTTAGCGATGGCATACTGCAGACAGTATGTAATGAATGAAGTTTTAGATAACGTATCTAGAAAGGTCTAGGGAGATTTACTCCCCTGTTCATGTGAGGACTCCAGTAGAGGTTCCAGTGCTTCAGAGGCAATTGTTACCACTGCTCTTCAACTGAAATACTTCATTTCATGGCCAAACTCTAAGCAGAATTAACCTATATTCTATAGACTAACTTATAGACAAATATTTTTTTTTGGTCCTCAGGTTAATACATTTTTTTTATTATATTTCTCCTGTTCTTTGATAGCTTTTTCCCAATATTTTGCAGTATCTAAGCTCAGTGCTTTTGTTTGCATCTTCTCCTTAAAATATAATTTTTTTAGATCCTATGAAGATTTTTAAATAACAGTTTTTAAATATCTTATATTAAATTAATTGGGGGGAGACGTTGTTTCTTTGTGGGTTTTTTGATTTTTTGTTTGTTTGTTTGGTTGGTTTTTTTATTCTTTCATATTGTCTGTTTCAATTTTTCCCCTTTGGACAACTGTTTAGGGATTTATTTGTGTTCCTTTTCCTTTATATGGATTTACTTGTTTTCTTTTTTTCTCCTCTGTGGCACCAAACAGCAATTTTAGGGTCCACTGTCTATTGTTACTTTCTTAATTGTTCAGGAGATATTGCCAGGAACAGTGGAAAGTGGAAAAGATGTAGCTTCTCAAAAAGATGTGTGGGGAAAGATGTAGCTTCTCGCTACTTAGTCCCTTGATATTATTGGCATATCATCCACAGGATGTCATGAATGATCTGCCAGTTGCAACCCCAAGAGTAAAAACATGATTCCACGTTCATATATTTTGTCTTGATTTTCTGCTCGAAAATAATTAGAATCAATTAGCTTCCTATTTCATCCCCTCTTCAAAAAGATATGCTTTCTCAGTGTAATGGGCAGCACTACTCTTCCTTTTCTGTTAAAATGGATAAATGTATTAAATAAATCAGTTTCTTCTCATGTTTTGAACTCTACCTGCTTGTTATTTTTTTTATTGTTTTTCCCCCATAGATAAAAATCAGGAGGAAAATTAACCCCAAAAATGCATACAAATGTAAGGGTTGAAAAAAATATGAGAAAAGAAAGTGACAAACTAACTTATTTTTCTCTTGTAAGAAAACGGCTTTTAACAAGGTATTACATTGTCACTCCTTTTGTGCATTCATGAATATTTAGACTTTCATTGGGTTTAATCCTTAGTTTAGTCATTAGTTTTAAAATTTGTTAAACGCAATTAATAAAAGTAGGTTTTTGGAAATGTACTAAGATGCTTTAGATAATGTATATGTTTTAATGAGGTCTCCTTTTGATCTCATTAATTTGTTTTTAAACAAAAAAAAATTAAATTCTTAATTAAAAAATTAATTAAAAAATAAAAAATTAAATTTGTTTTTTGTTTTTATATCTCTGAACATGCTGAGACTTGGGAGAAAATTTGTCATTACATTTTCCTGTACACTTATGATTTGTGTGGGGTTTACTCACTTTAAAATATTTTGGAGTGAACGTGTAAAAAGATAAGGCTTTTTGAATTGAATGGATTTGGCTTTAGACTTACATGGGTTTCTTATTCAGTTTGTTTAAGGGTTAAAACAAATAATCTCACACTTTAATTGAAGATCTTGTTCTTTCACTTAAAGTTGTTTGTAGATATGATATGTAGGTCTTGGCATTTTTCCACGTCCTTGTACTTAGAAAAGGTCCTCCTATCTGCTTATGAAGAAGGATCATTAAACCCATAAAAATTGGAGAATACATATTCCTGTCTTTGCCAAAATGAGGTAAAGGTCTTCAAATGTCTTGTGAAAAGTGGTGTTTAATTTTTTTCATCTTCTTTGTTTCAAACATACATCCTTAATCAATACAAAATTAAAATAAATAGCATGTTATAAAGTGCCAGATATTTCTGTGTTCAAGTTCCATCCCATGTAAGGTAGAGTGAAAGCTGGCAGCATGTAACTCTTGCCTAACAAAGATTATCTTTGACTTCAAGTCCTTAATACTCAGGTTTGGTGGCATACTGTTTCTTTCAGAACAAACATTGGGAGAAAAACAACCATATTCGAAGGTGTGCAGGCAAAGAGTCACATAGTGCACTCTTTGCTGTTCGAACCACCCAGAGAAAATAGAATGTCAGAGCAACTTCCAGAATACAAATCCAGAGGAGTTTATTGCTTTTTTTTCTGCTGCATAGTGTATCAGTCACAAAAAAGGTTAGACTAAGTTTTCAACTATTCAGAATTTACTTTAACAGCTCTTAAGGAGTGGCATGAGAATGTGGAAAGCAACAATGAAGTTACAGAGTTTACTGTCACAACAGGACAGATTCTGTACAGCACAGACTATAAAGGTAGAAAAGGCAATATTGTATTTTTCTGACATGTCAGAGGTTAGTTGAGTAAGGCAAGGTTAGCCCTAGAAGATCCTGCTTTGGCCATATGTTAGTTAATATTTTCTTTAAGCCATCTGAAACATTATCCTTTTCACAAGCTGTTTGTAGCAATGCAGTGCCCTTTCCTGCAGGCTAGATGCATCATTTGCCTTTTGTGTGCTTTGAGAATTCATCAGATGGTGAGAAACGGTAGAGATATGTGAGACAAACCCACCAATTTTTTTGAAGTAGGTGTGATTTGAGTGAAAAGGGAGTGTTTTGTATGTACAAATCATAGAAAAAAGCCAGTTGATTTATTGCACTATAGAAAAGAAGTTTTATTTTCACACTTGTTGGTTTGAGTTTGGGGGGTTTTTATTATTTTGGGCTTGTGGATATTTTTTTCCTTCTGAAAATTATTTAGACCTCCTACAAGTAATAACAGTTATTCAGAGGCATAGTTTACAAACCGTGGATTAGTAAGAAGATTATAAGCACCCTTAGAAATGCCCTGGGGCTGAGTTCACTGGTCTTGTTACCTAACAGTGATTTAGAATCTTTGCAGTTTGTAGCCTTGCAGGGTATTTGTCTGGGGGTACAGAGTGACTGCTGGCTGTTCGGCCTTCTGTTTTCCCCTGCTTCTCAAGTGGCATCTCAGGAAACGCAACCTTTTTTTTTTTTCTTCACATTATTCAGCAATAATGAACTTCTACATGACAAAGTGTACATCCACTTGGCACCTGTGATTTGGATGGGGTGAGAAAAGTATATTTTAAGTTTCTATTTCTTTAAAGTTTATTAAAGCCTGCAATTTGGCATTTCTACAGCAGTGTAAATTCTTTCAAGTTTCTAGTAACTCAATCTCCATGCTTCTCAGATTTTTATGGTTATTTTTATTCTTTATTTAACCAAAACATAAATATAGTGAGAATATTTTTATCTATTTTATTCTCCTAATAGTAACTGTAATAATTGCAAAAATAAATTAAAAGCTGCCCCCTACCCATGAGATACTGAAATGCAGACTCCATGTAAGCTCTTTTGAAATGTTACTGCTTAATGGCATAAAACTGGTTTCTCAAATAGATTAAACTGTGATTAACAACATTCTTTACTAAAGAGTACTGAAGCAAAATTCAATTCCACCAGACCTTCTACAGGCTAGAGTCAAATATAATTAAGTGACGTAGAAAAATGAGAAATCAAGTCAAAAGATTATCAGATCTTTACAGAATATTTATTGGTCATAATATATTTAAAATTTTTAGTAGAATAACTGTGTAAATGCTGTCTAGAACCAGTACTGTCACAGTCAGTTCTAGAAAAAGAAGGAAATATCAGATAGCTGTTTAAAGACATTTCCCACATTATATTGCACATGTATTTGAGCATTAAAGAGTTTCCTTTCTATAATTTCCCATTTTAATTGTCAAAAGTAATTAGATAATTAATGATGTACTTTACATTAACACTTACAGTAAAGGCTGGTGGCTGTACACAATGTGTATGTTTACAACGAGGGTTGTCTTTACTGTATGCAATTTCTAAGTAAATTGTAAGTTATGCCTACCTTACATTAACAGGAACACTTTTGAATGAGGATAATAAAAGGGGGAGATTTCAGCTTTGATGCAATGAAAGTTATGTTTTGAAATCTGAATGTAAGAATTTAATTTAGCAATTACTAATGCAAATAATTTATGTATGTTTTATTATAAAAATGTTTTTGAATATAAGGATACCATTCTGCTAACTTTATTTTTATTAAAGAGTCTAGCTACAAAAAATGAGATGCAAAATGCCTGAACTAAAAATGTTGTTAATACAGCAGATATTTCATGGATGGAATCATATTCCATAGCCTCTGCACTATGCAGTACTTGTTACTCAAACCAAAATGAAATGACTTAAATATGATAGGGTGATGAAAAGTAACATGAATACATGGCTTGTGAAATACATTATTTTTTATTATGCTATTAATTGTCCTGCTAGTTACACTACAAATACAGAAAGCCTTTCTTTTTGAGCTATTTGGATTTTATTTTGATGCTAAGAGAAATAAATCAATAGAAGTGAAAGAAAAGATTATGCACTTGTCAATTTGAATGCCAGAGGGCTTAGCAAAATTAGGCTTTTTAATATCATGAACATTTTTTCATTTCAAAATTAGTAAGACAATAATTTTATTTCAAAACATATTTTATTTTTTTCTGTTGAAACAGTAAAATAAAACTCATTGTTAGCAATAATCTTGCATAGCAATATTAGTTAAAAAACAATTTGCATTATGTGCAGTTTTATGTAAACTTTCTGAGATTATTGTAATTTATGATACATTTATTAAGCTGTGTCTTAAAAGAGTCTTTTCTCTAACAATGTTTACAGTGAAAGTTTGTTAAAGAAAAAGGAGGAAAACATATTATGAAACCAAAACGGGTTAGTCAATCTGTTGTTTTCCTCACCTTTATCTCATTTTGAGAAACCTCTTTCATTTTTTCATTTTTATTTTTGTATTTGTCTGTAAATTTTTTTTTTGTCAAAATAAATATAAATTGTATTCCGTGGAAGGTGAAGAATATGTATGTAGTTTGCATAGACACTGAGGCCAGGCAAGAGTTAAATGCAAATTCTTTTTCAGTGTATCTTTAAAAAGAGAGATTTAATCCAAACTGTGAGGATGATGACTCCAAATTTGGTCTCGGAAAAGTATTTTTACAAGTCTATGCATACACAGTATTACACATATGTAAGTTAGGTATAAAAATATACATGGCAATCCCAGGCACAAATACATGTTGGGCAGAGAATGGCTGGAGATCAGCCCTGAGGAGAAGGACTTGGGAGTGCTTATGGGTGAGAAGCTCAACATGAGCCAGCAGTGTGCACTGGCAGCCCAGAAAGCAGTAACCTGGGCTGTATCAAAAGCCGTGTGACCAGCAGGTCACAGGAGGTGATTCTGCCCCTCTACTCTGCGCTTGTGAGACCCCACCTGGAGTACTGTGTCCAGCTCCAGAGTCCTCAACAGAGAAAGGACATAGAACTGTTGGAACGGGTTCAGTGGAGGGCCACAAAGTTGATTGGAGGGTTGGAGCACCTCTCCTATGAGGACAGGCTGAGAGAGCTAGGGCTGTTGAGCCTGGAGAAGAGAAGGCTCCAGGGAGACCTTAGAGCAGCCTTCCAGTATCTGAAGGGAGTCTACAGGAGAGCAGGAGAAGGACTCTTTGTCAGGAAGTGTTTAATGGTTTTAAACTGGAAGAAGGGAGATTTAGATTGGATATTAGGAAGAAATTCTTTCCTGTGAGGGTGGTGAGACAGTGGAACAGGTTGCCCAGAGAAGTTTTGGATGCCCTATCCCTGGAAGTGTTCAAGGCGAGGCTGGATGGGGCTTTGAGCAACGTGGTCTAATGAGAGGTGTCCCTGCCTATGGCAGTGGGTGGGAACTTGATGTTCTTTAAGGTCCCTTCTAACTCTAACCATTCTATGATTCTATGAGATACATGTGTAAATATGAGCATATATAACAGTTGTGCCCCATGGCCTTATTGAATATAAGGAGTCTTTTTTTTTTTTTCCATATAAAAGGTTATGTCAGGTTTATCTTGCCAAAATTATTAACTTGTACTGTAATCAAGTATTGTCTGTGCCTAGCTTATGCAGTGCTTAGTTAAATTGTAAAAGTTCCTAATTTTTTTTTGTTGTTACTTATTTATAGATCATTTTCCCTAATGAAATTTGGCTTGACAGAATCTCATTGAAGGAGAAATATAACCCAAAGTACAGATATATGAAGACAGTAGCATTTGCAAATATGTGGTTTAATAATAAAAATATACAATCTCCCCCACTGAGCTAAATTTGGTATGATCTAAATCCAGGACCATCACAATTAACAAGGAGTATGCGATTGTATCTTCAGTTGTGTCTTGTAGTTACAGCTTTTTTTGATAAGTTAGGTTTACTTTCATAACCGGCCTGTGGTAGCACCTATGAATCTCTTTGCTTCTGTTTACTCAAATGATTGGTAATGTCTGTCATTGCTATTCCAATGTTCTTTTTCTCTTCCAGCATTAGTTACTATTCCCTAGTGGTTACCTTGGTTAAAAATGCATAACTACAAGTTAACAAAAGGGTAAACCAGAAACTTGATAGATATACATGTAAATTAAACATATACATATAAAATGACAGTTAAATGTTAAGTTCTAAGCCACTTCACTTAGTTGTAGTCACTGGTATATTTCCTGAGGCCAGCAGCTTGATATTACCTTGTTCTATTCTCTGTTCTTTGTCAGAGACATAATGTCAGGCTCTGAGAGGAAGGTTTGTCAGAAATTGGCTTGTCAGAAGACTATTAGCGTTAGAGGTCTATGGAGTCCTGTAGCAGTGGTTATTACATTTGAAGATATCCACCCATTAGTGAAACTACATCCTCTTTCTAATAAAAGTTTCTGGTAATTACTATTTTTTATGATCTAGAAGAGATATCATTATTTAAATGTTTTCTCTTCAACTGTGCTTTACTTCCTTTCTCATTTGTAAACAGCTCTCAGATTATGGCTATGAGAGAGCCTTCCTGAGAATTTCATTGATTAGTTCTTGCTATACAATATTCTTTTTTAATAGTTAAGCATGAGTCAATAAAGAAAGGATCAAACCTCTGCTGCTGGTCATCTTTTGCAAAGCCAAGGGTGGAAAGCAGCTATAGCCGTTGTTACTAACAGTTTGGATCATCTAGATAAACCAGATGCATTTTGTGTAAGCCAGATTTCTTGCTGGTTTTCACCATGGTGCTACACAGAACAATCTGTAGGTCAGAACATGAATAAATATGCTGTTATTTTCACTGAGCTGAGACAATAATGGGGTTTCCACAAAGATTTTAATTCACATGCGTCTCCTCCTCCTTCTTTTGCCGAGAAGAATGGAGAAAAGAATAATTACCTCAGGATTTTAATTATAATATAGAAGGGGATGTTAGAAGGGAATGTTAGAGTTTATTATTTTATTTTATGGCCATGAAAACTCAAGGTGTTCATTTAAACACATTCATCTTGTATCATCTTTATTGGTTGCTGTTCACCATGTTCATTAATTATAAATGTAGCAAGTAATTTAGCATTCCACCATGTTTACTTGATGTATATAGGTTGATGATATTATAAAATTTATCTTTCATTTTACCTTAGAATTTTGTGATCTGTGAGTAAAGAGCATATGAAAAACTGGTGACAGGTTAGGTCAAGAAGCACCATTAAAAATTACCTGTTCTGTCTTTTCTTATCTGTGTGTGTGTAACTAAATATAGACTGAATATAAAATATATCTCTCAGTTAAAAGAGATACTATTTAAATTTCTTAATATTGTTAAGAACTGAAATTTGGTTTCAAAGGAAGTTTGGAGAATCTCTCAAAACAATTCTGTAGCAGCGTGAATTTATTATTCCACGATCTTGTAATGTGGAGAGCTTTTATTTGGTTTTGTGCATAAGCACACTCATGTCTGAAATGATTGCAGCTCTGACATTCAATGTCAGAGGCACAATGACCTTGGGGGGAAGGGATGGATGGCTCCATTCATTGTGTCGGTATAGAGTAAGAATATGGTCATGTCTTCTCTATGGTTGGTTTTGTTTTTCCTTATTGTTTTTAGAGTCAGCTGAATTGTGAAAAGTGATTTAAAGAGGCTTTGCTGAATAAATGGTTTCTCTGTTGGCTAGATAATAAATGCAATTGGACTGTTTCTCCTTAAAAGTAATCAAGTATTATGGAGTCACATAGAGAATTATATAGGTATTGTACATAACTATGTCTATATATAGTAGTACATATAGTGTGTATATATATATAGCAGTGATATATTCAGGTGGTTTGGGATTTCTTCGTGGTTTTAATTTCTCTAAGCTTTTACATCAAATCTTACATCAGTTTGGGGTGGGTGGTTTTTGTTGTTGTTGTTGCTTTTGTTTTGGTGATTTTGTTTTGGGGTTCGGTTTCTGAAAGAAAACTGATGTTTACTTAATCAAGTGCAGAACTGGTGAGAAAATTTGTATTTGTATTACTCTTAGGAAAATATTTTGTCATTACAGTTTAGTGACTAGATCTGAAAAGATACCTTCTACTCTTTGTTTTCATGTTACGATATTTTACAGAATGGACTTTGATGAGGAGTAAGCTTTTACACAGAGTAATTATATTCCTGAGCAGTGATACACAAATTCTTCATTACAAGATTATTAAGAAAACAGTCAAGAAAAGGACATGGGCATGTGGCTGTTATTCATAATTGGCAAGAATCACTAAGAGTTTTTTAAATCAGTACTTGAATTTAGGGTTTTTTAAATCCGCTAAACAAGTGGTTTGGCTGTTGGGTTTGCTGAACGTGCAAAAGATCCAAAGGTTTTTGGATAAGATGCCTAAATAAGCATTTAGGAGTCTAAGTATGCATTTTTGTAAATTATCATTCATTTCCTGTTTCATAGAAAATAATGTTTCTAGAGTCCTGAAAAGTCTTGGAAAGGACAGTATTTTTTTTTCATTACTAGCTGTCTCCTTCTGTCCATAAATTATTTTCTTTTGAAGCAAGTGTCCTGCTTAATTGAAAATGCAGTTCTAGATGTCAAGCACTATACCAATAGTGGCTTTCCATGCCATTGAGCCACTTTGTGTACTGAGAGATCAAGTCCTTCTGCTGACCAGCGGTTGTCAGTAGGTGTGGATTATTTCATGAGTCTATGTCTAAGTATCTGCCGTGTTATAGATACTAAAATAGAGATACTGGTATCCTCTGTGTGTAACAGTTAAACAGTTAAAAAACCACTGATACTACCTGAGTACAGTAAAGGAAAAGTAATCTTAGATAAATGTTGAAGGATGTACCAGTATAATTATATATGTTTTTTATTGTGCAGAGCAGAAATTTAAATGCTTGGTAAATAATAGAAGTTTTAGGCACCAAAAATACAATAAACCCCTCATTTTTTAAACCACAATAAATCTAATGTGGTGTCCAGTAGAATAATGATGAGATTGAGGTACATCAGAAACACCAAACTCTTATTTGGTATTCTAACATCACTGACTGGCTGAACCTTTACCTTTGCAACATGCTTTTCCAGCAGTAGTGGTGTGGTGTATTGCATCTGGAGTATATTCACTTGTCTCTTTGTTTCCTACTGATTATCCTCCTCCTCCTCCATCCATCCACTTTGGGCTGTATTTTTTTATCACTGAGACTGTCTTCCTAATATATGGGATTGCATTTAACTTTTAAACAGTTACTATCAAAACAGCCTTACTTGATAAATTCCAGTAAGTATCCTCCTCTCAAAGAAATAATTGTTGTGATAATTTAAAAGTTGAATAGATAGAACTCTTCAATGTTAAAAAAAAAATAAAAAAATTGTGAAAGCATAGACTTTCTTAATTGCTATTAGAGAAATAACTGATGAATGGCTATATACTGATATATATACTTACACCTACTGCTAAATATTAGCAATATTATTTTATCCTGATGTGTACGAAGTCCAAGCAAGGATTGTAAGAAACAACTGGTAAGTGATTCTAAAATCTTTTAGTAGTTCTCATGAACTGAAATGATTAAAATCTATAACTTTGCTATCAGCCATCATTCAAAACCAAAGTGTGTTTGGTAGAATTTATCACCATATCTAACACAGAAAATGACTAAAAATTTGTTGTATTTCAGTGACAACTGTTAGTAAATGTTGAAGGTTTATTTATATTGCCATAGTTGTTTTGAAATAAAACCTAGATATTTTTATGTTAATTTACATATCCTTCTGATCTTTAGCGTATTGGTTTTGTACTTTTTTAATATATTTTTGGAGTCTGCCTTTTTCCTCAGTTCAGAATAACAAAAGGTTTCAGATTCTAAGTAAAATCTAGTTTCCCTTTCTTGATCCTCCTTCTTTCAATCTTTAACATTTTTTCAGTCTCTCGGTTTCTCACTTAAAACTTCAATTTTCAAATGAGCAAAATGTGATAGCTGTGATATAGCAAAATTGTTGGATATTTATGAGTGTAGAAATAAAATATGGAAATCAACGGTGTATTTTAAGAAAGGGAATAACAGCTTTTATATCTCCTGACTGCATTACCCTCTTCCTTTGGAAATCACAAGTCATAGAATGGTAACAGTTGGAAGGGACCTTAAAGATCATTGAGTTCCAAACCCCCAGCCACGCGCAGGGACACCTCCCACTGGACCAGGTTGCTCAAAGCCCCATCCAGCCTGCTCTTCAGCCTTTTTAAATCTGTTTATACAAGTAACCATAAAGTTCCTGTTGCTGATCAAACTCTTTCTGGTAATAAGATCTCAAGAGCAAGAAGGAAAGTGACTTTTTTTAGGGGACCTTACTTTTCCATATCATAGAACTGAAATGGTTCTGCTGGATCACCTTATTTCCACAGCTTTGAAAAGAGAGACTTCCTGCAGACGGTATAGGGCTGAGAACTTAAATATTGTTCTTATTTACCAAATGAGTGCTTAATATATGTGCTATGTAGCTTGCAGAAATCAATTGTGGCAAAGATAATCTGAAAACAAATTAGAAGTGCTAACGACATTTTGTCCTATCAGTCTTATAGACAGATACATTAATTTTAAAACAGCTTTCAGAGATTGATTTTGAGTATTCTTACTTGGACTGCTGAAATGGGATTTTGGTTTTATATTTGGACTTAAATCCTAAATTAATTTGGGTGAAGTTTAGTATGTTGTGAAAATAATGCTGTAATCTGGCCAGCAGTGTCAGTGGGTGACTATATCAATGCATTTCTAGTGTTCCTGTAGTAAGCTTTCAAGTACTAGTCAGCTTCAATGAAAAGCGTCATTGACACAGTAACAGCGAGTGTCTTTGCACATTTCTATTGGCTAGCCTTTCCTCTGAATTTAATTGACTAACTACACCGTATAATTTTCTGCGTTTATTCATTTTAGAAGCACATCGTTGTGTATTTTAGCCAGATTTAGCAAAGCTCATACTGAAAGTTTGACACTGTTGAGTAGCTGTGAGGTTCTGTAATGTTAACATTGTGTATTAATCTTGAAAAATTCTACTCTGGTCAGATACATATTTAAGAACACTCTTAAGTTTGTCTTGGACTTGCAGGTCCACAGGCGTATAAAACAAAAAACAAACAAACAAAAACAAACAAATAAACCATCTTGGAAACCTCTTTCTCTTTGAAATCAATGGAAAATGGGTTCCTAAGCCATCCAAGTTTTACTGTTAACATTTTATCAGATCTCCTGTATGTTTCAGCCATAGAGTTTCTCCCAGTAATTGTTTTCATCAAGTATAAGATTTCTAGTTAAAATATAGCATGCCATTCAGAACAGGTTTATAGCTGATCTGCTGCTGTAAAGCTAATGGAAGCAGCTTTTTAAGGATTCTCTTGAGAGGTGCAGAAATATCTTAGTCATTTATCTTCTTTCATCTAAAGATTTTTCAGGAAAACAACCAGTGCAATGCTTCTTTGGACAATTAATTAATAGCCATGAAGAGCAAAAGTAACCTCTATAGGTTTTGTGATTGAGAAAGCACAAAAAAAAGGATACCCAACCTTAGCCCCAATTTCTGTCAGGAAGATCAATTCACTTTGGAATCTGGATTGTATTTTATAACTTAGATCCTGTCTAATGCAAAACAGTGGGTGGCTTATTTTGTTTTAAAATAACATATATTATCTAGTCTTTTTTTTTTTTTTTTTTTTT
>VZRU01002992.1:1515385-1522885 GCA_013398155.1 Pedionomus torquatus
TTTTTTTTTTTTTAGATTATTTTGTATTGAGAAGTGCCTTTTCAGCAATTCCAATAGTGAAATCATATTATAATTATATGGTGTCTTTCAGTCAGAGGCATCCCACATTACTATACTTGCTAGTATTGTAAAAAGTCACACTTTTTTGAAACCCATCCTTGATTCTGGAATGTTGGCAGGTATTTGTAGAACACCATATGACAATTTAGGTGAGGAAAGGGAAAAAGGGATATTTTAGATAAGGGGAGGCGAAATTGTTTTGAAGTTAGCAAGAGGGATAAGGTTAACCCTCTACTGTCACTCAAAGTGTCGTTCAGACTTTACTGGCCAGGGTAGTTAGTGTTCCTTCTTTCTCTCTTAAAAGATGTTTCATCTGAACAATGATGCAGTCAATATCGTGTTTAATTTTATCTGTATACTATATACTCTGCAATTGACTGAATATCTATTTTTTGCTTTTGTATAATTCCACATGTAACTGGCTCATTTTTTTCTTCTTTTAAATATTTATAAAAGTGAAAAGTATAAATGAAGCTACTCAAAATACATTACACTTCTCTGAAAATGTAATTTGAAACTCATGAAACATTAATGCATAAAATATGGAATATTGTTTTTATGCTACAAAGAAAAAATTAGAAAAATTAAGTTTCTTCTCTGTGTTATTAAAACCGTGTATCAAAGAGAATTCATGGAGTATTTGGTTTCTTCCATTCCCATCATGTATTTATGAAGGATACTCATGAAAATACTCAGATTTCTGGGTATGCATTTGTGTGCAAATTTTTAATAGTACTTTGTTCAGAACTAGATAATCTCATAAAATCAACACCAGTCCAACCAACGTTGGTTTAATAATTATTCTCTCCCCAAACACTACTAGTGTGCTTGCACACATTTAGTAAAAACTGGTTTTGACAGTCTTTCGATTTATGAGTCTTTTCGATTTATGAGTTAAGAAGCCTTTCGATTTATGAGTAAGGCTACACACACTGGTGACAGAACAGCAAAATGCAAAAGCAGAGACTAGAGAATTTCTTTATTTGTTTGTTTGTTTGTTCATATAATCATGATTTGCTGATTCCATGCTGTGAGAAGTTTGCATTCCAAATTGCATCTTTATTTAAAAGCATAAAGAAAAATCTTAATGTTCATACTTTATAGTGGGCAGAACTGTAATTAGGTAGTAACTAAAAGAAGTGAGAGGTTTTTTGGTTTTTTATTCCCACAAAGAGTCAGATTTTAATATAAAATACTATTTGAAAAATGGTCTAGATTTAAGCCAAAGCAGCAAATTGTGTGACAAAAGCCCCTTAGATATTCTTTCGTCTAATAAATCTTTCCCCAACTATATTCCAGTACTCTGAGCCTGATTATTTCAGATGTAAATCATTCCTGAGAATTTAAACTGAACTTAGGTTTCTGTTGCATGATAGTTTTTAGGACTAAAATGAAATAGCGTCCTTGAGAAATGCAGCTTCAGCTGACAGGACGTTTGAGAACTGGAACAAAATAAATACATGTGATAAACAGTAGAGTGGGAATCGTCCCAAACTCCTGTTGCAATGTACTGACAGAAATAAATATTTTAGAATATCTGCTTGTATTGTCACTTTATTTTATATGTGATGATCTAGTATTATTTGACTTGAGAAAGACCTCTTACTTGCAATATTATTTTTTCAATGGATTAAAAGAATGGATTTGAAGGAAACAGTAGTTACGAGGACAGAAATACCACAAGTAAGCAGCACAGAGAAATAGCAAAATTACATTCATCATGCAATAATTGCAAATGAAATATATGAAGGAAATAATACAATTATATGTGCTTCTTTTGATAAGAAGAAAATCTCAGAAACACAAATATGATTGGAAAAAAAAAAAAAAAAAAAAAGGAAAAAAGGATGTGGAATATATTGTGGAACAAAGTAGCAGCTAATCTCTTCCTGTAATCCAATTGCACTTGTTCACAGAATATTTCTGTCTTAGATATCCTTTTATAGAAAGAGAGAATTTGAATTAGGGTGACATTTAGAGAATTTAAACATACTCAGGGAAGATGAAAACTAATTTATGATCTAGGTTTACTTATATTATTTGCCTTATGATCTAGCTAAATTTACAATGAACTGCTTCTCTTCTTATGGATATTTGCTTAATTTTGTAAATAAATATCAAACAGACATTAGAAAGATGTCTCTAGCCCTTCTAAGTATTTTCTCAAAAAAGAAAATGTATACTCTTGGACTGAGCAACCAGGCATTTGTTCAGTACATGACACCTGAAAAAGTAACTTCATATTTCACTGTATATACATATGGAAACTAATCCAAAGGTATTGAAATTATTGCTAGATTCAGCTAGCTTTCTTTGAGGGTATAGGTTTGCAAATCAGAGATTTGTTGTGTAAGCCTACTGTAGGAGTCTGAGCCTGAGTCTGATGTGAATAAACACCTATCCAGACCAACCTAGTATTTCTGCCTGCTATACCCATAGGATGACTCATGACCTTCTGGTAGCTTGTTCTGCCTTGAATTTGTGGTTGGCATTGGGTTTGTAGCCAGGAACTTTCCAAGAGTTGCCTGATATGATGAAGCCTGACTGTAAATTCTAAGTGCATGCAGGCATCATCTTGCCTGTAACATACTTAGCTGTTTTTGTGCTTGATTCCAATAGACTTTCATCACATGTTTTGTTGATTCTGATTTTTCTCCCAGATTTTCATTATACTGCTACTTCAGTTTAAGGATGGATGACACGGGACTACTCACATCAATACAAGCTTACTGTAGCAGTGTGTTTGGCCTGCTAACAGAGAAATAATAGATGGTTCTTACTCTTCATTGTCTGGTCTATACAGGAACTTGTGCTTTCAGAGCACCCTCTCATCAACTCCAAGCCTATAGTCAAATGAGCAGGTAAAATAGCATGAAATTTCCATAGGTATAGAATCCAGAGCCCAGATAGACTTTTAAAGAGTTTAAAGTAATTGATGAGCAATGACAGCAGAAAAAGAGATGAAATGGAAGATAATAATTTAGATGCAGTTTTAAGGGAATACAGTGATTTGCTTCAGAGAGAATAACATGTAGAATTGTGCCAGATTAGGATGAATTTGTTAGATTATATGGAAACATTTTATAAAGCCATTTCTCTGTTAAGATAAAATAAGATTACACAATTGCTTGAAAGGTTTGATAGGAGGAAAAAAAAAAAACACCAACTATTGCAGAAGATTCATGGCATGTGTTGTAATTAAACTTATGAAAATAAAAGAAGAAAAAGGAAATCTGAATAACAGGTAAAAAAGCAATCTCTTAAGAAACAGTTCTATGAGGTGAAATAAGCAGAGGATGGTGCAATTAGGTGCTTCTACTGTCAAATTGTTGGGTTTGTTTTTTCCAAGTTTTCATGCCATTTTGTATAATCAGTGAGACTATTTCTTTTCTGGTGTAATTCAGTGCAGACAGTCACACCACCATATGAAGCTTTAAACTTAGAGCCATGGTTCTTGGCCTCCTTAAGTTCAGTTACTCTAATCAACAAAGCAGTCACCAAGTGCTAATTCTTGCTATCTAGTCAGTTAGTATCCTCCCACTACATTTGCCAGGTAAATATTTTGTATTAGTTGGGTGGCACATAAGGTGGTTACCATCCCACCACCTCCAAAGACTATGAGAAGTAAGAATATAACCACAGTACATGTCATCAGAGAGAAGGAGGTCAAGGAAATGAGGTAATAGAAAAGTGAAAAGGTTTGGAACCGTGCTATAGGTAGTTGGTGGTGTTTGCACAAGAGGAGTGGGAATGAGGACTGGGGAGACAGGACATGAGGCAGTAGCGTGGGTGGCAGTGTAGGTTTGAAGATACTTTGCATGTGTTTATATACACTCAACTGCTCAGTGGAGATTATCTCCCTGCAGCATAAGAGAGGGGATCAGAAGTGGCATAGCATAATCACCGAACATCTGGCATCCACAGTAGATGCTATTCAACTCCCAGAACTGAGCCAGGGCTTTCAGTTTGGCAAATCAGAGGACTTTTAGGTGTTGCTGACGTGATAGGTGAGTGCAGCATGGGGTTATGCAAGTGCATTGTCAATAAATGGAAAAGGATTAGGGAATTAGCTGAGACAGAGTTTAGGAGTCTAGGATTTTGCAGCATGCAAGAGTGAATGTGAGCCACTAATGCTGAGTTAAAGCAGTTTGAATTGTGTCCTCTGGACATAGTGGCTGAGATCCCTCAAGTACTGAGCATCCTCCTCTGAAGTGCAGTTTCATCAAATCTCTGCTGTCTTCCTTGGGAACTGAGGGCAACTCCAGTTTGAGCCCTTAGAAAGGAGCACAGTTTCTTTGACTGTTGCACCTTTGTCAAGGCTTTTAAAGACATAATAATGTATTAGTGAAAACATATACAGTGAAATTCCTTTGTTTCTTTTATTTTCATTATAGTCTGATTCCTTTTCAGGGGAGAGAAGTATTATATTCACCAAGCTGGATTTTGAACTTGCTTATACTAAAGCAAATAGGATGAAAGTGATGCCCGTGGAAGTAATTAATTTGCTTTGCGAATAAGCAAATGTCATAATTGCAATCTTTACTTTTCCATAAAATCTATTTGGTATGAAATAAAGGTTGAGTTCCTTACCTTTTTTTTTTTTTCCTTCCTATAGTATTTGAAAAAAAATTAAATTGCATATGTATTGTAAATTTATGTTCATAATTGCTTTAGATACCCTTCTTTTTGCAGCACAAATTTCAGTATAGCCAGGAACATGCACACAAAACGGAAAACCTAACCTTCCTGCATAGTCAAAGATGCCTCTATTGGATAGCTCAGAGCACTTATTTTGGATTGTAGTTAGGTTTCTCTTCTGCATCCAAAGCACTTTCTGGACATTTTGCCTCTTAAAGGAAAGTAAGAGGACTGTCCAATTTCTCTGACAGACAGGGAGTTAAGTACTTTAAAAAATGGTGGTAGTGCAGGTAACAAAACCAAAGAGATAATCTTTACTTTTTCAGTATCTCTTTCTATAACTGGAGTTGAGACCAAGAATTTTATACATTGTAACTTAGTGACCTTATGTATTTTAGGCTTCAACAGAATAAATAAATATTTTCATTATTTCATTTGTACTAGCACCTAGAGGGCTGTGGCCTAATATGTTAGATACTGTATTAGTATACAACACAAAAATATTTGCTGTAAAGAGCTGATATTTCAATATATAAACCAAGGAAATCAGTTGAATGTAGGGAAAAGAAAGACAATTACAATGTGGTAGCATGATTAATATGACCTAAATAAAAGAAAATTCTAAATATTCTTTGTTTTTTAAAGTAATTATCTCAAATTTTAAATAACATTTTCAATCAGTTGTCACAAATACAGGAATGTTAGAGTTGACTACCTCAAAATATTGCAAATGTTGCCATTCTTTTCAGGAAGAGCAGGATTTTACTTATGTTTTATGCAAAATGCATACAGATTTATTTATGTTCTGTTAAAACTGAATTTTGATTGGAATGTTTTCTTTGACATCTTATTATAACAGATTATTCATAATGTGTAATTCTTTAATGCATGTATATTTTAAAAGAACATTCTATATATTAATAGGTGAAGTATTTACCCTGGCAGGGTGAATTTGAAGGTATTTTGAAGGTATATATCAAATATATATTTGAGGTATTTTGAAGGATATTAGTGGTATATTCCTGTGCTAAAACAATTTAAGAGAGTTGTCAAGTAAAAGCACACAATCTGGTGTTTCTAAAATAGATATTTAGAAAATGTATTTGTATTTAACTCAGAGGGAGACAAACATATTCATCCAACAAATCCAAGATTTATTTTCCATACAGCATCGTAATTTGTATGGTTTTTGTGTAGCGAACAACAATTCTGGACCATGTGGGATTGGATGGGTATGGAGGAGATCTTCCTCTTTCCTCTTTCAAACAACCAGAGCTGTTAGTGGTGAACTAAATGAATTTTTGTGATGTCAATTGTCCTTAATTTTGTGGCTGAATTATACCATTATTTTATTTTATTGCTATTTTACTACACCAATCCTTTAAAGTAATCCTAGCTATATTATTGTAACCTAGATTTCCCTGTGTTGCATATGTAGCTACAATATTACATGTGCTACAATGCTGCCCTAAAATTAAGTATTCTAGTTACTTCTGCAATCATGAGTATGGTTGTAAGAGTGTATTTTCATACCTTCTTATGTTCTTATGTTTTCTTAAATTTACATAAGCACTTATGTCTAACTTGGTTGGAACTGTGCACATTGCTTGTGAAACCAGGCAGGATCAGGCAAATCACACTTGTCAAAATTTCCCGAAGAAGCTCTTAGTATGTCTTAAATCAATGGAGTCAGGTATATGTTTTCTATAGTGTGTGGCACAAGACCATAATCATAAAAGCTGTGCCATGCAAAAAAAAAAAAAAAAAAAAAAAAAAAAGATTTGCAGTTTTATTGCATTTTCCTGGATGACGGTTTTTATACAACTTCCCATTTTTGGAGTGTAAATTAAAATAAATTAAAAAAACCCAAACCAACAAAAAGAGCAAGTCAGCACCTAATAATTTTTTTTTTTATTTTTTCTATAGAACATCTCTTGTTCTGATGTAAGTGAATATGAGTGAAATTCTAGATAAATTTTAAAATCTATAAAACTGTAAAACAACTCATTGCAAAATACAATATGGTATGTTGCGGTTTTTAATGTGCATATTGTATAAGTGGAAAACATTTATGTTTCTCAACTTTATAAGATGCTGGATTTTCAAAGATTTTATTTTAATACTATCGTTACGACTGGAAATACCTAAAATGGGTAAGACTAAAAAAAGTTTATTTATAGCACATGCATTTTTATTCGTAATTAGCTTGACTCTATAATGAAGCAGTAAAATGAGAATGTTGCTAATAAAATTTTAATTGTATTTTGTATTGACTTGTTGCTGAGATTTCAGATAGCATTTTAGTGAAAGCATTGACAAATTGAAGTATTGCCCCTACCTTTATGCTTCACAAAACCTAGATGGATGGATATCAGTGGGGTACTAAAAATGTCTTTTTGTAAGATAAAACATATTCATTTAATATCATGAAACAGATGGTACATTTAAACTTTGAGACATGTTTGTACAAAAGCTACGAAAAATGTATAAATATTGAATTTTTATCTTGGGTGTCATTCTTCACTCACAGAAACAATTCAAGAAGGAATAAATATTTTAACATTAATGAGGTTGCATAAGTTTAAAACTCGTTTAAACAGGAGGAAAGGTAGGATTTATTGGCAAATACCCTTTGTTTGAAGACATTTTGATAAACTTTTTCAGATATACAAATGCCATATTTTATTCTTTCAGAATCTTCAGCATTTAGATACTCTCTCCTGCACTTCATTTCCATAGGTTGAATAATAATATAGTGCAGCATATAATGAATTTCAGTGTACTTATATTGATGACAGGTTG
>VZRU01002992.1:1527885-1565474 GCA_013398155.1 Pedionomus torquatus
AACTTTTAAAATTATATTGCCACACCACCATGCACAAGCCTACCTGCACAGTAGAGATAGATTATTCCATCACATTCAGATGGTTAACAGAGGTTAGCACGTCCTGTATTTATATATATATATTTATATCGCTTTCTAAGAAAGTGCATATTAATGTTTACTTTAAAAAAATGTGTAAATGGTGCTATCAAGAAATCTGATCAATTTTATCCCAGTCTTTTTGTGTACCACTTCGAATGTATAAGATTTATTTTTCTATTGGAAAAAAAAAAAATAAACAGTCTGAAAGCATTGAAATTGGTAGATTTTAGTAATTTTAAAGTGAATTGAATCCCTATGTCACAGTATAATTAAAATGCAAATGCAAATTACAACATGCTTATTGATAATACTCACACATTTCTGTCTGGACACTTCAGTTCATCTGCTGACTCCTAAATGTCTATTTCACTTGAGATGAAATGTCTACATACTCCAAATTCTACATGTTTTGGTGTAGATATGGAAAAAAGGGTTGATTGAGTGCTACTGTTTACCACAGAATCACAAACTGAGACTGGTTTATTCTATGAGTGATAGAGATTCAAATGGTATCTCTTAAATGCAAGGCAAACATGGCTTAGCATATCACTGTCTGGTGCAATGCAGTCCCTGTACATATAATATGCTGCATCTTTACTAAAAATGCTTGAAAAAGCTTTAGTGCACAAGAGAACAATATATTCTATTATAGTTATATAATCTGTTGCTTCTAAAAGTTTGCTTCTTTGTTTTTTCCTTAAATGTTTAATAGTATATAATTGTTACCTTCCATTATATGTTGATGCCTTTTGTTCAAAGGGTAAGTACTGTGCTGCTTTAACTGGTTCTTAGCAGACAATTTTACACACAGCACATTCTGCTTGTAGCTGTATTCATATCTTTTTATCTTTAAACTGTACTTAAATATTTTAGGCTAATTCACTTAGAATTTATTATTATTTTAAATGACAATATTATTTCTATGCAGATTAATACAATAACCTCTATATTATAGAAGCAGAAAGGTGTACATTACATATACAGCTATTTGTAAATGAAAATTTCTCTTTTGTGATTAAATTAAAAAGTAGTACAATTTCAGTTTTATAATGCAAATATTTAAAGTGAATATTTTGCTTACAGTATTTTTTTAGAGATAATTTAAAATGTGAAGCTTTAAAGAAAAAAGTTTTACAGATTTATAGTGAGTGAGCAGCTGTTTCCACATTGTTAGGGCACAGAAGTTAGAGTTCTGATTGCCACATTAACCAGAAAGAATTGATACTATGAAATCCATTTCATTTAATCTCATTATTGAATAAACAGCTCTGTAGTGATGCCTATTTGTACTTGTTTCTCTAATAAAAATGCAACTGTAGCTCTCAACACAAATTAGTTTTAATTATTTAAATGGTATGAAATTGTCAAATGTAAATAATCTAACACCTGTCTTGCCTTTTCATTTTATGAAAAAATGTTTCATGAAAACTAATAGAGGATGATAGTGGGGAATAACAAAGGTAGGTCTATGTATTTGTTACCATTCTATTAATTCCAAAAAATGGAACTAGGAGTTGATTACTATCTAGCAAGATGATGAAACAGCCCGTTTCATTGCTATGCCAGGACACAACAGAAAACAGCAAAACAAAGAGATGCCTCACATGCACCGGGTCAATGCAACTCACTTGTCCTATGCTCATCTCTGAGATTTGGTGACACTGATTTACAGTCTAGCAATTCATCATCTGAATACAACGATAACATTACAAAGCAATGAGTGGTGTAGCTTTTGAAACACTTAATCAAGGTACCAAAAGCTGCCATGACAGTCACCAATACAAGTTAAACAAACCTTCCCAGGCAAAGAGAAAGACAAATCTGAGTTTCCCTGCTTTGTATTTGGTTTAGTAATGACTTTTCAGGATCTATGCCTCACCATACACAAAGAGTACCCTAAGGGTTGGAGCAGTACAATGTGGTATAAAAACAAAATGGTAGCTAACTCTGAAAATGGAGATCTGCTTACTCCACAGAATAGTATAACCATATTTATTATTTCTGTTTCATGCTACGTTTTGTTTAAAAGATTTGCAATTTATAATGGTTGGTATCTTAGATTTGCTATTTATAATACTGGATATCTTGACACACTGGCCTGAATTAATTTATCATTTTGTTTAGGAGGGAAACTAAGCATGTAATCCAGCCATGGTTGTTGTTGGTGGCAACCTCATATGGCACTTCAAGCAGTGGTAATTTGTATGACTTTCTGTATATTAAACTATACTTTAATATTGATTCTGTTTGTGGTTTATTAACTGTTATGCTTTCTTGGTAAAGGAAATGTGCTAAGAAGATAGGTACGGTTCTAAATCAACAAGGCCATTTTAGTCACATGAAGCTGTTGAAACCTACCACTCAGTAGTTTGTCTGCCAAATTAATCATCTTTATTGTCCCTTTTGGAGGTGTCTCTCTTCCTTCGTGCAAAATAGTTGCAGCAGGCAGGCTTATCGTGAGAATTTATGACTCTCCAAGGATATGATTATGTGACCATCACAGTTAATATTGTGCCCTACATATCAATAATATAGCCCAGGGCTTCAGAGCTGTCCCTTTTTTTTTTTTTTTTTTTTTTTTTAAAAATAATATGCAAATTACAGGAAAGTTTTCTGAAGAGTTTTATTTTATTTTCAGAGTACATTTTCTCTCAAAATGCTGCTATGATTATGTTTTATTAGCTGCCCTCCCTTCTCAGTGTGCTTAATTTAAAACACTTGTACTTAAATTCTTGCATATTGGTCTCTTTTTTTGATCCTTTGTGACATTTAATTATTGTTAAATAATCAGTAAATTACAGGAAAGATACTGTTGGACTACTGATATTGCTTGGATGTCATTGCAATTTAAGTAAAGGTCAGTAGTTAAAATTTTGTTTCTAGTAGTTTTCTAGTATTGCAAATACTACAGCAAGTGACTACTCAAGAAAAATATAGATATGATTTAGTTCTTTTTTTTATAATAGTTTTAAATATATAACTTGAAGCTATATAAACTGCAAAATACTTTAAAAAAAATATGCAATAAAGCAGGATGTTTTCAAAACTCCCACTATAAATCAGAAAATACCTTCCTATTATGGCACTTTTGATGTTGAAGAAAGGGCTAGTAACTGTCTTTAAGCCTCCAGAACTGTTTTGTTGTTGATTTGAGATTTGACAAAAAAAAATAATCATTTTAGAGAAAAAATTCTTTTGCATTTATATATTGGACTGGAACTTTGGTCCTCATTTTTAATGAACTGCTCTAAAAAATATAGAACAATTTTTACCAACCTAGTTAACTCGCTTGTAATCTAGATACATAAATTAATATAACAAAAAATGTAGTATTATCTTTGCTGATGTTGCATTTAATGCTGCAATTAATTTTTAATCTAATGTGTTGATACAGAGTAAACATCACTCTAGAATTAATTGCTTGCTTTCTCTTCTAAAAGCTCACTTGGCAATTTATCACATTCCAGACTTTTTTGAAGCCCAGTGGAATTTTGTAATAGTGTTACCTGGCATCAGCTATTCCTGGCACAATGTATTGTATCTCTTTCAGCACATAGAGGATGTAAGACACATGATTGAAACATTTTAATTTCTACTGTGTGTGCTAATTGTAAATTCAGATTGGCACTTTGAATATTATTTAGCTTGAAAATGGAAGATGTCAGCAAAAAAGGCCATGTTTGAGAACCTCTTTTTACATGACAGTTGATGTGTCTGTTTATGTGAATGTTTTAATTGTACACATATCTGTAAGCTAGTATAGCTAAAAGTACTAAATAATTTGTGTCAAATTTGTACAAAGTGATCTAATTTGCAATTTTCCTTCATTTGAGCTAATATAGTCAATGTCTTGATATATTCTGTTCAAACTTGATACAACTGCAAAGGCACATCTAAACATCAGGAGTTGCAGGCTGAAATGTGGAGGACGAGAATGAAGGAGTACCAGTGTGATTTCATAAAAGCCACAAGACTGCAAAAGTATGTCATATGGTTAGGTTTATGAAAAGAAGTAACCATTTTAGCTTTGATTATAATGCTTCAAAGAACAAGTGTATTTTCACTGAGTTTGTATTCATAACATGTCAGTAAACTCAAACCTCAGAGAAATGTATTCTATTTAAAACAAAGCAATTGTAATTAATTTCCCCTCTGCAATTCAGTTCTTATTCTTCCCAGTGAATGGACATCTTTTACTGTACAGTGAAAAGAAGAGGAAATTTTGAAAAGAAGGATGTTCCTAGTAAGATTGGGAGCCAATTTGATTGCATGCGACTAATGCATTAGTTTTTATCATTATTGTAGGTCATCAAGACAAGCAATGGAGTGTTATCTGTGATTGATACTAAGTCAGAAATTTGATTGTTTTTTGCTCCCAGCTTCAGTGAGACTAGTAGGGTTCATGGCATCTCTGGGTTCAGTTGTCTGCTCTTTTGCTATATGACTGCGTTATCTTCAAGCAGAACTCCTGATGAAAACCACTAATTCCAATTTTAGCTGAACATGCATATTTCTATATAGAAATATAAGAAAATAAATCTTCAATTCATGAATTTAAACAAAGCAAAAATGGGTATAAAAAAGGACTCATCAGTGAATTAGTAATCCAAATTTTCCCACAAATAGGCAGGTATATTACTTCCATCTGCAGATTTTCATGTTAGTCAATAGTATTATACCCAGGCTAATGATAAAGTTCAGACAAGCTGCTAGTAGTTTGGTGGAGAATATCAGTTTTGAAGGTGCTGAACTATTCTGTAGTGGTGACCAAAATCTATGAAGAAACCAGTAAATTTAAGTGATTGATTCCAGCCTAGGTGACTGACTCTATAAATATAAAAGCTAACAGAAATATCTATAGTAGTCTTATTTTTCCAGACTGAAGGCNTCTAGGAGCATTTGAAGTGCCCATCTTTGATTTAATTTGGCTTCCAGTGAAATCAATGGGCATTTTTGCTCTAGTGAAAGCACTGGCAAGAAAAGGATGACTTCCAGCAACAGTGAGGTTGTGTCAAATGGCACCTGTATGGTTGAAGTTTCAGTCTGCTTTCATCAATACTTTAAATGGAAGGTACTAATTTAGAATACATACTTTGGAATTAATAGGTGTTATTTCCTCACTAAGGTTAACTTTAGAGATACCAAGGATAGGACTTAAAAAATGTTTACTTTTTTTCTATAGGAAGGCATGCTCCAGTAAAGAAATATTTTCCAGAATCAAGATCTGCTGAAATAAATTATTATGATTACTAGCCTTTTTGTTAAAAGCAATTAAAAAACAGATGCCATTTCTGTTTAGATGTGTATATCCTAAATACTGTGTATATAAAAATCACCGAGCAAAACCTGGTGATTTTTCTTATATAAAACTCCACTTCCAGCTCTTCCAAAGACAGTTATTAAGTCATCAACAACAATAAAGGACATTTGAAGTCATGTTTTTAATATGTATTCTCCTATTAAGCAGTTTTCCTGTACTGCATTTCATATTTTACTCATTCAAAATAAAGAAAAAAATGAATGTGCCTTAGGAATGCTTCTGTAAATATTGTTAAAGGATTGAATGCATACATCATATGTAGTCCTAGCACTCTGTTGTTCTGGAATGATATCATCCCAATTTTTCTTGCCTTTGATGTGAGATAAACTGATTGACCTAATTTGTGTTTTCCACTTTCAACATCTGTAGCAGAAAATAAGTTATTTAATATGATGAAGGTGAGTTTGCAAGGTTGCATCATTTTTAAGAATGTTTAAGAATGTAGGAAATAAAATTACCTGGTTGGTTAATACTTACCTTTTTAAGAACTGCAATTGTGTGTGTCTTCAGACTGCCCATCCATTTCTGCATATTGTCAAGATGTATTTGCTTAATATCAAAGTAGATGTAAAAGGAAATAGAAAGTAAAGAAAAAAATCAAATAGGTTTGGGCATGGTTTGTCCTGAACCTGGCTGTCTTTGAACTTCAACGGAAGGTGCTGCAAGTAGTTTCTGTATGTAGTCTTGTTTGGCCTATAGAATGTACATTTTAGAAATATGAATCCTTTGAGTAAACAACAATTTCACAGACAGCCATAGTATGTGAGCTAAGTACCAAGGCTTGATCTCTTCCATGTTCTACATATGTCCATAAATAGTAGGTTATCTCTTTTCCCAAAAATTTTAAGGGCTAAATCTCAGCTGTGCAAAAGCTCAGTGAAGAGATTTCTGTGAAGCTGAGATTTTAACTGTGAGCATGACCTTCTACTGGATTTTTTTTTTTTTAATTACTCTAGATATCTAAATAGAAATTGGAAAATCCTGACCTGGCACTGTTTAATGCAACCTGTATTCTATAAGATTATATATTTTATATGATGGTAAGGGCTAATGTTGCATATCATCATCTACTGGATGTTTCTACTCCTTCCTTTTGTGTGCACCCATGCTATGCATGACAGACTCACAGGGAAGTCTACACAGGATGTCACGTTCCATTTCCTTTCCCTACCTGTACAGTCCACATACTTTGTTACAAGTAATTGCAGCCACATTGCTGTCCAACCACTCCCATTCCAAATTCCCGCTCTTTATTTCTTCTTCCATGGCCAAAGATCCATATAAAGATTTTAGGAAAATAAAATCCCACAAAAACACAATGTTAGAATTCCAGCAATTTATGTTTTACAGTTGTTTTCTCTTGACCTGGTGTGAGAGGAGAGTACATGTATGAAAAGCTTTCTTCCACAGTCACCAGAGATTAGTCTGAACTCTGGCATTCATTGCTGTAAAACTTGAACTGTATAGGCCATGATGCTTATTATAACACAGCCTACACAAACCTATTAGTAATGTCAAATATTGGGCATGAAATTGAAGTAGTTTTGAAACAGATAAGAAAGATGAGGAAATTTGAAAGTGCAAGTGCTGTATGAAAGAAGATGTGTATTCTAGAAGGCATGTCAACTATTATTAACTTGCTAATACAATGCTAGAAAATACAATCATAGTTACATAGCAACTATACCCTATAAAGGAATGTTTGCAGTAATGAAGCCTCTTTGAAAATGCTGTGGCTTAGGAGGAAACAAAATTTCTGGAGGTAAGATTTGAAGAAAATGAAGAATTTCCATGTATAAGTCCCCCCTCAAAGAATAAGAAACTATTCTTACTGTTCAAGCCAATGATTTTATTATTTTTTTAATCATGTAATGATATTACATAGACTTTAATGAAATGAATATTAATGGAATGAAAGACCTTATTAAGTTATTCAGTGTAAAAAAAAACTCTTTCTTTGTTTACACCAGTATTGTAAGTCTCAATAAATACTGATCTCCTTGCAGAATTCAGTTCTACTGACATTAAAAAGTCCTCCGTGTAGGCATCAGTATAATTTGGCCCTACATAGAAAAAAGTGAAAATCAGAACAGTTTTAAGTAATGCCCATATTGTGTGATATGCTCTGCACACACATAAGCCATTATAGTCTGGAACTTGTCTCAATGAGGTGAGTGGAGTTTTCCATTCAGTGAGATCTTTTAGAGATCAAAGCAAAGGACAAAGGCATGGGTAGAAGACAAATGAAACAAAAAATACCGCTTGAGTGTCACATTATTCCTTCTAGACCATATTCCATAATCAATTTGAATAAGTTAATTGATGTAGATACAGTTCAACCTGGCAGAGTTGATAATCTTAATTAGGAAAAATGGTCACACTACAGGGAAATAGGCTTCAACTGAGCTGTGCTTAGAGGAGAGATCTGATGTTTTCAGTTACAAAAATTGTTTCTAGCTCCTGTTTATAAGACTTATTTATCAAACCCCCAAACATTGTGACATTTTGCACTGAAAGACTTTGTAAAGGCAATACTGTTCTTCCTGACTCTATGCTTTCCCATGCAGAAGACAAGTTTAAAACCCAACCCTTGCACCCGCCCCCAGGTTCTGGTATGTAAGATGTCTATATCAAGTGTATCTATGAGTGTATCAAGTTTATCTAATTTAAAATGAAGTGTAAACTTTATATTTAGGCACCATCAGGGAGTTTTCTATGATAGTCTATTCTGTTGTTTCAAGATATCTCAAAAAATTTCTTTCTGTACGTCACTAGTGCTAAAGCTACTCACATTTCTATTTTCACTATGCAGCAGTAGAAGGAATTCTTTTGAGAACATTGGAGTTTTCAGTGTCATCAGGAACATTGTATTCTTTCCTACTCACCATATTTTTGCAACAGACCTATTGTAAAACTACAGTTTAATAATTATGTCTTCAAGAATTTCTGAATAAATGTCACTGGTGTGATACAGCATCACCAAAACCTGTTGTTTAAAAGTGAACTCCCATTTTTGAGTACCTCCAGTAAGGCTATGGACTAAAAATTGCTCTAATTGGCATTTATGTAATTCTGCTTTCTACTTTAAAGGTTTACATGAATCACTATTACCACTGTCATGGTGAAGTATGGTGAACTGGTAAAGTATGAGCACTTTACCGCTTCAGATGGATTCATAGTCATGTTGTTTAATTTGCCCTTTTATTTCTTTCCACCAAAGAAAAAAAAAATTCTCCCAGGATGGTCCTATCCAGAACTGCTAGGGAGGCAGTAAGAACATTTCCATTGGTTACTTGGCCAATGGAAAGTCGTATACCAGGCAGGAAAATCATCATACCAGATGCAGAGAAATCAAGTAGCAAATACAAAAGCAGACTTAAAAAAAAATAATCTATGGTTTGCAGTACTCCTAGCAGTAAGCTCTGAGAGGATGGTAGCACACATAATGGCATTGATGCAGTCTAAGTAGCAGGTAAAACCCAGCTGTTCATAGTTCTAGCAGAATTATATGAAATTTACTGGGGGAAAAAGAAAAAAGAAAAAGAAGCAAAATCACATTAATTTTGCTACCAACTAGCATTTCTAAAATGCATTAAGAACTTTTGAACTGTAACACAATCATAAAATTTTAAGTGCTTGATGGAATAATAATTTCTTGGAAGAGAGGTATGAAACATATTGGAATGCAGTAATGTGAAGAAATATTTGTGCTATACTAGAAAAATTGAGTAAAATTCACTTCCATTTTACATTCAGTAATACTATATGTAATATGCCATAGTTGCCAAGAACAAGATCTCCCTGGAAGTTTTAGGTTGCTGAATTTTTATCAGTCATACAGACGGGATCCTATTCAATAACTGCCTTTGAAGATTTTGCTTTAGTAAGCTAAAGGGAACTTGCATTTCAGAACATGTAATGAGGACTTCTGTTTCTTTTTTATTTATTCCTGGACCTGAGGAATTATCAAACATATCTAGGTCTGAACCGTGCAGTTAAATTAGTAGTTACTTGTTCTGCCTTTCATTACTACAGTAATTTAGGTTATTTTACTCTAAGCTAAAATAAATTATAAACCTTCAAATTCATGAAGATTTTGAGGGATACAAAGATGTATGTTAAAAGGCCAAATCAACTTACCAACTTCTTTACTATTTTTATCTTTTTTTTTAACATAAGTTAAATCAAACTTAGCCATAAGGCACCAAGAGTAAAAAAAGTTGTAGAGCCCACCTATAGTTTCCTCCCACAGCTAGTGTGTTAACAGAGGCAAGTTTTGGAACAGGCTGTCACAAAACAGCTTAGACAAACATAGGAGTGGGATGTTATATGTGGTTTGGACTAGGTGCAATGAGTATAAAAATCTTAAAAATAATTAAAAAAAAAAAAAAGCTACTTAAGCAAAAATAACAAAACAACCCCCTAGAGATTTTGTCCAGCCCTAGAAATCCAGTTGTCTTTCATTGCTGCTCTGTTTCACTTTAAACAACATGAGCCCACAGCTACTGTTAAGACTTCACAGTCAGAATACCTTAGAAAGTCCTGCTACAACCACATTTCCAGTCTGAAGAGGAGATGGGTCTGAAGGTGTGCTGCACCAGTAATTGGAGCAATTCTGTCATTAAAAAATGCCATTCCTCAAGGAGACTAGAATCTAAGAATTTGCTACCCTCCATCCTCCAAACCACTACACAACAGAATTCTTTTGTCTCTATGGTCATGCATTTTGCCTTTTTCATTTGTACTTTGGAAAAAATAATTTCCCACCCAGCAGGAGCCTGCTGGTGATTCAGATGTTCTAGAAAATATGGGCTTAAACTCTTACTTCTACTGACTTCATGGACAAATGTGTTATATAATCTTACATATAAATTATCACTGTCGATATTACTACCCCACTACATTCCCTAATTAAGTCTTTTCATGTGTGAACTTGCTAACCCTGAGGCTCTATGTCCAATAGTAAATTTCAAGGCATTGGTAGTGCCCTGCTGTAAACCTGGTAGCATTCCTAGGTTCTCCGCTTCAGACTTGTTAACAGCTAATTTTTTCAATTGAAATTTGCACATCTATAGATTAAGACCCCTTGCTCTGGAAGGCCTTCCCTTAAGTCTTCTCATCAGTCATTTTTCATGATACGCATTCTAAATTTTCCTTGTTGATTTTATTTAATTTTTCCAAATCTTATAGCTTGTTCTCTCATCAACTACTTAAAAATATGAAAGAAAGTGAACAGATGCTATCAAACCACAGTTACTAAACAATTAGAGGTGAATGAAGGTTCAATGATGGGAAAAAAAAAAAAAAAAAAAAAAGAAATTATCCCTTTCTTTTTTCATATGCATGAATAATTCCCATTGGTTGTTAATGAGAACTTCAAGAAGTCATACAACAAACAGAAGAAACTTCCTTTGTCACGTATGTGACAGGTGGACAGGAAAAGACTTTTTCCCTCAGAGGTACACACATGAATCTGGGAAAATAAGAATACAAACTTAATTCAATACAAACTCCATTCTGTCAGAATATTTTCCATTGTACACATGCAATTCCCTGAGGTTGCATACAATTAAAAAAGTACAAATATCTCTGTAACCACATATAGTTTTATGCCTCTACCATGTGTCAAGGATCAGCTAGGATAAATACAAGTCACTGGTTTCAGAGTCAACATAAAGAAAATACCTTTTCTGGCTCATATTTACACCCAATATTGCATTAGCTCAATCAAATGATGTGTTTTACAAGCTAGTCAAAGTAGCCAAAATTTGTCTGAAAAAGGATGTGCCACATTTTTCCTGATTCTTTCATGGTTCATGGCTGGATTTCAAAGACCATCCGCATAAGAGACAAGAGATAAATATATTTTACACTAATTTATTGCATTACTTGGTTTAGCCAATGTAGGAATAACATTTCTACTTTTTCCATCCATGGTCTACAAACTATGCCAAGGGACAGGAGATTCCAGACTTACTATGAGTGTAAGACTGAGTGATAATTTGACTTGGGAACAAGAAGTGCTTCTTGTTTTGTGAGCTAGTTTTCACAGTTTGGAGTCTACTTTGAAAGGTATCTAGGCAATTACATGTTGAAGTATGTTCTCCATTTTTGGAAACAGCCACTAAAATCATTACACTTAATACCTTTGAGATCACACTAGGCAACCATCTACATCTTCAGACACCTAACTACTCTTTACAAATCGAACTGTTAGGCTGATGTTTCATGAATGGTTTTGATGATAAAGCTAAATTAGAGTGCCCCCCCAGGCATCTTTTCCTCCCTCTTCTCTACCTAAATTCACAGCCCCTCCCATCTTATAATATGTCTATTTAGAGGCATCAGTTCCAAAATGACTGGGAATTTTTGTTAAAAGAATTCCAAAATATCCAAACACAGTAGGTAAGAAGGTCAGTATTTTGACAAAGATTGTTTCAGTACATGATTTATTCTCAGAAAACTTTATCATCACAAGTGACGTTGAAAGCCACACCACACATGGCAGGAATTTTTCTTGGGGCCAAGTTGTTACTTGGTAGTTTTCAGTCTTTAAAAGAGGTGGGTTTCAGTCTGTAGCTTCATAACATCCAATAGAAGTTCCATAACTATTTTGTAATTACAAAGACTCCTGATAATGTGATTTCTTTGTTTGACCAAAAAAGAAAAAAAAAAAAAAANAAAAAAAAACAAACAAAAAAGCACTATATGAAGTACATCTTATCTGTCCATAGTATTTCTTAAATGTTTATTTGTAGATTTTATTCACTGCCTGTTATTATTCAAAAGGGACCTGATTCAAGTCAATAGATGTGAGGGAAATTACTCTGATGAGCTTTGGAATATCACTTTAAAAACTGAGTAACAAAATTTTCATGAGCTATAAGTACTCAGTCTTCCTTTCTAGTGAGCTCTTTCAAAGAATTTTACAGGTGATTTTATATATATATATATTTTTTTTTTAACAGCTTTTTTTCTAATATTATCAGCCTATGACTTGATCTCTTCTAAATACAGCATGGTACCTAGCCCTAGAAGCATTCTTTTATTGCATTCCTCTGAGGTGTCAGACACTTGATAATATTCTTATCAACATCACTGAAAAAAAATGCCTCAAGTAGAGAATCACAGAACTGTTGAGTTTGGAAGGGATCTCTTGAGAACACCTTGTGCAACCCCACTGCTCAAGTCAGGTCAACTAAAGCAGGTTGCCTTTGTTGAACTTTATGGGATTCCTGTCTGCTCTGTTCTCCAGTTTCTTGATGTCCCTGTGAATGGTAGCACACCCATCTAGTGTATTATAGCCATTCCTCAAGTTTTGTATCCAACCTGATCAGGATGAGCCCTTCCCCGTTACCCAGGTTATAAATTAAGATGTATTTATGCCAGAATTTTACCCCTTGGATATGTTGCTAGTAACTTCAAGTGAACTTCAAAACACTGTTCACAACCCTTTAAGCCTGGCTGTTCAGTTTTCAAGTCATCTCACTGTCCACTTAGCTAATCCATACTTCATCAGCTTGTCTATAAAGTTAAAATGGGAGACAGTGTCAAAAACCTTACTAACATCAAGGTAAACAACATCCACTGCTGTCCTCTCATGTATCAAGCTAGTTACATCATAGTAGAAGGCTATGGGGTTGGACTAACACAATTTCTCCTTTATAAAGCCACGCTGACTATTCCAATCACTTTTCTTTTCCTTCATGTCTCTGTAAGTGGCTTCCAGGATTAATTATTCCATAATGTTCCCAGGGACTGAGGTGAAGCTGATCTGCCCGTAGTTCCCCAGATCCTTCTGTTTGAAGATTGAAGTGACATTTGCTCTCTTTCAGTCTTTTAAGAACGTTTCTAAGACCTTATGATCCTTCAAAATTAAGTGGCATCAGTCAGCTCCAGCTTCCTTAACTCATGGGTGAATCACATCAGTACCTATAGACTTGTGTATCTCCAGTTTGTTTCAGAGTTCCCAACACGATCCTCCTTAGAATCATAGAATCATCCAGGCTGGAAGGGACTTCCAAAAGTCATCTGGTCTGACCTCCTTGCAGTCGCAGGGACACCCCCAAACAGGTTGCCCTGGCCCTCGTCGAGCCTCACCTTGAATATCTTCAGGGATGGGGCCTCCTCCCTGGGCAACATGTTCAGTGTTGCACCACTCTCATAGTGAAGAATTTATTTCTAATATCCAATCTAAATCAAGCTTTTCTCTAACTTAAAGCCATTGCCCCTCATCTTATCACTGCGGGCCTTGTAAGACTGTGAGTCTGTAAACAGACTCTCCCCAGCCTTCCTTTAGGCCCCCTTCAGGTACTGGAAGGCTGCAATTAGGTCCCCTTGGAGCCTCCTCTTCTTCAGGCTGAACAACCCCAGCTCCCTCAGGCTATCCTCATAGCAGAGGTATCCTCCTTGACTGAGGGAACGTCTGCTTTGCTCCACATGTTCCCTCTGATCTTAAGGTTTTAAGATTCCCAAAGGCCAATCTTAATTGTAAGACTGAGACAAAGGCATTGAGTAGCCAAGTCTTTTCTGTGGCCTTTGTCACAGAGACCCTGCCTCATTCATCATTGGATGCACATTTTTTCCTAGAATGCTTTTTGCTGTTTATGTATTTGCAGAATCCTTTCTTGTTGCCCTTTGCATTCCTTGCCAGATTCCATCCAGATGGGCTTCAGCTTTCCTAACCCCCTTCCCTGCACAATTGGACATTATCTCGATATTCTTCCTGGATCATCTGTCCCATCTTCCACCTCTTGTAAATATCCTTTTTATCCCCATGTTCAGTCAGGAGCTTCTTGTTCATCCGTGTAAATTTCTTTCCACTTCTGCTTTTTTTCCTTCTTTTTGGGATTATTGAACGTGGAGTAGGTTACCCTTGAATATCAATCAGCTCTTGTGAATTCTTCTCTCAGGATTGTATCCTATGGAATTCTTTCAAGACCCTCTCCCACATGATCAAATTTGCCTGAGGCAAGGAAACTCTGGAGGTTATCTAGTCACAAACCCATGATCAAGCAGAGCCAGGTACAAACAGTTGCCCAGGACCATGTCCAGATGGTGTTTGAATATTTATGTCCAAGGAAGGAAGCTCCACAAACTCACTAGAAAACCTACACTTGTTCTTAGTCACCTTCACAGTAAAAAATTGTTTCCTGATGTTCAGACAGAACTTCCTGTGTTGCAGTTTATGTCCATTGTTTCTCATCCTGTTAATGGGCACCACTGAAAAGCACTTGACTGTCTTCTTTATACCCTCCCTTCAGGTATTTATAGACAATGATGAGGTTCCTCCCTCCAAGCCTCCTCTTCTCCAAGCTAAACAGTCCCAGCACACTCAGCGTGTATTCATGTGAAAGGTACTCCAATCCCTTGATCACCTTAGTAACCCTTCACCAAACTCTCTCCAGTAGCTCCATTTCTCTCTTGTGCTGAGAAGTTCAGAACTGGACTCAGCACTCCAGAGGTGACCTCACCAGTGCTGATTAGAGGGCAAGGATCCTGTCTTGACTTGCTGACAACACCCCTCCTAATGCAGGCTGAGATACTGTTGGCTTTTTTTATTGTGAGGGCACATTCCTGCTTCGTGCTCAACTTGTTTTCCACCAGGGCCCACAGGTCTTTTTCTGCAAAGCTGCTTTCCAGCCAGTTGGCCCCAGCAGATAGTGGTTACATGAGGTTATTCCTTCCTAGGTGTAGGCCTCTGTTGAACAAAGGGAATAGGCCAAAGTTTGTTCTCCTGCAGTCAAGGGTGTTGATCCTGATTTTTGCCCTGCTCTAGCCTCTTAGAAACTTGAATACCACCATCCTGTAGTCATTGCAGCCCAGGATGCTTCTGACTTCCACACTCCTGACCAGTTTTTCCTTGTTTGTAAGTATCAGGTCCAGCTGATTGACTCCTGGATCACCTGGGAAGCTGCTGTCAATGCATTACAGAAGCCTCTAGTTTGTTTTGGCCTTGCTGTGTCAGGGTTTCAAAAGTCCACCATAAGAACCAGGATGTGAGGCTTCTTCCCATTGCCTGAAGAAGTCCCCAACTACTCCTTCCTTATTAGGAATGACTCATGTTGATCTGCCCACCAGTTCCCAACCTATCAGGTCTCAGCTGTCTCCTCATCCATCACAGGGCAAAGCTCCGTGCATTCCAGCTGGTCTCTCAGATATAGGACAAGTCCTTTTTCTTCCATTCCCAACCTGTCCTTCCTAAGGGGCCTGTGTTTCTCCATTGCAACACTCCAGTTGTGTGAGCTATCCCACCACATCTCCATTATTCCAATGAGGAATATATAGCTGCACAAATTTCTAATTCTTCTTGTTTGTTTTCCAGGCTGTGTGCATTCATGTATAGGCATTTCAGAGCAACACCCAAGACATAAATGTGCCCCAATTACACCATTGCCTATATTCTCAGATATTAAAAGAGTTGTACTGTCTTATCACTATCACTAACTTGAGCTACTTTCTTCTCTATTTACCCACCAGATGTAGATCTGAGGCCAAAGACTGAGAAAAGAAATTTGGAAACCAGTCAGGCTAAAGGCTTTGTTCCTTGGTTTCTGGAATGCTAATAGGCAATATTTGCTGAAAAATACTAAAGTACTGCAAACCAGATCAGCCAAATGGTCAACAGGTTAGCTGGTGTTATTTAAAACAATTTCACATATTCCAGGAAATAATCACAGTCCACCTGTTTCAATTCTTCTTCCTTTTCAGTTTTGTTTGTATTAATTATCTTTTTCCTATCATAAGAAATCCTATTACAATTTAATGACAGCCATAAAATGTAATTCCAGTAAAATTTAATGTAATAGAGAGAATTAAAACCATATAAAATGTTAAAACCGTGGCCTCTGGAAAAGCAATCTGAAAGGGAGAAGGACCCACACGCTTGTTGCTTCAATAAAATTCATTTTGGACTATTTTGTGGAACAACTGTTTATAGTTTAATCCCTCTTCCCATGTTTATTGGTGTGCTTTTTTTAAAAGACTCAAATGAATGCTTTGCTGTGGCACGAATAAGCAGCACAGTTTGAGCCAGTAGGTTTTAGAATACCCAAATTTTAGGTCTCATTTTCCTTTCTTCTCACTTCTATCTCTTAATTTTTGCTCATGTATACTCACTCGTTAGCTTTCTTGTCAGTCATTTTCCCCTTTCCTTTGTTTTAAAATGCACATTGTATATGGATCAACCCCTTTAACGCTCCCCCCTCTTAAGAAGGGCATAACCCCATTCAGCCTTGTCTAGATGTGATTCCTTGAAATCAACTTTTGAGGGTTTGAGATTAAATTCGTTCTCAATCTGTTCTGCAACTCTCAATACCAGTCAATATTGTTTCTCTGAGAGAAGAATAGGATAAGAAACAGTTACACAAAACAAATGACAGGCACATCATGCTGTTCGATTCCAACCTCCTGAAAAAAATAAGAAAATCGGCAGAAAATTCAGTTCCCAATAAATTGTTTGGCTTATTTTTATAAATTTGGCACACATAAAACATAACTTCATTATTCTTCATTAACAGAAATATTCAGGGGCTTGAACTGTTAAATATTGCTAGAGTTATTAATCTTTGATTGTTCTCAAACAATTCTTTTTAGGAAAACCATGGTTTGCTCAGGTCTGGGTTTGTGTTGTGTGCCTGAAGGGGCATTTTTCTTCAATATGTTATACAGTATTTGACTCACCTATACATTTTCAGTCTTGCAGTGGATTCTGACACATTTGTTGGAAAAAGATGATTGATGTAGTTTCCTATTAATGAAGTACAAGCTTTCATTCTTCTTTATTTATTATTTTAGTTAACCTCCTGCCAAATGCCACTGTAACATTTTCTTCAGTAACATGTTGAGGTAAAACATTCCATGATGCAGTTTTCCTCCCAAGAGATGATTTCACCTCTCAGTATTGCAATTTGTTATCTCTGCAGTTATGTTATATTTTTTGGTATATATTTTGCAATGTCTGTAGGCTGTAGGCATTTGATTCTAATTATTTAGCTAGAAATAATAATTGAAATTCTGCAGAAAAAAAGTAAATTGAAGTCTAAGGACCAAAAAAAAAAAAAAAAATCAATTGAAAATAACATATTTATTATCAAGCTTTCTTGTTTCATATTATTGTGTTATAAGCAAAATTTTAAAAGGTTGACTTTGACAGTATGTGACGGAAGCTCAGATTTACAAGGAAATTAAAATTTTCTTGATAAGAAATTACAGTAATAATAAGAAATTAGTATCTTCTATCTCTGTATTAGTAGATTAAGTGCTCTTTAGCTTAGTAAAAACAACTATAGAGGTGTTTAACAGTTTTGTTTAGAACTAAGAAAGGGAGTGTATATCATTGTCTATGTTGGACTTTGTAATTGCAAAATGTTACCTGAATGTTTTGTGGCTTTTTCTTTTGGTTTTGTTTCCTTTGAAAAGGAAACAATCCCCATTTAGTCTTAACCATTCTAAGGACAGCTTTCCAGTAGACAAGTGGCCAGCATTTTCTGGAGAAGGGAGTGGAAAGAAGGACAGCTAATTAAATACAACTCAAATATATTTAGAAGCTCATATTAGTAACTGTTCCTTTAAAGATATTTGACTGTGTGCTATAGAAGTTACCAGCATAATTCAAGCTGCATGACACAAAGGAAGAAGCAGTCCTCTGACACTTTAGTTGCTGTCTACATTACAGTATAGCTGTTTTGTCAATTTTGAGAGCCTGAAGGTGAATATCTAGTTTCTATTTACAGTACAAATTTAGTTATTTCAGGAAGAAATCTGTTGAAATTAGCACACATATCAGGGGCTTGTTTAGGTTAGCCAGAGAGACAGCCTAAATGGAAAATGGTATTTTTAGTTTCACAGAGTTCAGTTGCCTAATTTTAGGCCCTGAATGTACCACAATTTCAAATAATTCCAGAAGCTATTCACTTGTCACAATCTTGTCCCACAGAGCTCTTAAGAAGAATATCACTTACTCTCTTATATTCCTAATTTCTCATGCATTAACATAGGGATTACAATACTTGTTTCAGTACCTGCTGGGGTCTGGGATTTGAAACTTCTTCAGCTTTCTAACCAGCATTATTAAATACCAGAGTAGCAAGTGTCCTAGGATAGGAACTTCCCTGCTGTATTTAGTGTTTAAAGTAATTATGCAAGGTGAGAGTAAAATTCAGTTCTTATTTCTCTCTCAACAGTGGTTGCCTTACATACTCTTTATTTTATTCTGCTTTTACCCAGCAAGCATTTAACTAGACTATGCAAAGTGGAGCACCTTCAAAAGAAATCTAGAATATCTTTCACTATTAGCTGTTGCTGTAGCTTGGTGGCTAACACAGTCACCTGAAAAAAAGAAGAGGCAGAGTATAAAACAGAACCTAGATCCTTTACACTTAGTCCATTAACTGTTGAATTAATTGATAAAATGAATAAATTTAGTCCCCACTTCCTGCTGTTGTTGTGTTTTCATAATGCAATTTTTAGATGAGTTTGGTATGTGAGATAAGGGAAGATACAATTTAGCTGGTATGAGCTACACACAAGAGTAAACTTCTGTGGTGTACACCTAGATGCAAAAATATGGACACTTGATAAAGTGTTGGCCAAAATAAGAAATCCAGATGTCTTCAGAAGCTAAAAATAAGAATAAACAAAATTAAGACATCTTCAGAAATTAAAGAATCACAGAAATACAGAGTGGTAGGGACCTCTGTAGATCACCTAGTCCAACCCCCCTGCCAAAGCAGGTTCCCTGAGATCAGGCTGGACAGGAAACACATTTGGGCAGGTTTTGAATATCTACAGAAAAGAAGACTGAACAACCTCCTTGGGCAGCCTGTTTCAGTGCTCTGTCATCCCCAAAGTAAAGAAGTTTTTTCTCATATTGAGATGGAAATCAAAGATATCTCTCCATGCACATTTTGTGATGACACTTATAATGCAGACATTCAAAATAAACCATTGTGAAAATACTAGCTTTCTTAAAACTTAAAGGTGTCTGAAGTCAACCACACAAACCAGACCTCCAAGATAATAATTTGTTTTGAGAACATCTCTTCATAGATTAATACGCAGCTGCTTCTTGAGTGACTAGTAAGAACCTGAGGAGGAGTAGGGGTGAGAGAAATTGGTCTCTGGAAACAATGAAAAAACAGACATTATACTCAGAATTGTAAAGGCAAAAGAAAGAGTGATAATTTTCAAACTAAGTCACCCATGTGTTTCTTTTTCTTAATTTGTTTTCTCTGATATGAAGGAAAGCTTGTAGATGACCCTAATATTTTTAGTTTTATGGTCATTTGTCTGAGACTAACAAGCTTGAGATTGCATGGATTTACTCTTTTCTTTGTCTCAGGAATTACATCTTAGAAAGCTCTCAGATATATTTTCACGAAGTGCATTAGAATCTGACTCATACATTCCGAGTCAAAAAAGCCATTGTCAAAGACGAGCAAGAGTGTTTCAATGCCACACTGAAGAGTGATGTAAATAACTATACCCACAGAAAAGCTATCATCTAATTCACCACCACTCTTAAAAGGTTTTAAAATACATGAAAAACTTGAATATTTTCTCATCATAAACAGGAATTCAAAGCTGAAATCAGCCACCACCCCACTAAAGCCACTTTTCCTTAGTATTATGACTACAGGCAGTCAGCATTAATATATCTATCATCTCAAGGTTGACACATCTGCCAAGATGTCTCAAGGTTGTGCTGAATCAATTTCTGTAAATGTGTTTATTTAAAATGAGACAAGCATACTGTGCATAGCTTAGGCTTAATACCCTGTTGTTATGCTGAAAGTTTTTGCATGTGTGCACCATATTTTTGTCAATTATTTTGTATATTATACTGTCAATGTCATGTATGCTATCATAAGCAGAAGTCTGTTGTGTACAGTACAGCACAAACATCAAGCAGAAAGTTGATCAAAATAGTTGTAGTCAGCAAATGTGGTTTCTCTTTTGTTTTTTGGGCTAAAGAATCTAAATTGAAAAAATGAAAAATGAGGGAAAACAGGAAGAGACATGATAAAAGATTATTTTAATTTCATTTTATGATTTTCATTAAAAGAATGCAAACAAACAAAAGCCATCAGAACTGCGAAAGAGACTGATGAATCCTTTCCCTAACCTGCTTCCTGAAAACATGCAAGAAACAGGTGACTATGATGAGTGGAGTAATGGAAATAGGAGGAAATGTAATAGTACAGTATCCCTAATGGTGCACACTAAGATTCATACCAAGAATTTATCACAAACTGGAAGATCATCAGCTGGAAGCAAATGAAAAAGAATGTGACCTTAATAATGGATCAGAAGATGACACTAAGTCACCAGTAGAAAACACTGGGAGAGAGGTAAGTGTGATTTTAGAATGTGCAGGGAGAAGTGCTTCCAATAGAAAAACTGAAATATTAGTATCACTCTGAACAACACTTCCCTGGAATATGATGTACTACTCTGACCACTCATATTAAAAGGAAAATAATATTATTCAATCAGCATGGGCAAAGGTAAGTGCTACTGGGATAACAAAAGGAATAGAAAGTCTTATGAGAAGAACGTTATTTGAAATACAAAAGTGAGTTAAACAGAATGAGGGAAAGATTTATTTAAGCCAAAGAATAAATGATGGCACACTGTTCATGAATACACCGAGTCTGAACACTGAAATTCTATCACCTGTCAGAGTAATACTTTAAAAGCCTTTCATTACAGCTAGCAGGGACAAAACCCAGACATATGATGGTTGCTATTTCAGTCAAGATCATTGAAAGTAAAACTGAGTTGTTTTCAAACAAGGAAATAACTCAGTAGTTGGGGAGATTCACTCCTATGCAAAGTTGTTGTGTATTTACTGGGCCTTCAGACAAAATACTGATTTGATCCAGTCTTGAATAAATTTCTCTCTCATGATCCTGGTGAGGGCAAAATAGCTTTCCTGATCATTGAATATCCTTCAGTGCTTTGAACACTTTTCTTCAGGAAATCTTTCCCTTCTCTTAGGCCAGAATATTTAAACTCTTTGTTTAGCTTCTCTTGAAATGCCTTCCACCATCTTATTTCAGTAGCATAATGCTTTGAGATAATACAGTCAGGTCAGCAGAGTTGTCTGAAACATCAGGTACATTTATAATGCTATGGAAAGGTATTGACCAAATGAGGTAAAGGAGAAGATATGACCGGACAGTGGAAACTGCATGTTCTTAGAAACTGGGTATTTAATCAGGAAAATAAGCATCCAAATTTATATTACAATGATTATAACTAGCTCACAGAAATGAAGCATATATAGCAAGCCTCTAGTAGTAGAAAGATTTCTGAACCAAAAATAGCCTGGATAAAAAACGTCTACAAATCTACAAGGTCATCTCTTTTGTGAATATAGTATTTGACCATGCGGGGAGTAAAAAGACAAACAAAGAATAATGTATTTCTATTAATTTCACTTTTGCATTATTCATTTCTGAATTTTTTAGCATCTCATTTTAGAAGCACATTTATAATTGATAGGAAAAGTTTGATTATTTTCCTGTGCTATCATATACTTTAAAATAATTGAGCCTAGAGGTGCAGAAGGAAGCTGCATTCTTCCTAATTGGGTTCATCTGAACTTTTTACAATCTACTCTGAGAAAATTTAATTGATAATTAACAGCACTTCAGATCATCTACTCATGAGACTTTAAAAATACATGAAAAGCTGACAACTCATTGACTGAATGAAAAACAGTGTACACAATTAAATATAAAGAAAATCTTGATTGCCTAAATCAAAGCTTACTGTGTTGCACAGATGAATGAAATCTGTTACATGAAGACTCCTTTTAATGTCCAAATTGGTTTTTAAGTAGCAAATATATTAACCCTCAAAGTCTTCAGTGACACAGCACGTCTCCCTGTCAGAGACCAAACAGGAGCAGGCAGTTCATTATAGCAGGTCGGACTCTTCGTCTTCTGGGAGTCAGAGCTTTCAGCTGCTGAACACTGGCACTAGGAAGTAAGAAGTTATAGATGTTAACCACACATTTTTCTGACAAAGGTCAGACAGGGTTTCTTTAAGAAACATGTCCCCTGTCCACCAGATCCACCAAACTGGAGATTTCCCAATATACATCTAACTAGTTAGTGGATTTATTCCAATGTTGATGATAACGTGCATCCATTGCCTTCATGCTGAAGATAGAAAGTGTCTGTACACACCCAAGAGGGAAGTTCAGCAACCTTTTATCTCTATTTCCTAGCTAGATAATCTGAGATACGGGAAAACTTCAACACACTTTTGCTCCAGTCAGCATCTGAACTGGGACCAGCAGTAAACGGATACTAGGTCCTAGGTTAAATTTCAGCCTAGAGACCACATGTTTGTTTCAAGCAACAACAGAAAAGAAGGAAATTCACTGTGTGCGTATATGTGTATATATATATATATGTAAACACACACACACATAAAGAGTGAGAAATGAACTAAATATATGGCCTCCACTGGTTCACCTACAGGGAAGACGAGGATAATTTTACATAACCATGTGCTCTTAGGAGTTTTTTTCAAAACAGTTATTTTTCTCTCACCATAATAAATAAACTCCAAAAGCAGAAGGATATCGGTAAGAGACAGTAAATTACTGAAAAATTTCAACCAGCCATAGATAGGATAAGATTATAAGCAAAGGCCTGTGCTTAACATATGTTGAATAATTTTTACTTCAGTAGGAAAAGGATCAGCGCAAGAAAGGCCTTAAAGTATTTGACACCCCTCAATACCATCAGGCAAGCAAGCCATAAGTCCTGAAGTGAAGAGATAGAAAGTTCCCATGTTTTTGTTAAAACAGAGTAAATATTAAGCCCTGAACAAATTGTATTTGTTCATTCCAGTGGGGTTGCCAGCTCTTCTCTGACTCTTTTTTATGACTGTATTTTTTGGAAACACAGGTAGACCCTTTAGGACAGCCACAGGATTGGCAGGAGTACCAGCTTCATGATAAATACACTCTTATGAGCCTAATTTCCAGGTGCTAATTCTCCAGAACAAGTTAAATTACATGAAGGAGAAATACAATTGTCATGAACAGCTTAGTGAAGTTACCATAGAATGTCTTCTCCTTTCCTTCTTCCTTATCATAATTTCACTAGATATCTTTTTTAACTTGGGAAAATGCAAATCAGTTATAAATGCAAATCATTTATAAAAAAAGGACTCTTGAACAGTGAATTACACAAGCACAATAATATATATGATGCTTAAAAAGCGTAATCCTCATCTGTTTCCTGGAAGCAAGTTACAATAAAACACTTGTTAATGGAGAAAAACAGTGCAATTTCACCTGAATTATATAAGGGCTTTGAGGCCATCGCTATACCTACATCTCACATCCAACTCATTGTGACTTCTAAGGATATCTATCATGAAGATTCAGTGTGGGCAAATTTTTCAGTGTCAGATCCTTGTCCTAAATCTTGAATCAATATGGAAATCTTTAGCTTGAATAATCAGAGCTTGTGTCTGCAACTGCATCCCTTGTTCCAAAAGAACAAGACATAATGCTGAGGATGACAAAAGAAGGTGGGAGACTTAGAGCATACTCTAGATTCCTTCTCTGTTTTCACCAGTGCTGGTGAGCTGTGGAAAATATTTTACTGATTGTATACAACTGTATACTACTGTAAAGGAAGGCTTAAATTAATATTACAACTGTAAATGAACACTGATAATCCTGAACCAAATAGTGGACTACTCAAGAATTATGACATGACATTAGAAGTCTTCTTATGAAGCACTTGCACAAAGCAATTTCAGAGTATGGCTAGTGCTAGTAATTATTTTTACTAATTGTAAACTACAATTTTATATTTCTACAATTGTATATTGAAATTGTACATTGTATATTGAAAAGAGAATTAAGTATATGAGAATTGTCGCAATAATGCCTTTGATTCTTATTTTCAAGTTTCACGATTCTGTTAGAGGAAGATATGAAAAATAAGAAATTATGCTTTTAATATTGCTCATTCAAACTCCCTTTAGAATAGAAAGAGTTGTTTTTGTTTTCAGTGTTCTTATCCTTACTCAGGAAGACAATATGGGTGAGATGCTGATGAATTAGATTCTTTTAGTTGTTCGTTTAATTTATTAATTTTCCCAGCCAGACAATCCAAAGCTACTTCAGATACCTAGAGGAAAATCAGAGATTTTTAAAAGACACCAGGCAAATTATTTATTCGTCTTATACTGAATTTCAGTGCCATGCTCATAGTGAAGAGACTTTGCCATCTCTTAATCTCTTACAGAACTGCGTGTGTATGCCTGTGTCTCTCTGTTACTGATCTATATGAGAAAAAATATATTTCTAACAATTTAAAGTAAGGATTAAGGACAAAAGCAGTCTCTGCATCTCACAACAAACTGATTAGATGATAAATATTTAGCAGAATAACACAATGTTTGAAATAAACAGTTCCTTCTAAAGAAGTGCAAATAATTCCCTGATTATAGACACTGTAGCTGAGCAGGGATAAGAGATGTTGTAAATCCATTAGTGAAGCACTGCTTGCCTTCAGTTCTGTTTAATATTTCTTAAAGCTATGAAATTGTATTATGTTAATGTAATGTACAGTCCAAGTGATAAAGGCAGCTAATGTGATTACCACTCACTGTGCTATAAAACTTTCAGCAAAACTGCAGACAAATCAGTATTCAACTGTTTTTCATGATGATGGTGTTACACAGAGCAGATCACGTTGAGAGCATCATCTGTTGTTGGGATAGTCTTGTATGCCAAAATGTTTAACTAAACAGTAGAACTGAAGTTCAAAGCACTACTTTCACTTTTCATTTCCTAGCAGACCAGAGGTCCTTATTAAAACTACAAATGCAAAGCACAAACCTAGCGTGTTACTATTGTGACTATTCACACACAGAACAACTATCATAAATCAGATCATAGAGAGAAATTTCAGTTTTGCTGGTATTGTTACTCTCCTCTTCATTTTGCAACAGTTTACTGAAAATGCTGGAGAGTCTCAGTTTTCTTATGATCACATGACAATTATGCTTTTCAGTTATTCCCCTTTCATCATTCTGAAGTGACAACTTTATCTCATCTGTTCAACTTTATAATTTAATTCTGTAATTCTGTTAGAGAATTCTAATTTGCAGTAAAATTCTAGTTCATGAACAGAGGTACTAAGTTGAGAAGAGGTAGAGCAGAACTCTGGATCTGGGGTCAAGACATCAACACTTTTATTGGAAATGGAATCTGAAGACTGATCTTTTCTGGTAGGATATGTATGCATTCCCTTCCAGGAAACTTGAACTGGGTAAGAACAGATGGAAAGATTATCCAAATCTCTCCAAATTAGCCAAACAGTCTATTAAAGGCTCCATTAAAGCCTCCATCTGACATAGCCTTTCCTTCTCATTAATTTGTCACTGCAGCCTCTGCTCACATATATCTATCCACGGCTATTCTTTTTTCTTTCAACAGCACTTCTGAAAGATGGAACAGTCTTTTTGTGTGTTCAGAAATCATAGAATCTTTAAGGTTGGAAAAGAGCTTTAGGATCATCAAGCCTAACTGTTACCCTCACACTGCCAAGTCTACCACTAAACCATGTTCCTAAGGAGCACAACTACACATCTTTTAAATACCTCCAGGGATGGTGACTCAACCACTTGCCAGGACAGCCCATTCCAATGCTTGACAACTCTTTCAGTGAAGAATTTTTTCCTAATATCTAATCTAAACCTCTACTGGTAACTCTTGTCCTATCACTTGTTACTTGGGAGAAGAGATCAACACCCTCCTCTCTACAACTTCCTTTCAAGTACTTGTAGAGAACGATAAGATCTTCTCACAGCCTCTTTGCTTTTCTCCAGACTAAACAACCCCAGTTCCCCCAGCTGTTCTACATAAGACTTGTGCTGCAGACCCTTCACCAACTCTGTTGCCCTTCATTACAAATGCTCCAGCACTTCAACGGTAGTGTGTAGCACTGACTTCCCTATTGTTCATTTATAGAAGTCTGTTTTGTCTTTGTTGTTTAGAGTTAATTCAGTCTAGGTGAGAATATCAGCAGAGCAGGACTAGGTAAAGTACTGAACATTTCAAACTCAACCACAAATTGGCTTTAATCATTAGAATGGAATCCATGCTTGGAGACATTTATCTAGTTTTCCTGAAGCCTGCAAGTTGAATGGCCAACAACAGTAACTGAGAAAGGGTTGGAAGTAAACAGGTGAAAACATGATGATAAAGAATAAGTAGAGGTGGAGGAATTAGATTTGTTCAGCCCTGAGAAGAGAAGGTGTCAGATGGCACCTAACAGTAGCCTCACAGCACCTATGAGGAGGTTATCAAAAAGTCTGAGTCAGTGTCTTCACAGTGATTTGTGGCAGGGGGATAATAAGGATGGTGGATATAAGGAAAACCTTTTTCTTCATTAGGACAGTTGAGCAGTGTAGCAGATTGCCCATACAGATTGAGAAGTATCCAGCCTTAAACATTTTCAAGAACTGGATAAAGAGCTGAGCAACTGGATCTGATCTCACTGTTGGCCCAACTTTGGCAGGATCTACTATAGTTCTTCCCAGCCTGTCTTGTCCTGTGGTACTGTGATTCTACAATTTCAGCATGCCACAACAACATCTAGAACTGAGACGTCAGAGAATAGCGGTGGGGTAGCAGTAATAAAAAATTTGAGGGAAATAAATGTAGAGCTATGTGCAATGTATTATGAAACTAATTCTACAAACATTTAAATTGTTATAAACTCATCTTTGACTGTCCTATGATTGGCAAAGATACCTCAGCTAAGAATTTAGGAAATAACATTAACTTGCATTGATCACTGGAAAGAAAACTTGTGGAGATACTTTATGACTTATATGAAATATTACAGATCAGTTTCCGTATTTTGCTTACAGAAGGAAGAATAAGTCAAAGAAGCACATATTATGCACACCTCCTCTAACCATCCTCTTCTCTTCACCACCGTGTAACCTCTGAATTTTAATACTTTATTCATACCAGCCTGTATATATCCAAACAATCTTATGAAGATATATAGCTCCTTCCTGCTCTCTGACTCAAGGGAGTGGCTAAAAGCTACGAGAAAACATAAACCAATTAAAAACAAATTAAGAACTCAAAAGAGTATGCATAATAAGTATCACTTTAAAAGAGAGATGGGAGCAAAATTCCCAGTCTAGTTTCAGATGTAGACTCCTCCCAATACTCCCCAAATCCTTGCATCTAGGGGTTTAGCTATGGGTTCATATCTAATGTCATGAAACCTAGCAGTATATTAAAGCTTAAAAAGTCAGGATAACACATTTAAGTATCTTTCTAATGATGATTAATTCCTTTTGTGCTCATTTGAGTAACATTAATCAGAATGAATTCATTTAGCATGAATGTGGATAGAACATTTAATTTCTTCTGGATTTCAACAGAGCAAAAATGAGAGTACAAAAACCCAAACAAACAAAAAAAAAGAGTACAAAAATGAATAGCAGGAAGAAAGGAATTGAAAGTTTGCATGCTAGCCATAAAATAACATAAATCTATGACTGCTTTATTTTTTCAATTTTAATAGGTGACATACTCACTGCATGTATATGTGGTATAGAAAATATGTAGTCCTGTACCATGGGAAACTTGCAAATACAAAGTTGGTTTATATCTTCACACATGCGGTTATGTTATTTCAGCAGTAACAATAAATAAGAACTGCAGAAAAACATTGTAAATAAACCTAAGAAATCTGCCATTTCTTGTTTAAAATTGGTAAGTTGCCATTTTTCATTTTTCTAGAATTATACAGCAATTGTAATACAAGAAAATCTTAATACTTTAGAGTCTATCCTGACAGAGTTCTTCAGACAATTTTTTTTTATAAACATCCAGTCACTTAGGAATTACCACCTTCTTCCCTTTGCCTGTCTTTTTCTTTGGGTTTTTTTGGTTGCGTTTTTTTTTTTTTTTTTTGTTTGTTTGTTTTTTTTTTTTTTCCCCTCTCTCCCTCCAACCCTCTTCCCCAGCTTCTGTCTTCTAGTGATCATCTTAGGCTGACCAACACTTGAGATTTTGAAGCAGTTTCTGAAGTCCTTATGTCTACACAAAAGCCTCTTATTTTTAAGTAGACCTTCTGAAGACATTTGGACTAAACTTCACACAATCTGTTTGCCAGAACTGCAAAGGTATGACACCCAAAACCTTGTAAAACACATTTCTGTGTGAATGCCTGGAATTCAATTACTGATTTAGTCACAGATGAACTAGCTTCCTAAAGTTTCAAGCCACAACTCCAGAAATTTTATACTGAAAGCCAAGCACCCCAATGTTACCAAATGCTGAAATTTGTAGGTTAATCTATGAGGTGAAATTTAGTGTGTAGAAGCAGATTCACACAAGAAGTTTAAATAAAGGATTAGCAAATCTATTTCCTAAAAACTGATAGCAGGGAATAAAATTTATTTTCTATGGAATTTCTTACATTGCCAAATTGTACAAATTAGGTGAAGTTACCTGACCCAGCTCTAAGTGACTAATGACCAAGTGTCTCCTCTTTCCTAGGCCTGAAGAGCAGCAGATAAGATGTAACTATATTCTTCCCTCTACTGACAATAAGGCAAAAAGCTTTCAGGTGGTTAAAGAGACTTAACATTTTTACTTCACTTTGAAATGTTATTCAACAAGTGTAGCTGTGCTAGGGATTTCCACTTTTTCATCTTAATCACATTTTATGATTTATTGACTTAATTCTAATCTGTATGCAATATTTTTGGCTCCAGCGGTGGAGGACTGTCCATATCATCCATATTCTAGATCATGTAAATTTTTTCAATAAATTTGGGGCTAAGAAAACAGCTGTCAGATTAAGATTTATTTTTTGACATATATTATATCTCTGTTTCTGTACTTTTTAAGATAGGAAACTTTATAGCAGAAAAACTCAAATATTGTGACAGCCTTCTGGATTTAGAAAGAAGTTCTGTAATTCATGACAGCTTCTAACCAGTCATTCCAAATCTCTGTGGATTTGGAAGTGTTACATACACATTCTTGAGCCATTCAGCATATTGTTTGTAGCCTACAGTGATGATTTTCTTAGACTTGGTTTCAAGTGTGATGGATTGCAACCATAATGATGTCATTAGTTCAGTTTCACATGCTTTTAGACAGAAAAATAATGTGGATTTGTAAGCAAGCTGAATATTACTTTGAGCTTCGGGGGTCCAAAATCTCATATTTCAAGTGAACAAAAAGCAAGCAAAATTTTTCAATGAAATGTGAACAAATACTTCTTACCCCCTTCACCATGAAACACACAGCTAAGGAGAACAAAAAATTATTTTTAGAGCATGTATTTTGCAGCACTGATAACTTACTGTTGGTTTGTCTTCAGAATAGTGAATAATAAAGACAAAAATTCTAACACTCTAACACAGTATTTCCTGTTCCTCCTGATGACACAAGAATGTCTTTAATATACTGTTAAAAGATAATGGAATCAGCAGCTGGTTTACCTAGGAAACAAACTTACTGTGCAGGCAAATCCTTGATTGCCTAATTAAAGAGAAAAGATGAAGTATATTCTACCCTCAAGTGAGAACAAGAAACTGGGTAGGTTCATTACTGGTATACCCAAGTCCTTATCAGCAGATCTTGTAGCGTACTCACGCAGTTGACAAATTTTGAGTAATCTGATAAGAAAAACTGATTTGAGATGTAGTTGCCAGTTGTAAATAATCTTAGTGGGGTGTGAGGGGTGAAGGAAAGGGATATTAAGACTCTGCAGGACAGCTTCTCAGATAGCAGCTTGCAATGGCAGTTTAGGTTTTTCAGTGTTGTGAAAGAATTATATGCAATAACTGTCTGAATCTCTCACTTTTCTCCAAGGATTACATATTTTTTAAAGCGTCATCAATACAAAGCTGTGGGAAGAATGGCTAGATAGGAAAGTACAAAATCTTATTTTATTTCTCTTGCAGCTTATTTGAATAATGTAATCTGGAGGGTTGTGTTTATCAGTGGTGGGAAGGCAGTTTAAACAAATGTTCAACATATGTATATTAGCAGGAGCAAAAGGTCATGGTCTTAGTAAGCAGCTAAAAAAGTAAACAAATGCCATCATGTCTGCATTCTCCCTGCATCATATTGACAGCAAATAATAGGTCCCTAACAGAATATATGTAATCTTGGAAAATTTACTGAGCATTTTGTTCTGGCTGATCGAGACTGTTCAAGTGAGTCATTATAGTGGGAGGAAGCTACTGCCATTTGAAAAAGTATCTTGAGACTACAACAATTTCATATTACTGTAATTCAACAGCAACTAACAAACTAACTGACTAACTAAGTAACTCAGTGCTACAGAGTCCATCCAGTATTACTATTTCCAAGGCAATTGGATCTTGGGCATTTTATTGAAATTGACACGCTAAAATCTACTTGCTAGCCACTATTAAGGACTAGGCAGTAACCCTCCGTGCTTTCCTTTCTACAAGATTGACCAGTAGGCATGCTGAATGATTAACTTTCATGATTTACAGATTCATAGTATATGATTCTGACTATTCACATCACCAAAGTAGGTGGGTAGCTTCTTTTTCTGACTCTTCTTGTTCCTTGCATTCAGTGTTTACTGAAACATATTCTACTCAGTCCCCTCCCCTCCTTACGTTAGCATGTATCAGCAAAAATACATACTTGACTGAAAATGTACAGGATCTCAAACAGGGAGCTATTTCACCTCTCATACTGGCCTATACATCTGTTGAAGGAGTTAATGAGGAATTTCAAAGCCAGTGTCTTTCCACAAAAAAAGAGGTTTATTTGCAATCTGTGTTATCTTTTGTCAACCCACTCTGATTTCTTGGTGTAAAGCAATTCTAGTTTATGAGAACAGTTACAAAATGATCCATAGCCATGTTGAGGATGAATCAGGGAACAGGACAAGGAGAGGAAGGAATGAACTGTCCACTTTCTTTGACAAACTGAAAGCAAGTGTTATGACAATTACTTTCTGTGCCTATTCTTACTCAGCCTTTCTTCTAAATGATCTATTTATATGCTAGAAAGCAAAAAATAGGTCCTGGGTTTAAGCTCATATTCCATCTGCTTCTGGAATTACTACTAAGGGCAGGTGGCAAATGAGTTTGTTCTAATTTTCCAATCTTCTCCATGGGACAAATTCAGCCTCCTTGTTCAGGCTGAGTAACTTTTTACCAGCCCCTGGGATGCAGTAAGGAATAGCTCAAGCTGAGTACATGTGACAGACCCTGACCCAATATGAAATGAGGGCATGCACAGTTTAATGCTACATATGTGATGTGCTCAATTTATTATGAGACAATTATTTTAGTTGGAAGATTTCAGTACAATAAACTGGAGCATGACTTAAAAGCCTTTGCTTTATGACTAGTCTTTTTAGTGGCATGCCTACACACGGTTGTTTCTGTACCTGATAGCATAGCTGTGCTTTGTTGAATATAATGCTTTGCAAGGTTGCATTTCAAGCAAGAAGGATCTTTTTTTCACAGTCTCAGGTTCTAACCAAGGAAACATCATAGAAGAGAAATGACAACTCCAGACCTATATACATCTATATAGTTTCTGAATACCAAATTTTTTAATCCAAGTCAGGTGTACACACAGTTGATTCATACATCTTCAGACATAACGTTGATACGTATATATTGACATATATATGCATGCATATCTTCTCATGCATCTAAGTATGGTATAAGTGCATACAAAATCACTGAGAAAGGGGACATGAGTGATTTTCAGTTGGCTTATTTGACACAATAGTAATTCATTGATCTCTCTCTGCCTTATTGAAGGCTGATAACAGAATAGCCCAAGGGGAAGAAACCATGGTAGGATCCTAGATCAAAGCGTTTAGCTGTTTGCTCACATAGGTGCTGAATCCATGGCGTACTTCCAAGTAAAGTGCCTGCAGCAACATTTGCTAATTACAGGTTGTGTTCTACTGTTTCCAAACAGGGTGAAAGTGACAGAAGTTTAACTGTGAATAATTACACACTTGAATAAGTATGTGATTAGCCCTATTTGTTGTGGTTGGGACTAGAGTGACAGGACAAGAATGGAGTGATTGCATTATTTACAGCTTAATTGTAGACAAGTAATTACTTATGTAAGCTGGTGCTGTGGGGTCAGGGAATACATGCCTGAGAATGTCTAGAATTTGAATGGAAACTTCAGAACTTTGGTTTCCAAATGATAGATCAGAAGTGAATATTCTGTGCATTTATATGATTATGAAGGGATTTTCTTGAATTAAATGTCTTGGAATGGTAAATGTCTTGTTCTCTTGAAACCGAGGAATAGATGAAATCTTTATACACCAATGCTTCCAGCCTAATAAATCACAAATGCCACCTAGTGGCCTTTGCTATCTAGTGAATCATTGCATAGGCACAAAAAAAAAAAAAAAAAAAAAAAAAAAAAAAAAAAAAAAAAAAAAAAAAAAAAAAAAAAAAAAAATTAAAAAAAGAAAAAAGAAAAAAAAAAGAAAAAAAAAGAAAAAAAGAAATCTAGAGTTTTAGCAGCATGTTATTTCCATTGATGTGTATATGGCTGATGAGATTATCTGTGAACACTTTTTTCCACTTAGTTCTCAACTATATTTTATTTGAATTGGATCTGATTTTGAAAACCTTACTCATGTTGGCAAACAGTAGTGAATAATCCCATTAAAATGTAGTTAAACTCCCTGCCATGAAACTGTGTTTTAACTATGTGATTTTCTTGTCAAGTAGAAGAAGGTTCTAGTTTACAAAGGGACATCTTAATTTAGTAATAAGTTTAGTAATAAGCTTAGCTAAGTTAAGTTATTTAAATTGCTTAACCTGTCCTAAATGGCCCTAATTTATTTTCTAATTGGCTCATCCAAGTAAATAAAGACTTCATTTTTTATTGGTGTGTTCCATTTTCAAAATGACAAAATATCCCCATATCCTCATAGATATATCTGTTTTTATGATTGTTTCATTTTGCTACAGAGTTGTAGAAACTCTGAATGGTGCTGTGTTACTGAATGCCGAATGGGCAGAACCACTGAACACACCCATCAAAATAAATGCTAAATCACTACCAAATATTGTACCATAGTCTGTTGTTTAATCATGGACTTTGAATTCCTTCAAATAACACAGTATATAGGAAAGCCCATATTGTGCTTTCAAAATGAATCTGAGGTAATGCAATATGATTTTTAAAGTGTAAATTGTTTTACAGATTAGATATATATCTTTGTACAAAGAAAACAATGATGACAGAGTTTGGTCATGCAGTTCAGAAAAAAAGAGGAACTTTTCCAGATGGACATACTTCCTTGTAATGAGATATGGGATTTCATTAAGAATTCCTGGCTGCTGTGGGCTATTAGTGACACTGCTAATAAGAGTAATTGGAATCTTTTTCATTTTTCTTCACCTATGTTATTCCTAGCTCTCATGCTTACTCATGCTTTTTCTTTCTTCCCCCACTTTCCCCCACTTGGTTCCATCATGTATGCAGATTTTTTATGGCAAGTAAAATAAATAGAGATCTGGTTATAAATCTTGCACAATATAGTTGTGCTTTTTTATCACATATTTCCTCCTTGCTTTATCATCTGACCATTTTTATAAAAATATATATACCTGATATATGTATATATGTACTTGGAAACTCTTAGGGACAGGGACTATGCTGTGTTGTGAAGTGATTGAAACAAGCATTCAGCTAGGTTTTGACAGAATTTATTATATTTCTTGCAATTATTAGATAGTATTCAAAAGCTAGCCAGATATCTTTAAAAGTAATCAGTGTCTTACTGTATGACTACACAAGTTAATAGTACAATGAGGTTTGTTCATGTTCACCTTTAATTCAAACATCTTCATACATGGCATCTCATATCAATAAACTCTGAACTAGACCCCTAGAAGATTTATTTTTGTGCTTATTCACACTAATAAACAGGGAATTCATTACTTTCACAAGTGACTGGCTGATTGACTTCTTTGATGCAAGTTCACTCTTTGGTGTGGATAGGACTAAAATGTTCCGTGTTATCAAACATTGGATTTTCATATTGGATTTTTCATTTAGCCCATGCAACTTTAGTGAAAGTCAACAGCATGGGTCCTGTGATCAGTAACTCACATTAACCATGTAGTCTAGTATCCCAATTCACAGTAGTCACCTGCCCAGAGCATCCTGTAGTTTCTGTCCATCTGGGAAGTTTAGATTTCTACATTTTGAGCAAGGAATGTATGACTTCATTTCTCTTTAAAATGGCACATGACAACATACATCAAGATCGTCCTTCAGACATGGAAGCAGGACATACTCCATCAAGAGAGACATTAGAACCAGATTTCAAGAGCTCTAAAGCTGTAATCTTCTTTGTGGTTATGCCATAGCTTCTACATCTCTATAACTTTGTTCATATGGAATTTCCTTAACATCCGATGCAACCTTCAGGGAGTCCTACTTTTTGTTTCTACCTATACACAGTAGAGAGAAGAAATAGGCCATGAGAATGCTGGAAGTCAAAACTGTAAGATTTATTGGAAATGGTGAACTGGAAGACAGTTCACAGTGGCTGAATGACTGCTAAAGGCACTGCAAGAAGACACAGGATAGCGTCAATTTCTAACCCAGATTTTGAGGAAACCTTCTAGCTTTGGGTTTAATAGCTGCCAGAAACCGGCAAAAGAGTTTTTAGGGCAAATGCTTGGTCTGTCTGTTTTTGAAGATGATCTTAAGCATAATCCTAAGCGTTGGAATACATAACTAGTCATGCTTTTAAAAGATATCTTGCTCCTAATAAAGTTCACAAAGTTCCTAAATCATACAGTGAAATAAACCACTTACTAGCTCAGAAAACCTCCAGTATTCCAGAATTCTTCACTATTTTTTCTATAGTTTGAAAATGGCTAGTAAATACCAGTTTAACAATTTAATGTCATTAAAGCACTTTGACTTCTATGACCAGTGAAAATATAAATAGTCCAAATAAATGTTCTATGAAGGCTTTTGTACTCAAAATTATTTATTAGCAGCCTTCTAGTACCTGAAAGGGGCCTACAGGACGGCTGGGGAGAGTCTGTTTAAAAAGGCCTGCATTGACAGGATGAGGGGCAATGGCTTTAAGCTGGAGAAAAGCAGATTTAGATCGGATATTAGGAACAAGTTCTTTACTCTGATGGTGGTGGAAAACTGGAACATGTTTCCCAGGGATGTGGTTGAGGCTCTTTCCCTGGAGATATTCAAAGTGAGGCTCAATGAGGCCCCAGCCAACCTGGCCTAGTTGGGGGTGTCCCTGATGACTGCAGGGAGGTCAGACTAGATGACATTTGGAGATCCCTTCCAAATGGCCCGCACCATGATTCTATGATTGCATGATTGTATGCTTCTATGATTCTATGTTTCTATGATTATCCCATCCCAGGTGCAGAATTTGGCACTTGCTTTAGTTAAATTCCATATGATTGTTGATTCCCAGATCTCTCTGAATGGTCTCCTCATTTTCAAGTGGGTCTACAGCTCCTCTTAATTTACTATCATCAGCAAATTTACTTAATGTACATTCAAGTTATTTCAACAGAAAAAAAATTATAGTGCACAAGTAACAAAAACTTAGTGAGAAGTTAAGAAATGGTAATGAATTCTGCTTAAATACATATGATACCTGTTATTAATTATGTTCATTATTCTTATGATTAGGAAGTAAATAAGAGCAAACTCTAACTTTGCCAGGCCAAATGTGGAGTAGCGGTGCCCCAAAGAACCTGCAGCCTAAACAACTGAGGTGGATGCAAGAAAGGACACAAACAGGACAACTATATGCTGTCAGTAAATGTCTTTCAAGGACTTTGGCAGAGATGGCAGTCCAGGTAGGAGGCAAACAGATTAATTAACTAGAAAGGAAAGAAATCTCTCTGTCAGCAGCAGAGAAGTGAAATGCGGAAGTAAGCAGATAAAGTGAGACAGACAGACAGACAGAAAGACAGAAAGAGAGAGAAAGAAAGATAGAAAGACTAAAAAAGTAAGAAAGCAAAGTGCTTGAAGACCTAGGTTAAAATACAACTGTCTCTGCTTTTCCATTTCTACTCGTTGCCTACTATTTTACTTTAGCCTAGTGGCTAGAAAACAGAAGGCGCTCGAGGTATGCTCTAGGCTCTTCCTTTCATTATGTCAGAAGGTTCTCTGTGATGGAGATTGCAGAGGTCATAATTTATGACACAATTTAAAATGTCATTCTGGCTTAAATTGAGGATTTAGATCAGTAGAATTACTCAACACTTTGAAACACTCAATAGAGTAAATACTACTTAATTGCTTCTGCAATGAATCCATTTACTATTCAGCCAGCGATGGCAGTTTTCACTTCCTATCCAAAAAGAATAAAAGTCCCTTCAAATAATCAAAACCTGACTAGTTGTTAGATAATGTGCTACTTACTTCTCTGTTAGGATGGTATACTGCACCAGATTGACAGAAATCAGCAATGCTTAACTCATGACACATGTTGGTGCTCTTGTCTGAAATGGTCTTAAACATCTCCACTCACAAGCACCTCTTTTGCCATACAAAAAGATCAGTAATTGCATATGTTAAATAATGGATATTTTGATACCTAAAAGTTATATTTGCTTTTCCTTAATTCTTGTGGTCCAGTGTGTAATTTTTTATATTCATAATATATCATCTATTTTCAGTGGATCTACTCCAGTTGAACTCTTGGTTTTGGTTTGTTTGTTTTGTTTTATTCTTTTCTCTTGACCCAAATATCTAAATAGAATCATAGAATCATTCAGGTTGGAAAAGACCTTTGGGATCATCAAGTCCAATCATCAAACCCTCTCTACAAAGTTCTCTCCTACATCATATCCCCCAACACCACATCTAAATGACTCTTAAGCACATTCAGGGGTGGTGACTCAACTACCTCCCTGGGCAGCCTATTCCAGTGTTTGACCACTCTTTCTGTGAAAAAATCCTTCCTAATGTCCAGCCTAAACCCATCCCATTTCGGCTTGAAACCATTCCCTCTTGTTCTATCGCCAATTACCTGAAGAATAGACCACAGGTAAATAGTGACATAGTTCTCTGTAAAATTCAACTATGTACTGTAGTACCACATATGGAATCACGGAATCACAGAATTGTCAGAATTGG
>VZRU01002993.1:0-116518 GCA_013398155.1 Pedionomus torquatus
GGCCTGGCCGGGCCGGGCTGCGGGTGCCCACCGGGCTGGACTCACCCTGGGCGCTCCTGCCGTTGTCCCGGGGGCGGGCACAGCCGGCGAGAAGGGCTGGAGCCCCGTCCTGCTGTGGGAAGGAGGGAGGTGCTACAGTAGTAGCTCAGGGAGCGGGCCCCGGCCTGGTCCCGCCGTGAGCGGGCGTGAGGTGGTGACCCCTCTGCGGCTTTCTCTAGAGGGGAAGTTAAACTTACTTGATTCCTTGCTACGAGCTCGCACCTTCTCCAAGTCCTCCTGATACCTCTGTTACTTGCTGACCGCCATCTGCAGCTCTGCCAGTGACGGCTCCACCTTCACGGATAACAAAACTGCGCTGCCTCAACGTGAGACTGACACCAGTTGTAACCAAAGACTCTGCTCTGCAATACATGAAAAGGCAGTTCAGTTGTAATAGAAACAACCATGGTGATGCTTATTGTAAGACAATAATGTAATAAAAATAAGCTTTTTCATCTATAAGTTTCTTGGGCATGGTACCATTTAGTTGTTTCACGTGGACTTTTTTTTTTTTTGTTAATTTTCTGAGAAAGCATAAGAACACATAATGATTTGAAGAAACTTCAGAAGAAATAAAGTTGATGTACTGAGAAAAAGTAAGATGATACAGCAGAGACATCTAATCAGTTAAAAAAGTGAAACATACCTTGGGTGAGAATCTGTGCTGAACAGTTGTGGAAGCACTGTATTTTAGAGGCCTTCAAGGAGTGGGACAGCTACGGAGGACTGAGCTGCTAACACCATTCCTTCAGTGGCCTGTGAAGGCTAATTTACTCTTAGACTCTATAGTTAATGTGACTGTTTTAAATGTTTGTTAAATCTATCTTTTGAAAATAATTCTGATTTCTTCTAACATGTTTCTTTTTAGAATATTGAATATATGTTTGGTATTGTTGGTATTCCGGTCACGGAAATTGCAGTTGCAGCCCAAGCAGTTGGAATAAAATACGTAGGAATGAGAAACGAACAAGCCGTAAGTATATATCTATGATAGGACCAGTTCTTTCTTCTACCTGTTTTACGACAGAATGAAATCTAATTTACCTTTTTACCAGGAAGAATGTGGTCTCTGAACATTCCCTTAAAGAACATGTAGAGGAGCAGTTACTGTCCTTCTAGAGTAAAGGAGAGCATTCGTAGATTGGGTTCAGTGGTTTTTTTCCCTCTTTTTTCCCCCTTCCATGTTTTAGTCCTCCCTCCTTTTCTCATGGGGAATCGCAGCTGCTTCTTTTTCCATTTTTTTAGGTCCCTTTCCCCAATAAGGGGGAGAAGGTAGGACTGAAATAGGGAGAAAAACAATTTGAACAAAACATTGTACTGCAGAAAGCAAAAATTAAAAATGTTTTTCCCCTTCAAATAATAATATTGTCAGATTTTATCCACCGCTTTTTGGGGAGCCTTGTCCATGTTTTTTGTTTTCCTTTCTATAGACAGATTGCTCAGCAGAGGAGAGTTTAAAAAGTTATATACAGTATATTCAGAAACACTTAATATTTACATGTCATAGTTTTAATTGTCTAAGTTTTAGTTGTGTGTTCTGGCTGTGGAGGATGTGTGTACAGTTGCTTCTTTTTTGATGAAGGCAGCTGTGTATGATCTGAGAGACATGGAAAACAGGGTTTTTTCCAGGGGTTGAATTTCTGCCTCATTTCTAGGCCACATGTAACAAAAGCCTATAAAACTTTTCCAGGGGCTGAATTTCTGCCTCATTTCAAAACCAGATGTAGCAAAAGCCTATAAAACAGCAGTAAAAACCGTTTGACTAGAAAGACCAGGTGAAAGCATGAAGTTAAAAAGCTCAGTAGTGCTACCAGTATCTGTTACCTCATGTCCTGCAGCCTGTAACATCGCCTAAGTTTTCTAGGGGCAGTTTAACCCATGTCCTGCATGCCTCTTGAACACTTAGTACTTGTGTTGCGACTCCGTATGGGGGTGTGTTTTGTGTGTCTGTCCCTGGGTAGTTAGACATTGGTGTGATTGTTCATAAGGCTGATAACCCACATTAGTTTTAAACATCAAAAAACCCCTTTACTACATTCTTTCCATTAGCAACATGCATTGCTAATGTTTAGTCCTTAATCTTTAATAATAATCACTACATATTCAAAGCAATCTCTTCTTGATAATTGTGTCCTAAGTTGGTCATAAGCGTATAATATGCTGGAGCTGGTACCAACGTAGTTAGCATGGATGGTGCTAGCTGTCAAGGGAATCAAACTTGAGAACTCTTCAATAAGGGCAGCTGGGACCAAAGTGGGCATCTTTTTTTCTCCACCCCTTAGATTCAAGATCTCTTTTTATAAAATGGTTTGGTCTCTGAACAGATCTTACCCCTTGGCCTCCATGCCTGGACTATGGACCATGCACTGCTGAATGGGTGTTACTGTCCCAGGCCAAAACATATGCTGTATCCTGGTGCACATCTGATAATTGCCTTGCTTAGCCCTTGCTGCTTTTCCTAAAGCAAAAGCAGTGTCTTCCCAGCTCTCAGTTACACTTTTTCAGTGACCAGTAATTGGCCATCAGCAAGTTGCTTATTATTCTGGGGCTGCTGCTTTAAACCTGCCTCCCTATTTTCAAGGCCTGCACTGAAGTTGTATGTCATAACAAACGATATTATGTACTGAGCTCAGGTTCATAAAGGAACTTCTCCTAAGTTATCACAGGCCCTTCAGGGACATTTAGCATTAGGTGCAATTAACATGAGGGCTCCAGGCCTGCTTCTAGGCCTGGCAGTACTATTTTGACTGGGTCATTAGGTACAAAAATGCTTAGCCATTGTTTACTACCTATGTTGTATTAGTTTGTTTATCTTTGAGGTGAAGACAGACTAAAATAGTTGAACCCTACTTAATGTGTTTCTGCTTGTGCAAGAGCAACAGGCCTCTGCTTTGGCTACAGTTCTAACCCATCACTCATGGGTGGTTGCAAACTTTTGAGGTCAGTGCCTGCATCTGGACCTCCTACATTTCTTCATAATGTTGATTGTGGGTTTGATGGTCATTGGCATTTTGATATGCCTGCGTCCTTCTTGCTTGTCTGAGGAAAATAAGGATTTGGTTTCAGCTGATGTTATGACCTTAACAGATAGTATGAGTGCCATTACTCATATTTTAATGATGAGGGTGCAAGGTTTATAAGTAAAATGGATTTTCTTTCTTATTGTTCACATGCACACAAAAGTCTTTTTAAGTATACCTTCAAAATTATTATCTCCTCTCCTCTAAATACAGATAGATTTAGTAACATTGCTTTCTTTCAGGGTGAAGCAGTAGAAGTTTTAATGGCAATGACTGTACATGAACCCAAATTCTATGTGCTGCTTTGTTTTGTCAGTCAGTTCTAAAAAAATTATTGCCATGGAAACTCAGCATGATGCTTTGAGCACCATTAACACGATTTTTAGGAACACCTACTCTGAATATTTCTAAACTTTTGCACACAGATATGTCATCAAATTGTTGTCTAATTTTTTAATATTAGAAACAGTTTTCTTCATTTCAGAGGACTGTGAAAAGTAGAAAAAGATTTTTCTTGTTAATGTACTTTTGTTGTCAACAATTTCCTATCCTAACATTGCAAAGAAAGTAAGGGCTGTTTATTATTCCTCTACTAAGCCCCACATTTTTCTCAAACGGTCCGTATCTGAAGGAGCACAAGGATATTACGGACAGTTTCTCCTGTGTAAAAGATTATATAAGTCTGTGTTTTCACTCATTTAAGCTGACACTGCTAACATGCAGTATTACCTATAATTATCCATTGGTTTGAGGAAAGTGCTTAGTACCTTTGTAAATTTTTAGAAGGAGCTCTTGTGTTACGTATTCTTCTTATCAAAATAGTACTCAAATAAAACTGAAAAAACCCAAAATCCCAACTGTTTTTCAGAATGAAAGAGCGAGGCTATAAGGCTAGGAGTTTACCTATAATTTTTTTTTTGGTCAAAATGTTGTTTTTCCTTTAAGCGTTAGAACTTGCTGAATGCAAGACAAAAGCATGAGAATCTGAGGGAGGGAGCTGGCAATGTCAGATGTGTGGATCCTGTGGAGTTCTTGGGTCACCTGCAAGCTTCTGTTTCTACTTCATCTCATATTGTCTTGTTTCGAGTAAACTTTATATCTGCATATTTATATTAGTACAGGAACACCATAAAACATACTCTGTAATAATACTGCTGCTAAGATGTGTTGACACGTGTCATAGGCATTACTTTTGTGAGAATTATTCAAAATGCAATTTCTCTTTAAAATGTCAAGTAGCTAATCTAAGTGTGATGCCAGAAATGGAGTGAGAAGTACTTCAGCAGCTCAGCTTGTAAAAAAACAATCCCTAATCTTCTAATGAATTTCTCCAGAGTGTGATTTCAACCTTTTGCTTAATTTCTGAAATACAATGAGTCATTCCAGTAATGGCTGGATTTCTGTTCATTGCCTTTCTCTTGTAAATCTTTCTTTCATGTTAGTCTAGAAAGAAGTTTCTTATGCTGTTCTGTTCATTTTGCTTCCCTGGTTATGGTGGTTTTATTTTATGTTTATTTTATGTTTTTTATTTGTTTTTTAAATTATAAATATTCCTAGTGTAGTATCCTGGAACAAAAGCCTGAAATATGGAGACAAGTTTTGAGATTTTTCATATAAACACACCTTATAATGAGGATGGTGAGGGGTGCTTCTACTTATATTTAAGCTCTAATGATCAGGGCAAAATCTGTACCTGCTTATTTGCAGTGGGTTTGTTGAGAGATTTATACAAGATAGCACAAAATGTATATATAAGTGTAACTGTATTAACAACTCCAATATTTCCAATAGGCATGTTATGCTGCATCTGCTGTTGGATATTTGACTGGCAGGTATGTTCCATACTTATTTATAATGATATAATATTAACTGTATTAAACTCAGAAGCTAGGAATGCTTTTCTCTTTTGGAGCTGGGTGTTTTCATTGTGTTCAGATATGGGGCAGTTAGGACATGAATTTTAAAATAAATATCAAAAATGTTTACCAATATTTCTTTTGCTATGATTCATGGCAGGAACAAGGAAGTGCTTACGCTCATCTAATATTGGTCATCTTATGAATTTCTTTACTTTTCTCTTTTAATTTCTGAATAGTAGCTTAACACCTGTGAGGGGCAGAAATCAGACCAGCGTTTGTTGCAACTTGGTAGACCTTCTATACCTTAATCTCATCATCTGGGTATTTTATTCAACCAATACCCTATCAATACTGATCATATGTCTTCCAGTCTCTCCTGTGCTTCTTCTCACACAAAATACTGTCTTTTCCTCTTTTCTACTTCATTTTGTACTTAATGTTATTGGGAAGTATTGGGTCTTGGGTACCTCATGGATCCTTTTCTGAATTAAACATTTGGTGTCTGCTTGCTTATGATGGCAGACCTGATGATGCAGGTGTTCCTTATTCTATCTGCAAACATGACGTCTGTGTTTTTTTAACTGTTTTTTGAAAGACAGTTAAAAACTGTTTTTTACAGGTTTGAAGTTTTTCTTCCTTTGAATAATCCTATGGATGTATGCTATTTTTTTTATTTTTTTTCCCATGATTTGTAAAGAGTCTGTAAAGCTATTAAAGAATGCTCAGCAGTTAAGAATTGTCATTGTCTCATCACCTGGAATAACAAGTTCCTCTGCCTGAATTAAACTAGAATAAAATTTGCCTTGAATCAGATGCAGTTCTTCCTTTGTGAGTTTTCTTCATTGGTATCTAGGGTTAACATGGAGTTGAGAAAACTGCAAACATAAGTAGCTTACCAAATTCCATATAAATGCTAGATGATGGAATGCATATAATAAAAAAAGTAAAAAGCTGTGTTATGATGAGCCTGAATGTGTTGCAGACCTCTGTGTGGGTGGCACTGAGCAACTGTTCACTTGATTTTTCAGTTGGGGTGATACAGCTAAATGATTTCTGATGCCTGTGTCTATCATGTCCTTCATACAAACCCCTTGCCATTAGTGCATTTTCATGACATGAGTAAAACTTTAATATTTTACATTTCAGCAATTTACTAGTTCTTGATGGTGATTTATTTGGTGTTCCCTGTGCTCACTTTCCTTTTTTATCACCTTTGTTTGTTTGTTTTTCTCTAGACCTGGGGTATGTCTTGTAGTGTCCGGTCCAGGATTTTTACATGCGCTTGGTGGGATGGCAAATGCAACCATAAACTGCTGGTAATTTAACTACATTTTCCCTTTAAAATTCTAATAATTGTTTGCTATTACATGTTGCAGATGTTGAGCTCTGCAGTATTTAATATAGTGGCATTTTTTCTTGTGGATAATGAGAAAAGAATTCTTTATTTATAAACCCTAAAAGTAATTTAGTTTCATTTCTTGCATTGTCATGGATAAAATTCTTCTTTTTGTCCTACCCCATTATGCATATATATTGGAAAATCTATCAGCATACCTGATTGTATGGATACATTTGAAAATGAAGTCAATATTCAGCCTGTAATGCTTTATTGATTGTGGAGAGTCTTAAAGGTTTTTTCTAAATTTAAATCCACGTTGCCTTTAAATTACAGTATTTCATATGTGAACAAATTGACAACTGCATTGAAAGAATCTATATTTGCTCCCCACACAGACATTTAGAACAGTAATTAAGTATTGAATTAAATGATGTACAGAGTGAAAGCATTTACTCCCACAAGCCTTCACAGAGACATGGTAGCTTTAGCTGGTCTGCCACTGAAAGCTGGTCAGAAAGGTGTAATTTGGATAGAAGCTCTGGTAATCTTGAGCGCACATGACCTGGAGCATTAGATTAGCAGTGGCTGATGGAGAAGGGAATAGTAATGGGATAATGGGAATGCTAACAAATCACGTCTCTGACACTTTGAAAAAAGACCTCTAATGTTCAAATTATTTTTAAATGAGTTATTTACTTAAGTTTTGCTGTCCTTATGTGATTAAAAATTAAAAGATTAAGAAAAAAGATCATGTAAAACATTGCCTTTGAACAGCTGTGGATTCAGTTATGAGAGAGAGGCATTCATGAAACTTGCTTATGGATTTGCAGTAGATGTTTCTCTTTTCTCACAAACTGAGTTTTATCTGAGATAAGCTCTGTTTACTTGACTCGATGTTGCATTAACCTGTACCCTTGGCAAAAGGTGAAGGGGATGACTTACATAGTTTGCCAGAATATTTAACAATAATAAGATGACTGGCTTTCACTGACCAAACAAAACCCTAAATTTAGCCTGATGAAACTAATTTACCTTGGCTCCTTTGTTAGTAGGTATCTCTATTGAATGTTTGAGGATCCCAAACATGCTTCCATGTTTACTTTTGTCCTTTACCACTGTATCTGGTGTGCTTTGCAGAGGAAGACTAGGGATTTTTCTGTTAGCTGGTCAGCTTTCTGGCCTGTTTCACTAAACAGCACCATGAATACTTGAGGAGGCACTATGGAGAAGGAGCGTTGCAAGGCATGAGCAGGAGTGGCCCAAGCAAAGGAAAAGAGAGGAAAATATAAAAGGGACATAAGCCCGTATCATCTTCACACCTTTCTCCTGGCTATTTAGTCCTGCTTCTTGCCCTCTTGACAGCTCTGGCACTTCTCTGCCCCGACATTCAGTTCATTATTCTGGGAAAAATTCAAGCTAGCAAAATATAAGTAAATTCTGTCGCATTAGGTAAGGGATCTAAATTGACTCACTCTGCAGTCAGGCAAGCATCAAGCACTTAGCTGAGGGAGGGAGTGGATTCTGCAGCTGGGTGCAGAAGTTAGAGAGGTCTTCCCCTTCCTGTTTTCAGGCAATAGGGTGTGAAGTCTTCTGCTTGATAACATCCCCTGTGAGGAACTGGCCTGAGGAGACCAATTTGTAGGGCAAGGTTAGCCCTCATCAGTATCTCCCAGATGTCCTGCGATTCCACGACATTACAGCTGGCATTGTTAACATGCTACAGTGGCTGAGCTTTGGCTCATTTCTCGCAGAAATAAGCTAATAGTTTAACTGGTCTTGCTGGTTCTGACTTTGAATAACTCAAGACTAAGTGGTAGTCCTTAAAATTTGGTTTGAGTTTGGAGCTTGGAGATGCTTTCTTTTGATTCTGCTCCATTTCAGTCTCTTCCAGGTGAAAGAAACCTCTTCAGTATCCACTTGAAACAAATTCAAGCACATTTACTATCAATTGTACTTTTACATTGCATTGCCTGTGCACAGGTTGGCTGAGGAGTAGAAGAGCCTTTGGTTTATCCTGGAAGCTTCTCACAGTGAGCTTTTGGACATGTAAATTTAGCCATCTGGGTAGCTAATTAGGCCTGGAGAAACTGCATTTCCAAGCATAAAAACTTTTGATATTTCCTGTTAAAAAATACCTGCAGTACTACTGCCTTTTCTCCTGCCTTGTTCTGAGCAAAAGTTTTCATACCTCAGTTTGACTGAGACAATAGACTCCAAAGAGGAGTTTGCAGTAGCTTAAACATTTCAGTGTACTGTAGCATGGTGAAATACCATGTTCTTTAGCTGAGGCTGCAGGTGACATTTTTTTTCAGTTTACTGAATTTCTCCTGAAAGTACATAATGCTTGCTATTCTTATTAATTTAATTGTAGTCAATGGTTATTCCGTTATTCCCGTGTCACTGGTTTTTTTAACTTAAACTGCATCCAGTAATAAGCACAACTCTTAAACAAGACAGTAGTACAGCATGATGGTTTCAATGAGAGAAAAACTTCTTTCTGCTTAGAGTTATGTAAACTTTCAAAGCAGAACCAAATCTTTCCAAGGAGTAGCTGTTGGAATTGGCTTGTTTAGGACAATGCTAGTGGGAAGCAGTAGCTATTTTGTTTATTGAAACTTTTAAATAAATTTGAAAAAGGTAAGTGAAAGGAATGCGGGGTTTGTCACTATGAAACAGACTGGTTATATATGGGTAGTCATAATCGTTTTGCTGAGGGGAGAAAATCAGCAGAATACATAGAGTATACCCCAAATAGGTTTTCGATAAGGATTTTTCACAGCGGTAAGATGTAGCCTGAAGTTCTCATCTCACTGTGTCAGGGGATTAGAACTGAGATTTTTTTTTGATTTGTGGCAGAGAAATGGCCTGATTATGAAGCTTAGATCTTGATACACATACCCCCAAATTGTATGGCTGATTAAATTCAGCGTGCATTGGGAGCACAGTAAATGCTTCAGCTTAACACGTTGTATAGATAAATGCAGTCAAAGAAAAGGTGTTATCTGAAGAGAAATTGTTAAGGAGAAAAAGCCTAGAAAGCCATTGACCCAGTATTTCAATTTAGCAAGGATGAATGAGCAGATTAATAAGACAGCTTTCTCTTAAGTCAGCATTTAATATTTTAAAGAATTTGAGTCTGACTTATAAACTGAATAAAAGGACAGTTTTCATTCATTGTAGAACAATAATTTATTATAATATTTGGAAATTATATTCCACAGGAACACATTTTTATTATATAACCCATATTGTAAACTAATACTGCCTTTCTCACGTAGCTGTGACGTAATTTAAGAACAAGGACCACTTGTAGGCTTGTTAAATTTTTATTAATCTCTGCAATTGTTTGACTTTTTGGGTTTGTTTTTTGTTTGCTTGTTTGTTTTGGTGGGTTGGTTGTTTTCAGTAAAAACAGAATGCAACAAGAAAGGGAGACGTGCTGTCATATGCTCAGCTAATTTCCTCTGCATTCCACATTATACGTGAAGAAAATCTAAGATCTTTCTGGAAAGATTGTTTCCTATTGTATTTCTTAGTTCTAGTGTTCGTGCACGTTGCAATGCCTTTTGTGAACAAAATCTTCATACTTTTTTGATCAATCAATGCTTTTTAGATTAGCTGTTGTCATTCCTCTCAAGCCCTCTTGTCACCTGTGTTATCAAACTTTAATGAAAACTGCTAGCAGTATGACTTGGTTTTAGAATTTTTATGCTGGATGTGGAACTCTTGGTACAGCCAAACTGTCCTAAAACTAGTGACCCAGCAGGTGCTAGGAAGTCTGCTGGCTGACATGCCGTTATTTAGAATCCACTCCTGTATTGTACTGGACACTTTTTGGTCCCGTTGAGATGTGTGCATGCTGAAGGTGAACAGTATCCCAAGAGCAGTAGGATTTGACCATCAGGAGAGTTTACAGATGTGATTGCAATTATAAAATATATATGTATGCTTAAGGTTGGGTGTTCTGTTGCTCTTTATGTACTTTTCTAGGCCTTTGATTGTTATTGGAGGCTCTTCTGACAGAAATCAGGAAATGATGGGAGCTTTCCAAGAATTTCCACAGGTACACAGACATACAGCTTTATTTAACTGAATGTACAATTTGTACATCTTTTTGTACAATTGGTGGTGTTTCTTCATTAGTGTAAGAATAACTATCCCAAACACTAACATTTCCTAACAGATTTTATAAAGCGGTTCTTTTGCTCCATCTACTGGTTTAAGATCGACACTGTCTAAATACACGAGATAATTTAGAATGTCTGCCTGCAGTCATGTTAGAATTCATGCTCTACTCTAGGTTCTCAGCTGGTATAAACTGGTTCTGTCTGTCCTGAGATGGAAAACAGCAAAATAAACTTTCCAAGAAAAGAGGCACCCCTTTCTATAAAAAAATACCTAAGGTGCTCAGTGGAATGACTATGGCTTTGACTGTTTCCACCAGTTAAGGAACTACATTTTTTGGTGGGAGTTTTCAACTTGTTTCTTTCAGTTTGGCTTTTTTTCCTGTTTTGTTCATGTTGTAATGGGATGGAAATGAGAAAATCATTTTGATAAGTCAATATAATGATTGTGCGTGTTTATTCAGGTTGAAGCTGGTAGGCTGTACAACAAACTGTCTGTCCGCCCAAGCAGCCTAGAAGTTATTCCTGCTGTTATTGAAAAGGTATGAAAAAATACTAAATTAGTAACAAAACATGGAGTAACTGTCTCTTACTATACAAACTTTGAGGATTTTTTTTTTGTGTAGCTGTTACTGTAAATAGTTTGCAGATATTAGGTGATGGTTGATGGAATAAAGTAACAACCAGGGAGGTTTTTCCTATGAACTGTGCTATACAACAGGTTTGAAATAAAATTGTGTCCAATCTGATGCTTACAAATCTCTGCAGTGGTTTTTGTTAGCTGCAGTCAGAGCTGAAAAGATCTTAATGAAAGAAATGCCTTTAGGGAGAGGTGCAAGAACTAGAAATGCAATACCACAAACTTAGCTCTTTTACCACTCTTACTGTGTGAAGATTTGGAGGGGTGAGGGTGGAGATGGTTGGGTTTGGGATTGGTTGTTGGTTCGATGAGTTTTGTGAGAGACCAAGAGCAAACACATACTTATCTCAACACTTCAGAAAGGGTTAGAAGTTCTCCTACTATTGCTGTTGCAATGCTTTAGCCATGTCAACCTAAATTCTGCATACAATGGTGCTGTTTCTGGAAGTATAAATTCGGCAAAGCATCTACCTGTAATAGAACTGGCAACAAAAGCAATAGAAGGTGGAGACATTGGTTGTCTTGGTTTTCTTCTGCTTGTGCTACTTTAAATAGAATTTAGCATGGAAGTGTAGTATTTCTAAACAAAACAGCTGCTAATGCAGTTGTCTCACTGTAAATTAAACAAAGAATTTAAAGTCCAATACTGTGGGTCTGCTGAAAGGCTTCAGATGGTATGTAGTGGAAAATGTAAATAGCTATCAAAACTTCAATTTATTGACATGAATCAATCCATTGGAGCTTTCCCTGTGGTGGTTCAGCAATATGAAACAGCATGTTCCTTCTCTGCCTGCTGAAGGGTTTTCTTGTTTTTTTACATAAAAAGTTTTCTAAAATCCTTTTTAAAAGTGGTTCAAACTGTGGTAATCTGTTTTCTAGGCTGTAAGAACCAGTACATATGGTCGTCCAGGCTCCTGCTATATTGACATACCTGGGGATTTTGTGAATCTTCAGGTGAATAAGAGCTCTGTCAAGTGCGTAAAGATTATATTCATTGTTTTATGAGTCACCAAGTAAAAGACATCTTAGTTTTAAGTTACTTTTATATTTTCTCAAACCAGTACAAGGAAGATAAACAAGAGCAAGAGACTAAATAATTTACCACAACACTGAAATGATACTAAAAATCCAGCCTCTTAACGTAACACTGCATCATAACATGTCATATAGATTATAGTTTGTGATGATGTGCAAAAGGAATGAATTAATATGATGGTAGTACAATGATGTCACTTTGTAAACCTCTGGAATGAAATGACACTGCCTATATGATTAAAGAAGCACGCAAGAAGAACTTCAAAGCCTGTTTTAAAATATGCATCCTGTTCTGATAAATGCACTGAGTACTATTGGTGTGCAGCAACTGCAGATTTATGCTAAGCAATAGGTTTATCTTCCAACATTTCTTGTTTTGAATTTTTTTAGAGCCTCTTTTGTTTTGCTTGACTTCCAGGTACGTGGAATGCTGCCTGCCACCTCCCATTAGCATGGCTGAAGACTCTGCTGTATCTGAAGCAGTGTCTGTCATTGCTCGTTCCAAGCAGCCTCTGCTAATCATTGGAAAAGGTACCACACTTTGAACTGTACAAGTTTGGGACAAGAGCAAGGACCAAAGTGATTTCTTTACCCCATAAATACTAGCCATCTCTTTCACGCTTTATGAAAGCAAATGAACAAAAAACCCCAAACAAACTCCTTTGAAATTTGATGTTAAAATCTACTCTGTTCCTAGAGTCTATTCTGTTGTGTAACTTGGCTTTTTCATCTAGGTTAACAGAAGAGTCAATTGATAAAATAAGGATCTAAGTAGAGGAAAGTCAGATAATCATCATCTTAAACATAGAGCCAATACCACGGGATCATTTCCAAAATTCCAAACAAATTCTGTGAGACCACACAAGTGCTATCTCTCTGATGCTGTGGCCTATATAGCAAGTATCAGAGTAACCAAAGATCATTTTTCGATATGGATTTACTGAAAGTGCTGGCCTACCTGTGTGGAAACATAAAGCAACACAGCAGGTGTTGCTGTTTCTACTGTTATACAGAGTTCCCGTTGTCCTCCACCAGTATATTTAATTCCTGAGATAGAGGTGTCCCTAAAGACATAGGACAAATATTCTTTGTGCTGGTTTGCTTATTTTGTCCCTCCTTGTGGAATATCAATCACTGCAATGCCATTTCTGTTGAAGATGCTGGTCTGCTAGGAACAGAATTTAAACAACCAGAATTTAAACAACTTCTTTCACCCAGACTGTTTTCCTGCAGACCTGGGAATGATCTGCATCTTGGAGAAAGGTTCTGTCTTTAACCAGAGAGTGAAATGATTGAGATGAGATGTACCATATAATCTGTATGAAACAGTAATGAAACAGTAGGCAGAAAGTAGATCAGGAGAGGTTTTTTTCCCCTCTCTTGCTTGATACACAAAAACAAAAGGGTGTTCTTTGAATGTGAAAGGTAGAGAACTGAAATACTTAGATGTGTCTTGTTGATGTCAACAATTGAGAAATACTGTGTTTTCTTCTAATCTACTGAACCAATGTATTTGGACTTTATGCTATATGTTGCTTTTAGCAGAATTATTTTGAGAAATACAGAAGTTTATACTTCAGGATTTAAGACTCATGGACTTATGTCATTGCACAGGGACAAGTCAGTTATTCTAGACTGCCTGAGAAACTTTGATTCAGCAGTCTTGTACCGAAGGTAGTATCACAGTAAACGTATGCACAAACACATACCTTCACAAGATCTTCCTTCAGCTTCTCTTTTGTTGTTGTTGTTGTTGTTGTTGTTAAAGACCTGTTTGGGCAGATTGTCACAGAGCATGTAATACAGCAAGATACAGGAGGCAAGCTAAAAATGACATCACATGAGACAACACAAAGATTGACTCCTGTTGCTGCTACAGAAGTCTCTGTCCCATAATACAATACAAATTGTCATTTCAGATACACAAAATGTCCTATTTTTCCTGCCATGCTTTACAGAAATACCTAAAAGCTCCTTCCCCCCCCCCAAAATATGTGACATTTGAATGCAAATGCCTGCAGTTTGGCATTTTATGTTTTGACTTCCCCAGAATGAATAATAACAGGCAGCTTTCATAATGGGAAATAGTACTCTTTCTGCCACTAACGTAATCAGGTTAATTGAAATTCAAGTGAATGCAGTCGGTTTGTGTAGTATTAAGCAGTCTCTTTCATTTCATTCAGGTGCTGCTTATTCACATGCTGAAAACAACATCAGAAAGTTGGTGGACCTTTGTGGACTGCCTTTTTTGCCTACACCAATGGCAAAAGGAGTAGTTCCTGATAATCATCCAAATTGTGTAGCTGCAGCAAGATCAACGTAAATATAAAAACGGGTTCTAATCCTAACATCTGAGAAACAAGTAGGAATTGTGGTGGTCTACAGATGTCAGGGAAGACAAAATGCACACAACAAAAATTTTTCAACCGCCTTTTGCACCTCATTGTAGAGCACTGAAGATCTTGCTTGGAAAGAGACAACAGATTTAGATGGATCACTTTTGACAACACTTAGAATGCTGGTCAGGAAGATAATTTATCTGAGAGCTAATATTCTGTAACTCTGAAACCTATGTAGATTTATCAATATTTTTGGTATGTATTTCATAACATACATTGAAACTGGTGAACAGTTTATGTTAAACATTCAACTTAATCCTCTAGATACACTACTAGCTTTTTATTTTAACACCATAAACAGAAACTTAAGATGTGCACGTTGCATTTGAAGTTTTGCTATCTGCTGTCTCTGCATGGTGTTTGAAATACACCGTCACTAAATTGCAGTTGATTTAAAAAGAAGAATAGGGTATTTCAAGCTACACTGAAGGACTATATCTAAAGCAATTTTGAAGAGCTCTTTTTGACAAAATTAATGTGAGTGAACTGTAAGAATGCTATTAGGTATGAATGTGTGCAGTCAGGCTGCAGATAGAGCATTTATATACTTTGAGATTAAAATATTGTCTGTTGTTGAGCATCTTAGCCTTATCGCTGTTAAGCGTGCTGTTAAGAAAAATTGGTAAACCCTCCTGCTACCAAATATCTATCCACCTGAAAGGGAAATTAACAGGAGTTACACTGAGAGATCCACAACAATCTTAATTTTGGCACTCACAGTAGTGAATCTTTTGCTTTAACCTCAGAATTATTATAGCACCTTGTTGGTCTTCTAGTGTAATAAGTCCTTTCCAAACAGAGTATATAAGGAAAATAGAAAATAATTTCTTCTTGAGTTCCTAAACTCATTAGTGGCTTAATGATTGGCTATGTAAAAGGGTACAGGGTTTTGGAGCTAAGCAAGCAGCTTAGAGGAAGGAAGGTTTATATGGATATTTTGGGGTTTACTGTGGTGGTAAAGATTCTCATTTTGAAAATGCTATTACATTTAATAATAATTCTTTCTTATCTGGTTCTCTTATTTCCCTTTATTAGGGCGTTACAGCATGCTGATGCAATCATCTTGCTTGGTGCAAGGTTGAATTGGATTTTGCATTTTGGGCTTCCACCAAGGTTTCGACAAGATGTAAAGGTTATTCAGGTAAGAAGGAAATTGATTATCACTTGAAGGAAGTCCTCTGAGCTCTGTCATTATCTAGAGCAATTATTGTAAATTCCTTTGTAAGTGTGTTTCCCGTCGCAAATGCTGCCCTACGGACAGTGCAGTACAGTGCATACAGTTGCGGGGGTTCTTCAGAAATAGTTCCGTTTCCTTTAATCATTTCTTTTACATCCTTATTTTTTCCTAGAAATGGTTATAACATTGTTCCAGCTGTCAAGGGCTTGGTGCTGCTGTAATGAGGAGGACAGACACTTCTAGTTGACTAATACAGGAGTATACTCACGATATTTGTGCGATCTTTGGAGGGTTGGAATTTCCGTGATTGAAAGCAAATTGTCTTGACACTGGGAAACCTTTCATACTGTTTGACTGCTCTCTTGGCTGGATTTTTTTGAAATAGAATTACTTTCAGATCCAAAGTCAATCATTATAAAAGCTCAATCCCTCAGAAATATTAATAGCAAAAGAGAGACTATTTAACTAATTAATGTATTTGGCAATCTGCCAGCCCTTAGAAAGGCAAGTAGTTCAATTGTTCATGCCTTTAAAATCTCCTTCCTTAGAGTCTGTGTTCAAAGAGTAGTAGTTGTTTCAGTGTGCTGACCAGCCTGCCTTCAGTCATCTGAAACAAAATCTCAGCTTCTAAACTTTGCATCTTTTCCAGAGGAATAACAATTTTTTAAACTAGAGTTCCTTTTGGCTTATGAAATAATACTTCTGTTATGTTTCTTTTATCAAGAGAATGTGAACAAAAATATTTTTTCATCTCACTGAAAGTGATTTTTTTCACTGTCAGGGGTTATTATTAAAATGTCAACTCAGTTCATAATCTGTGGAACCTGGTCACAAATTAGTTTTCCATGTAACCTTAGAGGTCACACACATCACTGGTAAATGGTCGTAATTTACTCTTCAATTTCTTCATAGCAGCCAAATTCTTACTCCCAAATAATATACACAAACTTGTCTCAGTAAGAAAATGACTGCATTGTGTAGGCTTTAAGGGTATACCTAAGCCTAGATTTTTAGTTCTCATGTAATTATCACTAAAATCACCACCACCTGCTCCTTAATGCTCTAGTAAAGTTCTGTACTGTCTGTAAGAGCCTGAAAGAAGCAAGCAGTAAATTCTAAGGATATGTTCTTTTATCTAAATGGATATGTACCATGGGATTTTACTTTGAATAAAGCATTTTCTGATGTCATTTCAATGAAATGCAGTTGTTACCTGTACATCCAGAAAAAGGTATGATGATATTGTTAGTGTTTCTTACTTGAACGGAAAAAAAATTCTCTTTAATATACTTGAGTTAATGCTGGTCTTTCTTTTTACAAATATAGATCGATATTTGTGCAGAAGAGTTGGGGAATAATGTGAGGCCCGCTGCAATTTTATTGGGTGACATAAATGCCGTGACTAAGCAGGTAACGTAATGTCCTGTTGTTTCAACCTTAGTTTCCTCTGATTTCTATAAAATAAGTTACAACTTAAAAAAAAAATAAAATTTAAAAAATGCTGCTCAAGGAAAACCATTTTTCAGGCGACATACTCATACTCCCAAATTAAATGTTAAAGATTCTGATTAGTGTTAATGTGATTGTGCTAAGATCCTTCTTGATAACATTATTCTTGATGCTTGTGCTATTTTTTTAAAATATGTTGAAAGAAATCTCTGTAACATTTCGATGTTGTTCCAGCTCTTAGAAGAATTCAGAAAAAGACCATGGAAACATCCTTCCAATTCAGAGTGGTGGAAGAGGCTGAGAGAGAAAATAATGAACAATGAGGAAAGATCCAAGGTAGTGTTATGTTAAAGAAAATAGGAAGTGTCTTGACTTAACAGGTACCAATGCGTAGTCAGTTTTGTCACTGGCCTATATCCAAGCTCCTCAATTGCTTCTGATATCTTGTCATCCTGACTTTGAAAATTTATACCATTCTGGTCCAGGCTTAGTCTTGTCAGGCTTATGAACTGTAAGTTAAGTATTCTAGGATTCATATAAATTCAAACTGTGTGGAAGTCATTGAACTTTGGGACTGATTTCTTACAGCTAGTAGTAGAAGCCCCATAATACCACTGTGTTATGGGAAGTGGCTTCTAAGCAATGGGCAGGTACTGCCAAGTGGAAGCTAGCTTATATGAAGATACATTCTGAGTTTTCTTCTGTAATTTTGCTGTTTAGCTGTTTGGCAAAGCTGATGGAAGTATAATCTTACGTTAAAAGTAAGTAGCTATAAAGGTCAAAAGGCCACAGATGCTTGGCATTATGCCTAACTTTCTGCAAATTCAGATGCGTGTTTCTGAGATTGGGATCTAAAATAAATTCATTCTAGCAGATCCTTCTTTTGAACTACCTCCCAACACACAGATGGCAGCTCAGGATTAGCAATAGTAAAGCCATTGCACAGAAAAATTTCACGTGCCTCTAAGGTTAAACTGAGTTTTAATAGCTTCCATCCAAGGAACTCATTCCAATGTTACTGAGCCCAGTGAGCCTCAGACAAATACATCGTGTCACCAGGACTAGCTACAGAAGGAAGGACCTTGATGTAGAACATGGAAGACCAAATACTTCAGCCTTACCTAGCAGAGCGTATTTCTATCATGTCTCAGTTCTGCACCTTATTATGGATTCTATGCATAGGAGGAGTTACTAATGTCTCTTACTTTTAAGGGATTAGCATTACAGAAATCCCTGCCTATGAACTACTACACAGTCTTTCATCACATCAGAGAACTGATACCCAAGGACTGCATCTTAGTAAGTGAGGGAGCAAACACCATGGACATTGGACGAACTATGCTTCCAAATTACTATCCACGTCAAAGGTGTGGTATTTTCTTTCTTGTGCTGGCTCAACAGGCTAGATCTATGTATAAACGTCAGCATTTAGCTGAAGATGTATGATGATCCATAACTTTTGTAATCCTTTTGAAAGGTTCTAAATAAAAAGTAGAAGTTTAGTATGTTGGGAGAGGGGTTAAGGGAAGTTTTCTACTCTAAAACTCATGTCCTGACATAGATTTTAACAATTCTCTGTGACTCCTCTGTGTGGTCTGCAACAGAACAGTTATAGCTTCTTGTCCTTCTGTTGAAAGTGAGTGGGAAGCATTAGGTTGAATTCCCTGATGATCTAGACCTTTATTTCTGTGCTCAGAGTCTGTGGTAAATACTGTTTTAAAATAAAAGCAGTCATTGGAATTCTTATGTTAAAAAGAATTCATGTGAGGAGTTTGAAACATACTTTGAAACAGGAAAAACTTAAGAACGAACTCATTTTGAAAATTGGATTATGCATTGGGCACACTTTCATGTAAACCTGCATGACTGAAATGTAGGTACTCAAGTTTGGAATTGTTGGTACATCACTAATCACTATGTGTAGTCTGGTTTTAATGTAAGTAGGAATGAAGTGCTGTTTCTTGAGTGAGGGGAAAAAGGGAGTTCTGTCTGATGAAGTGAAACTTCTGATCTCACTGTGAAGCTTGTGCCTTGTGAAAGTATCACAGAAGTCCTAAATGAAGCTAAATACTTCTTTGTAAACAAAAACCAACCAACCAAACAAAAAAACCCTCCTGCTTCTAGTGAAGTTGGGGTAAGAGTTTACAGGTTTTTTTCCCCTTTATGTAAAATAAGGGCACAGTAATGTTAATGGTTGTCTTTTCAGATTGCATTGCGTGTATCTGAAAGCAGATTTAAAAGTTAACCCTAGAATAATCTAGTTCTTTATGTACTTTTGTATCCATTATGTTCTTCTGACTGAAATGATCTAACTTAATTACAGCTTTCAATTTGATTTCAAAAGTTGAACAGAAGACTAAAATTTAAACAGCAGTATTTAAGCGATGGCTTTCAGACTTCTAGTTATATTTTCAAGGAATTAAATATAGAAAGATTTCATGTAGTCTGCCTATCGTCTGCAGTAATTGAATGTTTTTGAAATATTGTTACTATGCAAGCTAAAAGCATACAAGAATAGTTCTGTATTGTAGTACTAGTGTATGAGAGCTCTTAATTTTAATTAGAGTTCCAGTATGTTTATATCACTTAAAACATTTTCATCTTACCGAATGTTTGACTGAGTATAATGATATATACGTCTGGTATCACTTTATACCAATTGTTTATGAAACAATGTTTGAATAGTATATGGCAGATAATTAAAAGTAAAGATAAGTCACCATGGACTAACTTAAAAATTTGGCTAGAAATAAAAGGATAGTAATTCTGTATTCTCCCTTTTAGGCTCGATGCAGGTACTTTTGGAACAATGGGAGTCGGACTAGGTTTTGCTATAGCAGCTGCAATGGTGGCTAAAGACCGAACACCTGAAAAGCGAGTCATCTGCATAGAAGGAGATAGTGCTTTCGGATTTTCTGGGATGGAGCTGGAGACTATTTGCAGGTAACTGTTTTTTACTCAAGAAGATCCTCTTCATAGATTGTCAGCACTGATTTAACTAGAAGGCCAAGGATGCTGCTGTTAGATGGAGTACTCTTAAAAACACATGAAAACAAGCCAAAAAATATACATGATCATTTATAATACTGTTGTGGCATAATGAGTGAGTAGATCATGTTTCAGGTGGAATTGATTTATCTTTATTTTTAATTTATTGTCCTTTTAAGGAAAAGTATCACTTTTCATACCTTACAGAAAGGTGCAAGTATTTCAGAATTCTTCCTAATGCATCTTTTTGTAGGCACCATTTGCCAATCCTGATTATTGTGGTAAACAACAATGGGATTTACACTGGTTTGGATGCAAATTCCTGGAAGGAAGTGATAAAGTTTGGAGATCCTGCTACATGGTGAGCATCTTTAAAATATGTCCTGTTAATTAAGGAAAAAGTGACGAAGATAGTAATTCTCGTGAATTTTAATGCTTTTTTTTTAATGCTTTTACATGAAGCTAACTTAGTCCTAGGCTAAATTCATATAAGAACCAGTTACCAAAACCAAGCAACCAACCTAATGGCATATCATTGTTTACACAACAGTGCAGCAGAGAGATGACTGTTTATTGTCCTAGGTTCCTGCAGTAGTTTCAGCCACACACTACAGAGTTCATAGTGGGGTAACCTCCAAAATCATGATAATCTCCAAAATTTCTCGTGTTCTGAGTTTACACTGGGCTTCTGAGAGGTGATTCTGCTGCTTTGCTCTGATGAGACCCCACCTGGAGTACTGTGTGCAGGACTGGAGCCCTCAATATAGGAAGGATATGGACCTGATGGAGCGGGTCCAGAGGAGGGCCACAAAATGATCAGGGGGCTGGAGCACCTCTGCTACCAGGATAGGCTGAGGGAGCTGGGGTTGTTCAGCCTGGAGAAGAGGAGGCTTCGAGGAGACCTAATCGCAGCCTTCCAGTACCTGAAGGGGGCTACAGGGAGGCTGGGGAGAGTCTGTTTACAAAGACCTGCAGTGATAGGATGAGAGGCAATGGCTGTAAGTTGGAGAAGAGCAGATTTAGATTGGATATTAGCAACAAATTCCTTACTATGAGGGTGGTGGAACATTGGAACAGGTTACCCAGGGTGGTGGTTGAGGCCCCTTCCCTGGAGATATTCAAGGTGAGGCTTGATGAGGCAACCTGGTCTAGTGTCCCTGCAACTATGGGGAGGTCAGACTAGATGACCTTTGGAGGTCCCTTCCAGCCTGGATGATTCTATGATTCTGTGATTCTGTTTCTGGAACTGAGATACTTGTACCCAGAGAACTAGGCTAAATCTTTGTTCAGGAATGTCTCCAGAAGATGAAAATGAGTTTGCTACCGTATACACATAGCTGAAGTGGTATAGGAAACACAGCTCTTCCAGCCCAAAAGTTTTCATCAGGCTGGTACACTAATCAGTGCTGAAGTAATAAAACGTAATAATAAAAAGTAATAAACGGTCATGCAGTTCTTCCCTGCCATTAATCAGAGGTTTTCCATTTTGTTAGTGTGCCTCCAGTTTCTCTCCTGCCAAATTCACACTATGAGGTAATTATGTCTGCCTTTGGAGGTAAAGGATACTTTGTTAAGACGCCAGAAGAATTGCAGAATGCTCTGAAAACAAGCCTGACTGACAAGCAAACACCTTCTCTTATAAATGTCATGATTGATCCACAGTCCGAGAGAAAGAAACAGGTATGTATATGTTTTCTTCTTTTTTCTGCAAACTTATGTGGTCGTGCTTCTGAAATCCTCAGGAAATGTCACTAAAACTGCAGAGAATGCAGAGCTAGTTCCAAGGCAGAAAGATTGTTATTAGATTTAGGAGATAGAATGGGTGCTTTTACACTGTGCCATCTGCTTTCCTTGGGTTTTGGTTTGTTTTCATTTTTTTTCTGCTGGCTATTATTGATGCATCAGTGTCTTCAGTGGATGTTTCCAGAATTTATGGTTGTTTCTTTCAACAAAAAGAGATAAAACATTTTTGAGCAGTCTTTATTTCCTGTGGATTCCATCTGGCAGTTAATATGTATTTACATCCTGTTCCTCTTCCTGTTTGTCCATTCTGATATATTTTTTATTCTGGTGTGTTTTTTTTTTCTTCTAGGAGTTTCCCTGGCTAACTCGTTCTAACCTGTAGTAGAAGATGGATATAATGGCAGTGCATTAAGCAAAATGAAATTAGTTTCCAGAAGTGGGACTGGTACAACGCTTTTACTTGAGCATTGGAATAAAGTGGGATTTTAGAACTGTTATTAGAGGAATCTTTAAATGCTGAAATTAAGTAATTGTAAAGTGAGCAAGACACATATGAATGTATAGCATGCATTCTAGCAAATTGTACAGAAATGCTGATGATAAAATTACATATTTTTTCGTGTTACTCAGAGTCATACCCATCATGATCTGTGAATTAAAATCTTGGATGTTCAGGATGAAGGGGGTAAGCTTGAGGGTTTTATACTGACAGAAACAGAGACAAGTCTTTGGCAGTCTGCAGTTACAGTAACTTCCTTTTTAACCAACCACCAGCGTGCTGCTTGTTAGAGACTTTGATCTAAAGGACCAAAACAAAGCATCTTGTTTGTGCTTCATTACACATTGAAGCCAGTTGGGTTGATAGTCACTTCGTAATTTTACAGGTTTCTCTTTCCACTTCTACTGCAGGTAAAAGTAGTGTATTAAAAATGCAGACTTACTCAAGGGCTGAGGAAGCCCCAAATTGCGTTTGGTTTTGTTAAATGGGACATGGGGCACTTTCAGAAAAAAAAAAAAACAAACAAAAAAACCCCAATTAGATTGTTGTTGGAGCTTTGCTCTCTGCAAAGTCAGTATCATCCCTGTAGCCTGAAAACAGGATTAGATTTATCAGTGAGATTTCCAGGGTTAATAAATGATAAATCTTCTTAATCTGAAACCTTTAAAAAAAAATCACCACCAAAAACAACAAAAGAAAAAAAAAAGAACAAAACCAAAAAACTCCTCACCAAAACAAACAAACAGAAAAGTGGAGCTTAACTTTCAGTGTGGCTGGCATCACAGAGCAACCAGCGGCATTCATACTGTGGCTGGATAATTCTGCAACAAATACTCTTCATATAACATGCTTACTGGATAGAAACTTAGTGCCCAACTTGCAGTGGCTTGTGATGCCGAGCTCACATTTAAAACAAGTCACTGACCTACCTGAGGTTCTGTCTGCTGTGTCTTCAGCTGCATCTGACAATCTGACCTCGAGCTCAGACTTTACAAGTGAAGTGATTCTTTATGCTTCTCATGACCTACAGCAAATACTGTGTTGTCCTGTTTACATCTGTTCTTATGCACACTGGGAGGTTTTGGTGTTACATATGCAAAAGGGAAAATTCTGGCTGTGATTTAGATTTTGATTGCTCTGTCATCTATTGTTCTACTGACATTAAGTCGGTTAACTAGTGGAAGGCACTTGGATGATCCAAGGAAGAGGAGGACTGGGCTGGCAGGGAATCCTGGTCTACAGTCAGGTTTCTTGCAAAAACCTTGGCTTATTAGTTCTTGCACTTCAGTGTGTGTCTGGCAGGAGGACGTGGGTCATTGTTAGGCAGAGGAATCTCTCTGCAGACTCGTGCACAAAGATGGTATCTGACGTGAGCAAGAGAAGCACAGTCTGACCAGAGGTACCGCTGCTTGCCGTCTGTGTGGGAGTAGCCACCTGGCACTATGAAGGCTTGGGTCAAGAAACGTAATATCCTTAGGAGGGCTAAGAAGTGTGAAAAGATAAAATCCATACCATAGATACAGCTCACAAACGAGTCTAAGGCTGCTGAGAAGGCAACATTGCTATGTTCTCTGGGGTGCTCTGCAAGGAATGTGGAACAACAGTGGATCTTGTAACTCATATTGTTTCGTTCTTCTTTTTAACTCTCAAAAATTGATTTTATTATGTTGCAGTGATTAAATACAATCCATTATGATGATGTAAGATATCTGTAAGAGTTAATGCTGGGACGGATCACAAGGGAGACTGTTTGCATTGGATAAGCAAATGCAGAAATTCCTGATTTATATTCAAAAAGTAATAAAAAGTGCTCTTCATATTCTTTCTCCTTAGTTGAGAGTATTTGAATTACATCAGCATTTTGTGTCAGCTGTTGGAAATGAGCTTATGTTGGATTTTTTGAAAAGTTGTTGAATAACCACAATAACGTGCACAATTCATTTTAATGAGTCAAGACACCTGGACAATGGAAAGCAAGGAATTTGAAACTCTGGGGAGGCGATAACATAATAGATTAACATCAGCTTGGGTTTCACTGAGCTTTTAAAAGGCTCAAAAAAGAATTAACAATGCATTTTAATGCTCTTAAATAGAGTAATACCATGATATAACAGAAATTCTTAGATTGTCATCTCAAACCCCCTAATAATTACAGAGTGAACACTTTCCATATAAAACCAAGGGGAGTGAAATCTGTACTACTTTGTGTATATAGCTTACCTGCCTGTTACTGTGTTTTACACCGTGGTGTTGCATGGAAGAGGACTATTAGGCAGATGAAACTATATGAATAAAAACAGTTTCAGAGATGAAACAGAAACAAGGTATTTCTGAAATGTCCTAGTTTTATTAAAAGGAGCAAAAAATTACAGGTGTCATAAATCTGGGAAATGCTGGCCTGTGTCACTTGAGCCAACTGGAAGTTTTTCTTCAAGGCCAGAGCATGGAATGAAAGGTATTGAACAGACTGAAGACAGCAAACAAGAGGAAGAAAATGCCAGGGCCTCAACTGAGGGAAGATGCTGTGGAAGAGGTACTGAGTGTAATTCACTGAGACATACCAGGACAAGTCAGTGTTTAAATAAGGCACAATTCTGAGTCTTTTTTTCTTGACATGGCTTTCAGGTAAATAAAGAATATTTGAAATGTTGGTATACCTGATACGGGCGACCTCCATCAGTCACTATTTTAGTTCGTGTGGAAACTTTTCTTCTTCTGCTCAGTTCATGTGTTTGGGAAATGCAGAAGTTCAGGTGTGCAGCACTTGTCCTTTTCAAAGAGGGGACACCGACGTGGATGAAAGGGGTTGGAACCTGGGACCAACAGGCAGTGTGGCTTTGGCCGATTTATTTACTTGTAACTGAATATTGTAATGAGCAAGAAACAGCTATTGCTGTTTCTTTTGGTAGCTTGAAACCAGATGGACAAAGTTTAAAGAGGATTTCAGTAAAGCAGACCCTTCCAGCTAATTGTGGCACACACTAATATAGAGGAGAATTATTTCAGTGTCTGGTCTTTCCAGGAATCTCTAAGCTGCCTGAAATAGTGCAGAAATAAGAGCAATTAACAGAATGATCATTTTCCTGCTTGAGTCAATATTCTAAGGAGTTTTTGGGTTTCATCTGTCTTTTTGAGGGGCTGATAGAGAAGATAAGGAGGGACACTACTGCAAGTGTTGCATAGAATAGATTAATCTGGATTTATTTATTTATGTTTTCTCAGCTACAGGATATGTGACCATTCCAACGAGCAATTAGTTGTGTAATGCCTTGAGTTGAGTTCTAAACTAGATGCAGAGAAGGGGTGCTTTTGGAGACAGGATTTGATTTGCTCTATTTGGAGTTGGAGAAATGGATTAGCAAGCCATCTAGGGTTGTGTAAGTGACCACGGACACATGAATGTTGGCAGCTTAGAACACCTTTGTGTGTAGCTGATGCGAGATTTCCTCTAGTGCTTGGTGTTGGTAATGCTACCCCATGAGGAAGACTCATATAAGCCTTTTTCTGCCTCCAGTCTACACAGCAACACAAGGTTTTGAGGCTCTTCCAACAAGCAATCGCTCTTCCTGGGCATGAATTTTGTGCAGTGGTTACCTGTAGCTGTTGCAGCACCAAACTCAGCATAACCTGCAAGCCTACTCGAGAACAAAACAGTTGGGCAGAGAGGCCTTCTGCTGCCCTTGTGGTAGCTGCAGTGGGCTTGCAAACCTCTGCATCACCTTGCAGCTGCAGTGGTGACTGCAGTGTCAACACACGCTCAGGCACTCACCCAAGTTGGAGCTCCACAGCGGCCAAATACAAGTCCCTCTCTAATGAAATACGCACTTTAAAAGTATGAACATACAGCTGGCACTATTTTGAAGCACTTGAAGAACTTGTCATTTGTCTCCTTGGCACTGTCATTAAGGTAATGTGCGTATATGGCATTTTACAGACCTTGGCTCCAGGAGGTGCTGGTACCAATACTGGTGGACTTGCAGCCAAGGCAATGCATCCTCATCCTAGCAAGGAGCCATGGCTGCTGGGGTTTTGGTATGAAAGCCTCATCAGCCAGGACACAAACAGCCTGCTCGCTCTGCAGCAACGGGGACGTTGTTCAAGTGCTCAGAAAATAAGTAAAAATTATGATGGGAAAAAATAATACCTCAACCCCACCAGGGACTTTAAGCTACCACAGACAGGGCAAGGCCCAGCGTTAGCTGATTATGGGGTTGAAAACAGCGAGACGTTTATTACAGAATTTAGTGCAAGAGCTGTTTCTTCTCAGAGTTTTCATCCCTGTGCCGCGTTGCCACGTGGTGAGGATGTCTTAAATACAAATGAGTGAAGCTTCAAAAATAGGACTTTGTAACGGAAATGCTAATACAGTCTTAATTATAGCTCCCTATTTTTGTGAAGGGAGTTGGGAAAATGCATCTGTCTAGTTCGATTGGGCTTAGCTGTTATCCTGTGTTTAGAAGGTGACAACCCTGTCATACTGGAAGGACTGGGCGACATGCAGTGCCCGGCATATGGTGCGTTGCTGCAGGAAGAGCGCTGCCTGTGCTTCAAAACCTGAAGCACTGTAAAAAGGCAAAGCCTTTCCACCTGTAGCCTGACCCAGCACCCCTGGAAGTCAGCAATGAAATTTGCCATCAGCTTACAAGAACACGGCAGTTTCAAAAAGTAGGTGTGGGCTGCCCAACAGATACGGTGCCAGAGAGGTCTCATTGAATTCTGCTTGCTCTGGTGTCATGGTCAGCACTTCTTGAGGCCATCCCTTTTGGGGGAGGAAAAAAAAAAAAAGAAAAGTCAAATTTGACAATACTTCTTTCTACTGCAGCCTATTTCTTTACCTGTCCCCAGCTTTACACTGTTGGTTCTTGGGATAAACAGGTGAGTAATGTCCTCTATTACTGCTCACCAGCTCTGCTCCTGGTTTTACATTTTACCTGGAGGTATCCCTGAGGGAAAAGGAAAACCAGCTATGGGAAAGTGAGACATCATGTTATTTTAAAGAGTCTAAGGTATCTAAAGCTTTTTCAGGCAGTAGTTTGGCATGGCATCTACACGTGTTTAATTCCAGGAGCAGGTTCATTGATTTCACTTGTACAGCTGAGGTTACACTCATGAGTCTTCCCCTGACTTCTACAGGTTAGGTTCTGGCTTAAGTATTCTGACCAATGATACTCTGGTCATTCATCTGATAGGGAAGCTCTGTAGAAGGCTACAGTCCCTAATGTTAGGGAGCATTCAAGGTATGTATGTGCTGGTGGTCGGATCCACGTTTGCTTGCATCTTAATGCTGTAGCGGGCTGTAGTGCAGTACAAAAACTGGGTGCTGCATTGCCAGCATCCACGAAGGTCTCTGGAATGGAGAGTTCTGAGACCACGGTGAGCGATAAAACGATAATGTTAATATTTTTTTCCAGCAAGAATCTTCACAGAGGGAAAAAAGAAAATTGTGCTTTGTGGNGGAAAGTGAGACATCATGTTATTTTGAAGAGACTAAGGTATCTAAAGCTTTTTCAGGCAGTAGTTTGGCATGGCATCTACACGTGCTTAATTCCAGGAGCAGGTTCATTGATTTCACTTGCACAGCTGAGGTTACACTCATAATTGAGTCTTCTCCTGACTTCTCCAGGTTAGGTTCTGGCTTAAGTCTTCTGATCAGTGATGCTCTGGGCATTCATCTGATAGGGAAGCTCTGTAGAAGGCTACAGTCCCTAATGTTAGGGAGCATTCAAGGTATGTATGTGCTGGTGGTCGGATCCACGTTTGCTTGCATCTTAATGCTGTAGCGGGCTGTAGTGCAGTACAAAAACTGGGTGCTGCATTGCCAGCATCCACGAAGGTCTCTGGAATGGAGAGTTCTGAGACCACGGTGAGCGATAAAACGATAATGTTAATATTTTTTTCCAGCAAGAATCTTCACAGAGGGAAAAAAGAAAATTGTGCTTTGTGGTGTTTAATTGATTGGGCTTTTTGGCAAACTAGATGATAAATCACTTAAATTAGCGGTCATGAGAGCAAATTACTGCCAGATATTATTCTGTTCTGTGCTTCCAGCAGTGCTGCAGTGATGCTAATGTAGGCAGTGAGCTCTGCAGACCTTTACTAATAGAAGTAAATAACAGCAATGGACAATCCAGATGAAAATAAGATACAAGAATTGCCCTGAAGGCTGTTTCCATCTCCTCTAGATGTAAATATCAAGAGCAGACCATGTTATATCTGTAACTTTTTTGTGGTTCACCACCCTAGGATGCTAAAGGCTATTCATCCACTTTTGTACTAGTAACTGCATCTCAGCTGGCCTGGACTCCCATTCTCAGGGCTATTGTACACATGGATTTCCATGGGCATCCTCTTCTTTCCAATGGAACATTTTTCTCTGAATAATTCTAGGATTTTGCATGTTTGTCCAGGATTTCCAAATACCTGGCAATCCTGGATGTATCTATTGAATCTGTGCAGGCTTGTGAGTGTGTGTGGTGAGTGTGTTTCATCCAAGAAGCAATGAGTACTGTACACATGTCCTGCAGTAGTTACAGAACACAATCAGAACGCACATTTGATCAACACATGGTGCAAAGTTCTCTACAATCCCACAGTGAATGCTAAATGATTTACAGTTTGAAAGACAAGGTCTAAAAGGTAGATAAGCAGGAATGGGGAAGAAGAGTAATGTTATAAAAGTTGGTGGATGAATTACTGTTTTAGAATTGTTCTACTTTTTGCCTTCCGACATTATAAGGCTGCAGTGGGGATCTTCTGATAGCTTTGATGGAAGTCACTTGACATTATCCCATAATATTGGATCATGTTCATAACTCTTCTACACTGTAGTTTGTTCTGTTATCAGCAATGTATGCATGAGGATTACTCATAGGCAGAAAAAAGTGAAGGACTGAGCCTTTGAAATAGGTCTAAAGGTGCAAAGTTTAGAGCTCAACTGTCTAAAAATGGGGTGAGAGCTGGGCTGTTCTGGAAATAAGTTACCTGTGAAAGGTGTAAAAAGAAATCAAATTCCCTAGCCAGTTTTGCATTTCTGGAAATAGCAAATGCCGAGTATAGACAAGAGAAGGTCAGAAGGCCACTACTTATTGTGCAATGTGTGACATCTGTTAAGTGGCCAGTCCGCAAACAGGAGGTTTGGGAGGTTGCTGGGCATCAAAGTCCTGCCTTTGCCAGGACACGCGTCACGCCATCGATGTCTTGCCTTTGCCCTGTTCATCTAGTGGGTAACCTGAAGACTTAGGAGCCCTGGCTTGCCTTTAGCTGACCAACTGCCCTGTGACCTGATCTCCTGCTGGGTGACTGGCACAAGTGGAGCTGTCGACTAAGTCAGAACTTTCTCATGTGGTTGAATTTACTTCATTGAGTGGCTAAATTCACTTTATTGCACAGTTAGTGGGTCTATTTCTGTATGAGCTTCTGAATTAGACCTAAATATACTAGCAAAGAAGTGGTGAAGCCATTTGTTGTTTTTCTGTACTTACTATCTTTTTTATTTCAGCAGCTGCCTTTGCACTTGTAAATACAAAATCATCCAAAGTAACATTAGCTATGCTGTGTAAGTATTAAATCTTAATGTTAAGTGTAACTGTCTGAGATGTGCAAACTTGAACAGATATTTTTATTGTGAAAAACAATTATTGCTAAATATCTATCTAACAAAGACAATAGAATTATAAATAATCTTTTCCATCTCCTGCACTAATTGAATGAACAGAATTCTTCTGTACTACTTTGCAGACATAATGTATTATTGGATTATTGCATTAACACACTGGGTTGCTGTCTCACCTTTGCCCCACTCAGCAGAAGAGCTTTCAGACTTTTGAACTGGAAAGTCTCGATGATCTGTGTCCTTCTGTCTAGAACTGTGTTCATAGAGGACCTTGAGATTAATTATATTTTGACTACACTAATTTTTCCTTGTATTGTTAATGAAGGACCTGCCAACAAAAAGGGGATGGGACCGGGAAGAAACTTTTTTTAACAATTATTTGTTAGTTCTTGCACAGAAGAGCTAGGTTCATAAATTCTCTTTACACTTAGGATCAGCAGCAGAGCCTTCCACCCTGTTCTAAGAGTTCAGGTCTGGGTTGAAAAGGTCAAGCAACATTTGAGCAGACTTAAATTTTTTCGTTATGTGTTGGTTGGCTTTTGACATTTTTACTTGCTGTGACATCTACTCAAAGTAGGATTTTTATAGCTGCGGTTGATTCCCTGTGATAAAACTGTGGGGATCTTTGAACAATAAACTGCTGGTGGCATTTGGGCTTCTGGGGTTCTCACCATGGAATAATTTTTTTAAGCTAAGTCCTCAAAACCCTTTGTTCTTACTCAGGCCATTGGAGAATCTTGTAAGACTCAGAAACTGCAGAATGTGAATGCCCTGCTGTGTTTTTCTTCGAGATGATGTCATCTGAAACAGAAATACTGCCGAAGCCATAGTATTTCCATTTGATGAACACTACTTGTATCAGAGTAGCAATTCTAGGTAAGAAATTAGTATGAATTATGCAGGAAGAAACACTTCTCTGTTTCTAGCAAATCTGTAATTTTGTAGCAAAAATTTAAAATATTAAAAATATTTAAAAAATAAAAAATAAATATAAAATTTGATATAGAATATTAAAAATATTTTCACTCCCAAATTTTTATGGGATCTTCTACAGTGGTTGCACCATGAAGTCACATTAATAGGAGTTTTCACTACCTCAGCAACAGCAGCTGCAGTGAATACAGAAGGAAGAAAAAAAAATCCTCAGTTATTAATTGGTTAATTGCTATTTGGAACATAGAGACAAGGACTTATCTTTAATCTCAGAGCACTGGCCTTAGCTACCTGGCATGGAACTCTCTGAAGGGAGCAGAAGCTTTCTGTTGGCTTCATGGGGCTGTGGGAATAGCTGGAGGAATGAACTGCTTGACTGAGCAAGTTCACAGAAGATGGATGGCTCGGGAGCCTGCAAAGAACACGTCTGCCAGGTTTCTCTCACTGTGTGTTTTTCACTCTGCTACATGACACTTCCCCTTCCTCAGGATCATCTCTATCACGTGTGCTGATGCCACGGAGGCCAGAAACAAGCCATGTAACCAGGTGTACATCCTTGTCATCTCGTGTGGAGTGCCAGTTGGCACGACGTCTCAGCCTTGTACGCTGCCACCTGGTTAAGTTAAAAGCCAACAGCTATTGTCCATTTCATTAAGAATGGACTTCATTCTTTGCCCACGGAAACCTTTAGCAACCACACCAGCAGGTTTAGATTGGCTGATGGCTTAAAATGATAGGAAACAAAAATGAGTGCTTGCACCTCGATGTGGCCTGGCTTGTCGCCTTGTTGTGAGAGCTCTCCTGTGTCTTGATGGTGATCCCACTAAAAACTAACGAGTCAGTGAACTACCACTATATCGTGATGGTGAGGTCTCTTCAAATAGAAATCCAAACATCTCCTTTTGAGTCCTTTGTGGAAGATGGCATGTTTTCCACAGCAGGGTGTTTGCCTAGAGAGCTTTCCTCTTGCAGTGGCTGAGAGCACATTCAGGTCAAACAGACCCAGATTTCACAGGAATGGAGATGCTGAGTCAAAAGAAAGGTGAATGCTGACAAAGCATCCATTTTTAGTCACGGTTCTCCACCGAGAAAAGTTAATTAAAAATCTCCATTTAAGAATTGACTGCAAAGCTAACTTTTTAAAATTTTATTTTATTTTATTTTTTATTTAAGCAGTTCTGGCTTTCTGTATCATTTTTACCCAACTCCGATATAGCACTCACACTTTCGAGGGAAAGGTGTATTCTGTCTTCCAATTTTCTTTAGAGCAGATCAGAAGGGTGGCTCTGATTTGTGATAAAATACCTTGCAATATTCTTCAAGCAAGATGTTGTTGTGCTTTTACTTGAACACAAATTTCTGTTCTAGGCCAAATAACCAAGAACTGAAATTATTAAGAGGGTGAGGGAGGAGGAGAAAGATAATGAGTCCTGCTGTGTGATCCTGGTTCTTTGCAATATTATTGGATTAATTAATTTTCTTATCAAACCAAACATATTTTGTACTACAAATTTCTATCAGATGTTCTATAACTAAAAGACTACAGGAGGAGTGCAGGGGGACTTGAAATTACTCATTTGTTGCTTTGACTAGCTATTGAGTTGATCAGACGTTTCCAGAAGTGAACCTTTTGATAAAATCTTGACATTTTAACTCCTGAGCAATTTTTTTTCTAGCATCCACTCAGGCTTCTAGTGTGGGAACTGTCTGCTTTATCATCAGGCAGATGGACATTTGTCTTTCTTACTTAGGGCTTGTCATCATAAACTTTGCAGAAACTGCCTTTTCCTCTGAGATGCATCGTGCCGAGAGAACTAATGGCACTACCTTAATCCATGGTCATCTTGGTCAAAGAAGAAAGAGGCCAAACTACTATCTTCACTAAAAATAGCCAAATACTAAAAAGTAACAGACAGTGGAATAAAGAAGATTAAATTAAAAAGTAAATTCAATTACCCAAAGTGTTGCAGTGCTGGAAAGAGATTTTAGGAAACATTATGGTCATGTTAAGCATATTCTTAAAGGACAGAAATATGTAAGGCAGAGGTGATTGTTCCTATCAAGGCATTACGTTTAGAAATTTTCTGTTAATGTGTTTGCAATGTCTTGAAAGGAACAGCAAAGGCTTTTTAGCCAGAATTGTGGAAATACATCACTTTGCCCTTTAGTGGTGTATTCAGTTGAAATCACTGCCCAGGGGGACTTGTCATCGTCTCTGTCAGTAAGTAATTTTCTCAAATGAAAAAAAAAATAATTCTGTAATTAATCCAAAAGATTTCTGTGTTTGTCTTGGGAGGAACAATAAACAGTGAGAGCAGAAAAACATCTCTATCTGGAAGAGAGGAAGTCATAGTGGTTTTCGTGCTGAAGGAGCACCTCTGCTTTTCATGGAAACCGCTGTTGGATCCCAGGCAGACGGAAGAAACCTTGTGCTAGTTATTCAGGGGACAGGAATCTATTTGCAAACCCTGCCAGCTGGGATAAGGCACAGAAACATCTAGCTTTTGCAGAGGTAAGAAGGGCACATGCTGTTTTTCAGGCAGTCCAAGGTTTGTTTTCTTCCCGCAGCGCTGTGTAGTGTGTTGACCATCACCACCCCCGGAGCTGATAGCGTTTCACTCGCCCCATCACAGCACACGTATTGTTTCTTCCACCTGTTGCACCCTGTCAGTAAAGTCTTTGCAGTCCTGTAGTGTCTGGCACTATCAGTGATACAGTCGTTTTAACTTAAATCCTAAATAATAATAAGCTGTTCTGCGGTCTGTGAAGCCTCTGTGGCATCCCTCAGCCTGAGCTGCACCACAAGCTGCAACACTTGTAAACTACCAGTGATAAGCAGAGGTTAGGTCACTGCTCATCTCTCTCATTAAGGCAATTAGTGACCTGTAGAAGATGATCAATTAGGGATTTTATCCATCTGGACGTCGGTGTCTGGTTGCCTGCACCGAAGGATGCTGTTTATAGTGCGGTTCATGATTTCTCCCTTTCCTGCTCTTCATTAATATTATCCAAAGTGCCTTTTTGCTTCTGTTAGCAAAACCAGAATCCCCCATGCCCCAGTTTTAGCAGCTAATGCCCACAAGAGGGGCAACTGATCCAGCACAGGAGTTAAATATAACCGTGTCTAGTGCAAGGAGAAGATTTAATGGGAAATGGTTGGCATTCTTTCTTCCTAAAGGCACGGGGAGGGGTGGGGGGGTGAGAGCGAGACGTACACACACAGACACACACACGCATCCCACAGCGAGGGAAGAGGCAGGGAGCAGGCAAGGCAGAGAGTGTAGAGAGAGAGAGAGAGGTCCCCAAAGCAGCCCTGCGTCTCCCAGCTGGAGTCTGCCCGGGTGCAGCCAGCATGGTGGTCCTCAGCCCGCTTCTCTGGGGATCTTACCTGCAGCTTTTCTTCTGCTTTGCTCTGTCTCAGACTGCGTACATTGACAATGTCTTCTCAGTCTCGGCAGGTAAATTGCTTTAAGTCTTGTTACTTTTCCTTGCTTGGAGCTCTCCTCTGCACTGATTCTTGCACTTTCAGGTGACTGGGAACGCAGGAGAAAGAAAATATATAATATTTCAATTTCAGATCTCAGTGGAGGAATTTTGCATCGCAGACCTGTTCTGCCACATGCTGGGATATTTTTGTTGCTCGGTTCTTTTTGCTTTATTATTTCTGGTTTTAAACCTCTCCCTTCCTTTCCCTGGGAGAAATAATAGACAAGATCATCAGCTGCTCTAAAATGCTTTTTTTTCATTGGCTTTTATGGCGCTGTGCTAATTCATGGATCTGGCCCAATTAGTATATTACTTGCATGTCTGCATGTTTCTTTCTATTTTGGATGAGCTTAGGTAGATTACAGCAAGGGAAAGAAAATGAATCTCAATGTATATCTGTTTCTATAAATAAAGCCCTGACCTCAATGAGCGCTGCCCAAGTCCGACTGGATGTTAGCAGAATAAACATCATCTGGCTCTGGCTATGACACTAACAAATACTCGGATGACTTACATAGCAAACAAGAGTCCACTGCATGGAAAATCCCTGCTAGGCAAAGGCAAAACAAATTACTTGTCAGCTGAGCCAGGGCACTGGAAATCCCACTTAAAGAGGTTTTACAGTTTCATCAGCAAGACTTTCCTTTAGCCACGTTCTGTGCAGAGGGAGGGGAAAGTTGGCAAGAGCTCTGACTCCATCTCTCCTTTGAGGAGCTTTCACCAACTTGGGGCAAATTGCTATTTCCCACCTTCTGCCTGTTACTCTGTATCTGTCAGTAGAGATGCTTCTAACTAATAATCCTAGATTGCTTCAGTGTCAAATTTGAGATGGTTCAACTGAGAGCTGTAGGTCAAGGTTGGCTATACCTGTGGATTCTCCCCGTCTTTTAAATAAAGACAGTGACCAAAAAGGTGTACATTTTAAGACTGTACATAAAATCAACTTTAGAGATGAATCTGAAGAGGTGTGGCCTTTCTCTCCCTCTGTGTGACCACAGATCCAGATGTTTTACATTTAAGGCATTTAAGAGAGAGGGATGATCAAGAGAGTAGCTTGTATGAGATGTGGGATTTCTGCATTAATAACAGGATGTATGATTTCTTCTAAGGGTATTTTAAAAAATCCTTTAAAGTGTGCAGAGCTAGTACACTGCATTTCACTCCCAATAGTTTGAAGAGTCCATTCATTTAAAGATATTCAAGTTGTAGGATTCTGAGGACCACAAGAGTAATGCAGGTATCCTTTGGGGAAAAGGCCTACAGCATTTAATAACACAGTCATTAGAGCTCTGTAGTCATTTCAGATAGCTTTTAAGATAACATCTAAAGAAGACTAATGTTCAAAGTACATCCTTTGCAAAACAATTTAATCAGTTCTTTTGAACCTTTAAGAACTAGTAATTTGTAATTTTTTTTTTTTTTTTTTTTTTTCNAAGCATTTAAATTTGTTATTAATTCTGTTCAATTTGGTGTTCTTTTTCCATTATGTTGAGACCAGCTAATGCTGAGGTACAGGAATCATCAAGATTTATTTGCTCCGATATATACCAAATTGCTTTGCAATAGCATGTAAGTTATTAGATCTCAAAAAATATTCAAAGAGCTTTACATTTATTTGATGCTTGCAGATGCCACCTGGGCAACCAAGAATTTTCCATTTCCATCACCTGCATGGCCTGGCCTTTCTCCTGTGGCAAGCACTTGTGTGTCTAGAGAAGCCATTTACAATGTTCTCTTGAAATATAACAGTACGACAAAGAAGTCCTTTCTCTTCTGAGGGGGAAGTTCCCATATCTGCTGAAACTGTAGCAGAAGATGCAAATATGTAGGAAGATACGTAGCCTGTTATTATCCACATGCGTGGACCGAAGGGGCAGAAGGGTACTTTAGTATTTCATCAGCAATTCAACTATGTTAACAAGGAACTATGAACACGATTTGAATCCTTAAATTTGTACCAATGCAAAAGCTGAGGTAGAATAACAATAATTGCACAGCAATAAAAATACTTTACAGCAGTAGTGACACACGTACAAGTTTAATGTTAAGGATGGTAAAGTGTCAAAGTAGAAAGAGCATTTGGGGATGCAGACTAATTTTTCACGCAAATATCATGTCATGAAACAATAATCTGTGCCTGCAGCCCTGGAAACTGGCTGTTACTAGCAGCAGATACCTCCTTGTTGCTTTTAGGGCCAGACTTTGCTCTTCACAATAGAATATTTTCCATGGTGCAGTCCCGGGGTTTGTCCACGAGACACCCCAGCACTCCCCTGGCAGTCATCATATAATGACATGATAAAAAATTTCTTTAGTCCTTTATGTCTGCATTTTAAGAAACATCTGAGAAAAAAAAAACCCAAAATGTTCTCTATTTTCTGGTAGAAATCTCACAGTGGGTACAGAAGGTGAATTAATTCCACTTAAATTCTTGATTATTGTAATGGTTTCTCAAATGGTCTGTGTCTTTCAGCTGAGTCAGTTATTTGTATCTGGCATCAAGATGTCATTTCACATTTAAAGAATGGATTTCAGCACTGTACTTCCAAATTCTAAAACTAATCACATTTAACAGGGAGGATGCTCTTAAGTGACAACTTGTCTTTCCTATAGTTGGGAAAATACATTTGGGCATTTTCCAGGTATGTCTGAAAAGTTCTGGGCTAAGAGTACTTTTATTTCTGTCCTCACACATCTTTGCACAGCAACAGGTCACAAATAAAGACTTACAGGTCGCAAAGCAGTAACTAGAAAGCAGAGATAAAATCTGTAGGGGCAGAAAATATTTGTAGGATACTTGGGGAAAGAAGAATAATCTGGACCCTGGTCTATTTTGCTGTCAACTCCGCCTTATAGTTCCATCAGCCTCAAGCAACAGCGCATCCTTTTTTTCTGGAAGGATTTTGAATGTCATGTGAGCTCCAAAGGGTTGAGTGTCCCAGTGCTGACACACCATTTCTGGAGGAAATTCTTCAGGAAGTGATATTACGACACGCTTAACCATGTGGCTGTGGTTCCACAGGGCACTGAAGACTCACAGGGTGGGTTGCTCAGCCCTCCTGGAGACAGCAGGTTTCTCTTCATGATAACCTGATGTATCCCATCCTTAAGTCATGGTGTTTATGCTATCCTTTTATAACTGTGTCTTAGATTTCTGCTCTGCTGAGCTTCCTGCACTCAAGGGAGACATCCATGAGCGAATGCCTCCACTGTTGCACTCATAGAATGAAAATTAGGTGTGAATTCTGAACTCATTTTCAGTAGAGTTATGTGAAACATAACTGGTAAGAACCAGCCTGGACAAAACCATCTTCCAAATTCAGGAAGGAGAAAGACTCTTCCACTCTCCCTCCTTCCTAGTCCCCCCATCCTTCCCTCTTCTCTCCTCTTCTACTCATCCAGGCTGAAGATTTCTGAGATTTTACAGAGATGAGAAAGTATTTTAAATACCAGGAATAGCTGGAGAGAAGAGCAGTATCCCAATGCTTCTTCTGACCCAAACTGCCTTTTATGCATGCCACAAATTTATCGCTTGATTGATTTTTCTCCCGCGATCAATATTGATACACAGACCTGTGAAAAGAATATGGTTAATTAATTTAAAGGAACAAAATGGGTTCCTAACATCTGAGCATTATTGGCAGTATTCCTCATGCTTTCTTTGCCTCCTCCCCATTATTTTCCCAAAGAAAAGGAACACCACGTCTCACTGGGCAGGTGGCACGGACTTTTTGAATCGGGAAGGTGTAATATTAATCTGCAACCAGACCTGTATGGGATGGCTGCAGAAAACAGTTCGGCTTTCTTGTGGACTGACACTGTTGGAGCAGTAAGAGCTGCAGTGATGGGCAAGGCAGGTTGGGAACATGCAGGGTGATAGTTTTGGCTGGCCAGTGCAGGGAGGGGACCTCGGTACCCCCTGCTTCTCTGCACTCACAGGAGAGAGCATCGTGGATTTGTGAGAGAAACGGTGGGAGAAAGAAGACACAGAACCAAGTAGTGATTCCTGACATTGAGGGAGTTGGGATCCTGGCTGGGTTTCTGTAAAAGGGATATCCGAGCACGTCGTCAGTTGTTTTTTTCCTCTAATGAAGAAACCTGCAGAAACCCTAAATATTGCCAAAACAGAGAGCAGAGATGTCAGGCAGATGTTTTTCATTTCTAAGGAGAGTAAATGTAAATATTTATTTATGTAAAATCACAAGGGTGAAAATGGTCAGCCTGCTTGCAGGAGTAGGAAAGAAGCAGAAATAATTTAAAATAAGACCTACAGTAAAAGCTGGAAGACTCTCAAAGGCAGCAGCAAGAGCTGATTGGGAAAACAGCCCAAAGGGTGGCTACTGGGCAGAGATGCCTTTCTGCGGGGCAAAGATGTTGCTCCAGGGAAGGAAGCTGGGCTCTGCTCTGGAGAGTCAGCATGGGCCCAGGAGGGGTCCAGCATCCTGACACTGCTGGTGAGGAAACTGGGGGGATGCTTTCTGTAAGCACACAACTGTAATGGCAACAGGGCACTTGGGATGAGAAGACGGCTACAGGAAGAATGCAGAAGAAGGCTGAGACAGTGAGTGAAAGAGAAAATAAGCTTTTAACCATTTTTCCCAGGAGCAGGCAAGTGTGTATATATAAATGCACGCACTCGGGAAATGCACACAAGTAAAGGGAGGTGCTTTGTCTAAACCAGGCAGTGCTACAATTCCAGTTTTCTTCTACCCAGGGAGAAATGTCAATGGATTTTATTTTTCTTTAGCTTCTTGACACATTACCAAAGTAATGTGGTGGGGTTTTTTACAATACCAAGTCAATAGAGAGTTATTTCTTTGTGAAAGGCAGGAGAATAAAGTCAGCTGGGCTGTGAATCTGTTGCAGCAAGGGACTCACGAGGAATTGATTTAATCCAAGATAGCAAAGTTTCACAAAGGAATTTGAAGGCTTTTCTCTGAGGTCTTTCTGAGGGTGTGGCAACATCTATGTCTCAGAGGGATTGTCTGGGACTGTCTGAGTATATGATGGAGCAACATCAAAGCCAAGTACACTTTTGATCCATGCCAGCGCTGACAGATTATGATCTTGCAGTTGTGGAAGGACGGCACTGGTGTCTGCCTGCTTTGTTGCTATTGATCTCACAAATAAATTGGGAGAGGGCCGTGGAGCAGTGAATGATATATAGAAGTCTTGGGGCAGACGCAGTAGCCATCTTGCATTAATCTTCAGGGTTTCAGGCTCTTCTATGAGTTGTAGTAGGTTCTTAGGCTTTAACACTCAGAGTATTTCTGGTATTGTTCTGGTGTGACAAGCAGTGGAGTTTTATAATCCAGTTCATAAAGTGACCAAGGTGAGATACTGTGATTTACCAGACTGGAATTCTGTTTCTGGTATTGTAATTGAGTCATTTGTGGCTTTGCAGGACTTGCTTAACTTCTCTGTGCCTTAGTTTCTCATGCACCAAAGAGGGGCATATAGAGTTGTCAACATCACTGAGCAGTGCCTAGAGCTCTGGACCTCTGCAAATGAAAAGTGATAGAAGGAAAATTGCACAAAATAACCCTATTGTGGTTATTGGGCTTTATAAGCCATGGGTTTATTCTATAAACCCATGTTATAACCCACTGACATATTCCACTCTTTGGATTTCATTGGAATTTTCATATTCTTGGGAAACTGGAGTGCAGAACCAACCAACCCAAGCAGATGCTCTTCTCTCTCCGTACTGGTCTCAATACAGAATTTTCCTTCTGCAATCAATCTGAGAGAACAGTGTATGATCTTTTGGCATATCCATTGCCATCACACATGTATGCACACACAGATTAAGTGTCTGGAATATTTGCATATAGGGAGCAAAAGGCTTTTCCCTCATGCCCCCTTGCTTTCCTGCGTCTTGCCATTTCTGCAGTGTTTTCTAAGGCTGACCTGCAAAGATGCAGCTGCCTACCACTCACTGGCTAGGATGTGAAGGGCTTTCCTGGGGCCTTAGTGCCTATGAGCGTGCAGGAGGTACCAGGAGACGCTGGGGACGTGGGCTGAATATGAGGTGGAGATGGAGGACAGAGTGTCCTTGCTCCTCTGGCTGAGTGAACACCGAGATCTGCCGTCCAGGCAGCATGCCAGCTTTCATGCCATTGTCAAGCTTTCTGAACGTCAACTGATTTTCAATACCTTCATTTATTTATATTTTATTTATTTATTTATTTGTTTATTATGACATCTCTGAGTGGGTGCCAGCTGGTGAAGAACACGTTACTGCTACCACAGCCTGTAGGCACTTAGGGGATTAAAAACAGAGCTCTTTCAAATTTTTATTGTTTCTTTTCTTGGCTGAGAAGAAACTCATGAGTTTTCAACTGGAGTTTTTCATTTTCTGTCAGAAGGATAAGGAATTCATTTCAGATAAGCTTTGCTCTTTTCCTTAAAGACTCTGAAGCCCCATTTCAAGCAGAAGAGGGGAAGAGCTGCAGTCCCGTGTCTCATCCCATAACTCCCATGGGAGATTCCTAGGTCACCACCTCCTCTGTACAGTCATCCATTACCTAAGCTGCAGGGCTTGATATATTTCTTTGACATATTTATATTAGATATATTTAGGCCGTCAACTATGAGGTCTAAGTTCAAAGGGCTACTGAGAGATGCAGACCAAGTGCCAACCTTACTGTTTGACCCGGCTCCAGACCTGGGCTGTATTCCCAGCTCTGTTTATATGTGCTTATAGCACGTTTTTGAGTCACAAAGCTTTGTAAAGTATTTATTGTCAGTACTGACAAATGTCTTTGGTGCTTTAAAGGAGAGAGTAATATCTCTATCTGCTCTGTAAATAAGGATTTTGACCTGCACGGCACCTTTGACGTGATCTTAAAGTTCCCTAACTTAAAAGGAAAAAGCACCTGAGTCGCCTTGCAATAGATGTACAAAATGGTGTCGAGTGGCTGATGCCTGTGGCACGCTGCTGTACTTGCAAGGAGGCTGAGAGGAGACTGAATAAAAGAAAACAAAGCAGATTAAAATCTCCATTTCATCTGGACAAGCCTGCATTCATTAACCAACTAATCTGCCCAGCTCATTTATTATTAATTCTTAGTGCCATCCAAGTGGGAGACATACCTGTGGAGGGGTGTCAGCCACGAGAGGTCTCCATCTATCAGAGTCCTGCCCGACGAAAGCTGAGCAGGCCACTGGTGCTGCTATCAGGGTGAAAAGCCTCAGGATAGCAGCTCGGCTTTCTGTCAGCGCTTGCTGGATGAATGTGGTCACAAGTAGGAAGGGAAACGCATGTTAAGTGTCTGTTTTCTTTCTTGTCCTTTCCTCCAATAGCTTTTAGATTTTAGAATAAAAGTTATCATCATGGTTTACTTCTGATTTTTTTTTTTTTCAACGAAATCCTGTAAATCTAACCTGAACCCAGGGCAGCACTTCTCTGGTACCTCTGTTGTAGCCCAGGGAGTTTGCAGGGTTGAAGGTCAGCTCTAGGATCAGCTCTAGGGCTCAGAGACCTCATATGAGCCCCGCTCTGAAGGACTTGGCCTGGGGGCAGGCTCCTCTCTGCCTCTGCATGGGACTGTCCTGGATAAGAGCTCCCAACTTCCAGCTACGGTCAGAAGTAGGCACTCTGCAGGAGTAAAATGAAGCATTGCAAGAGCTTATCTAAGATCTGTTATTTTCTGACGCAACCTTTGCCAATATACCCAAAGACTTGTACAGTCACTTTCTTGAATTAGAGTAACATATGGTTTGGACCATAAAAATAGTTTGAGTTTGAAAATGATAAATACTTTCTATTTTAAAGCTGACTATGACAAATTTTATGTTTTCCGAAAATGTTTGCCACCTAGACAAATCCTATAAAGAGTTTCTCATTTTGTCTTCCTTCTCTTATTGAATGTGTTCTTTGATACTGAAGCTGTTGAAAGAGCAGTTTCCATACGAGGTATGTAAACACAAGCTCTGTGTAGGCAGGGTCTTCACATTTCACAGAAAACTATGACAGTCCTATTCTTGGGCTGAGATTTTTTCCACTGATGGGGACTGGAGTACTCTGAAGCTGTGTTTAGCAAACAAAGCTAACCTGCAACCTAAAAATATACAGTGTATGTGCAGAGAGCCTGTCAAGGGAACCCTTTTGTGATACACAAATTGAGACAATACTGTCATGGTTGTGCATCTTGGACCTATTGCAGTTACAAAATCCCTATCAATTAAATGCAGTTCTTATTGCAAGATAAAATTATAGCTGTCCTACCAATAGTCACTTTGTGACTCACTCGTTTTTTTGATCCCTCTTCTGTCGTATCCACCTGCCATACCTGAGTGTGGGAGAGAGTGACTGAATTTGGGATAAGCCAATACAGAACTTAACTCTACATATCTTTGTATTTTATTGGTTGCGAGAACTGGAGAAAGGCAAACTCAAATCATTGCTACTTTTTTAAGGGCATTGACATTTGCAGTATGTATTCAAAGCTTTAAATGAACCAGTGTATCTTTGTTTTTAATTATGAATCTTCTGCCTTCCTCTTAAACTGAAGTTTTCAGTTGAGTTTCAAACTTATGATGAAAATTTGAGAAAGAATTTGAGAAAGAGTCTTCATTGTGGACCCTTTCAGATTTTAATTGACTCATCTTTCAAAGGTATCATTGCAAACAGTGTTTTGATAGAGAAAAGAAACCCAGGGTAACATAAACTACCCCTGAACACTGCTGAATCACACTGGGAAGTTTTTTGCTGTGCATCAGGACTGAGAAAATGCTATTCCCATCAACATGGGATGGTGGAACTAACATGATACATTTTCTGAGGCATCTGAAAAACTAGAAGTATCTCTGTCCCTTAGGAAACTTACCTTGCCATGAGATGTGACTAATATCCAGCCTGATTTTGATTTGCACATAAATCTATCCATTTTGTCGGGTTTGTCTTCCTAGAAACTTAATTTAGAGATTTTCTATTAATACCAGATACTTCTCCATAGGCTTTTCTTCCTACTGTATTTGGCTCCCTGCCACCTTTCAGCTCACAGACACCCATTCCAGCTGCCACTAGCCAGAGGAAGAAACCAACAGACATAAATAAATGTTTGCTGTCCTTTGCAAACCCTTTGCAGAAAGCCCCCATCCTGATTAGAGATGTATTTCCCAAGGAGTAGATTTAGAAAAAAATACCCTACAGTATAAATGCATCATCTTCTCATCCTCTGAGGATCTTTGGTCACAGCTTCTTACATCGTTGATGGAATTTTACGTCTTAGAAAAGGTTAAATACATTGTCGAGCACAACTGAGATCCTGCCTTACCAGTCAGTGGCAAAGCTGTCAGCTAAATCTGAGTAGTGGAGTATTTATTCTTAGGGATGTTGCACTAATCAGAATTAAGGCAATTTGGCTTCAGCCCCAGGGAAAATACAAGCAAATGTGCTGTGGAACAGCTTCCCACTCTGTTATCACAGAAGTGCCTGAAGCGATTCAGTCCACGGGGAAGGTTGGTGACAACGGCGTGGAGTGCTTCCTGGTGGCACGTGGGCTGTAATGGGAACCAGACATTACTATTTCTAATACACTTTTGGAACATGGAGGGCAGAAAAAGACAAATATTTCAATCTATTTTTTAATGCTGCCTATCTGAAATTTTCCAAAATCAGCCACATGAATCAGAAATCTTCCAAAATCAGCCTTCATGTCATAGTCACATGACGACCTTAAAACTCCACATAGTCTTCAGCACAAGAAGGATTTTACAGATGTTAGGGACCACCCAGCTTCTTAAATCCCTGTTTGAATTACAGTGTTACAGTCAATGCACGCAGGGTGTAGAAAAATCCAGTGGTATGGTAACTCCTCTTATTCTGTAAGAAATGTTTGTGGTGTTCAAGACAATGGATGAGTGTTTGTATTGAACAGATCTCCCTTGTTTGGAACAGAAGAAACAGCTCACCTGCAGAGCGTGCTGCCTTCTGGGCCCTCCTCCACCACCCTTGTTTCCACCACCCTTCTTCAGGCACGGCTGGAACACTGTAAGTGTGGCCTATGAGCCTTTCTTTTCTTTTTATATGGCTTTTTGTGTTTGACAGAGACTGAAATGTCCTCTCCAGCACTGCTTCATGATGTCACTTTCCAAGCCTGTCTGGCTGTGTTGATATGGCTCTGTTAGGACAATCATTCAATGTCTCAGACTGGGGCTTGAAGTAAATGTCAAATACATCAAGGAATGAAACAGGGCTGGGTTTGTTCAAGAAACTGGTTTAAGTAACTTAAAATATTCTCCTTACTCCGTTCTGGGGCCTTCGTATGTATTCATAGGCAATCCTAAACTAAAAGAAATAGAAGTGCAATATGTCGTGGTTTCAGCCAAATTTACCTAAACCAGATTGACAGATGGTCCTTCCTCCTCCCTTTAAGAAAAAAGGAGAGGAAGACATTAAAGAGATTCAGGAGTTTAAAATTAACTAAAACATTTTAATGAAGTATTAATACTAAAATTAAAATAAGAAGAAAATAGTGAAATAGATACAGTATATACAAAACCATATCAAGCTCCCAGGATGATGATCCCATCACCAGCAGGCACCTGGAAAAGTCCCAGACTGGACTCAGTGACCGACAGGAGCTGTATTCCAGATCTGGAGTCAGGAACACTCGTATCGGGATCAAAGCCAGACAAACAGGCAGGGTCCTCCTTGGACATCAGCCATTGAAGAAAGAAAATTGACCCTTTGATCCCTCAGCTTTTATACTGAGCATGATGCGGATGGGATGGAATACCCCAGTTGGTCAGTTTAGGGTCACCTGTCCTGTCTGCTCTTCCTTACAGGTGTGACCCCTCTATGGTTCTCTGCTTCCAACCCTCCAACAGAGCAAATAATGAAATTCCCTGACCTTGATTGTTACATGTATAAGCAAGGGCCTCTCTGCATACCGTTCCTTGGGATAATCAGGTCTTATCACTGTGAGAGTGAAGAGTTTTCTGAACAATGTGCTGTTAATTTCAGAGTTTAGTTAGAAGAGGCCCAGCTTAAAAAGTAAAATTGTAAAACAGAAAATTAGTTTGTTTTACCTCAGACCAGGACAACAATAAAACAAGTAACAACAGAAAGGCCATCTCCCGTCCTACACAATGATTTCAGAGTGTGCATTATACATGTCCTGTTTTGCATCACATTTCCCCTTGCCCAGTGGATGAAATGAAGGTCCCAAAATCCCTCTATGGAATCTATTTCTATCATTTTATTTTGCAGCAAGAAAGATGTGCTTGGGCTGCTGCTATGGAGTTTTCACTCACCGACCCCAGCATGCACCTGCTGTATGTGATATGTATTCATACACATACATTAACATATGAAATATACATAATACAATGACATATCACTTATTGCCAGGGTCTGTTAACCCTAACATACTTTTCATCCCGACATGAACAATTATTCTACCTACAGGGTAATTCGTATTTCTTTATTCTACTATTGTGAATACTATATGCAAATTCCACTATATGTAGATACTGTGATTCTTGTGTGTATTATGTAAATAGTGGTTGGAAAGATCTCTCACAAGAACTAAACTAAGAAAATATACAGTGTAAAATCCTCCATTGTCTTCAGAGAGATCAGGCTTGAGCTCAGGGTGCTATTCTCCCCAAAGCAAAATCTAGTTGCCTCCTCTTTCCTCATTCGCTCCTCTCTCTGTGTCATGGTTTCCACAGAAAGGGGACCCAGAGACAAGATCTCCTTAGGAATGTGATGCAATCCTTCAGTGAGGAGGAGGTTGGGACCAGAGCCCCAGAGATTCCTCCAAGCAGCTCAGAGAGTAATCTGAGTACAAAATCACCCTTCACACCCTCTTTGCCATAAAAACATGGAATAAAACAAAGTAGCTACTAGGAGGATGGGACCCATGTGAATTCACTTCAAGCAGTTTGTGTCTAGTTGGATTTTTTCGGGAAAATGGCTTTTTACTTGGAACGTGACAATTAGTTCTGTCAACACAGTGCCTCCGACTCAGTGTTCGTATGGATTTCCAGGGGAGATGGGATTTGTCACAGGACATAAATAAGCCAGCTTACTCATGCAAGTCTAATTTTGAAGTCAAAAGATTAGACATTCATTGATCATTAAAGGTCTGCAGTGAATGAATGCCTACAGGTTAGTACCTTCTGGAATGAAGTTCATGCTGGCCTATACCCTCACTGAGCGTAGTCTCTATTATTAGAGCAAAGGCACTATTTTTGGAGAGGAGCTGCTACTTGCAAAGTGGAATGGAGAGAGCAGGGTCAAGCCTAAGAATAAGCCAAGGATAAGAATAAGTCCCACGCTGCCTTGGAGGGGTGTGCGACAGCCTGAGTGATGTTTCTCTGTGAGAGGAGGAGGCGGAGGAAACGTGGGGCAGGGCACTGTTCCGATGTGCTAATGTTCAAGCATCCATGAAGATAACCTTGTGACAAACCCTGAGCTTCTCCCCAAGGGAGCAAATAAACTCTCCTGAGGCCGTAGCGCTTGGTGGCTGTTTATTTATGCATCTCTCTTGACACACTACGTATGGCTGTGTGTTCACTCATGTCTTTTATGTTACGTAGAAACTGCTCGCCCTGGATGTGAAAGAGTTGTGTCTGGAACTCCAAATAATGCAAGCTTCTCTGCCCAAATCATATTGCCCCACAGGGCCTCCTGGCCCCCAGGTGAGTGATTAAACCACATTGTTCTCTCACTTGCTCCAAGGTCCTTACAAAGCTGTGAAATACCTTCTGCAAATGCTTTTTTCGGCTTAATAAGCATACCAGACTCTGTCTTAATTTCATTTTGATATGACTATGTATAAATCATGTAGGCTTTTTATCCTACATTCTCATCCCTGCCTGGCATACTCCAGTCAGTTTCAAGTTCAGTCTTCATTTCTGGGGAGTTTTTGCAGTTTTTGGCAGTTTTGCACCCACCAAAAATCTGGGAGGTGGAATCACTTCCTTCAGAACCACTTTGCTAGTTTTTCCTTTGCTTCAGACTATGTTGTCCTTTATGTGAGGGAAAGAGCCTGTGCAGTGGATGCACAAGAGGTACAATGAACTTGAACGTTAGTGGAGTGCATCCCTGGGAAGGCAAACACCTAAACATCAGAGAGAAGGAGGGGCTTTGGGAGGGCAGGGGGGTGGGATTCGGGAGATGTAGGATTTCCTAGCATGTCCTGTGGTATCTTTGCCCCTGACTTGCTGGGTAGTGTTGAGCCATTCCTTTCGATCTTTCATTTCATTTTCTACAATTTGTACATTCATAAAGCTTCTGCGGGAGGTGAGAAACCTTCTGAGGAAATAATCTACCCCTAGAGGAGAAGGCTTTTGTGAACAACTCTGTAGTGTGGAGAAGATGTCCCATCTGCCTTTCCATTCCAGCTCATTCACTCCAAGGAAAAATAAAACTTTTCAGAGAGGGGTACTTACAGTTTCTCCTGGGGTATAGGCAGTCCCTATCTATGTGCCGTGTCTGGTGCTTTAGGACTATGATATTTCTTGAGGCCCCAGGTGATGATTTTATTACAGTAGAGCTAATAGCAGGCACGGCACGGGACCTTTGCTGCAGCAAAGCTGTGACTGAGGGTTTGGCAGCCTGAGCAGTTAACAAGCACCCAAGTACAGCTCATAAAGTAAGGACAGTGCATCACAGTAAAGGTTTGGTTACATGGCAAAGAGCTTAGCTTTAATTATATAGAAGTCAATACTTCAGAAGGTATTTGTAAATAGCCTAGAAGATGCAATGAGAAAGCCACGGTCTTGTTTTATGAACCTTGACTTTTCTGTTGTGCCATCTTGTCTGTGCTGAGATTCAGGAGGAGGGATACCCATTTAACATGTGAATGATGAGGTGTGGAGAGAAGTTATGTGAACCGTTTGTCCTGTCCTGTATTGAGAAACGTCCTCTCTGCATTATGAAACAGCCCTGCAGTGTGGTTGGCCACAATACAGAGTTGCAGTACATGTGAAAGAAGCAGTTGTTATTTCAGTCTAGGGTAGACTATCTTTTTCAAAAATCCTCTTAATACTCTCTCTGACTTAAATTGGAAGAACAGTAATATTAATTATATTGTTCTGCAAGGTCCATCGCTATAAATAATATTAATCTTGCAACCAGATGATCTGTGATTCCTCCAAGAGTATTTTTAAATAGAGTAGGCTGGCAGATTTTATCACAATGGCAGACAATAGGGTAGGTATAACATGCCTTTGGAATTTTTAATTATAAATTGCAGGGCTGTGTCTTATGATGGGACAATGTTAGAGCCAGCAATCTCTGGACAATATCTTTATACCATTACCACAAAAAAATAAAAAAAAAAAAAAAAAAAAAAAAAAAAAAAAAAAAAATCTAAGAAGTATTTCTGAATTCTTTTCTGCTGTAGCTTGCATTACTTTCAAAGGAGTTGTAAAAACTCATACAGTTGACTCAGAGTTGAATTTTAACACTTTTTCATAAAAAGGAGAATTAGATTTGTAACGATGTAACTCAGAGTATAATTCCTCCCATGCGTAAGCTGAAGTAAAATGAAAGAAAGAAAATAAAATTTGGCTCTGACTCTAATAGGGTGCATTCTGATTCACATTATTGAAAATCTAAGTAACTCTGCAGACTAAAGTAGTTGGAATAATTTGCATCTGAGGATACACATTGTGCTCATTTGTGTACAATTTGCATCATCTTTCCACAGTATCAGACAGTCAGGATCCAAACCTAGAGTAAGTGATTTGTATGGTGAATCTAATGCTCTGATGCAGACTTATGGGATTGTTTTTTCCTTAGTCATTCAAAAATAAACGGTGGCCCATGAACTGAAGCATTCTAGAAACAAAACTGTTTTTCAGATTCTTTTTCTGAGATGGGGGTCAAGGTTTACCTGGATTAAGAAGTCCTCCGAAAGGAGAATCAGCCTCATTTGAGAGACAGAAATATCTTCAGTATTCAGAAGTGGTGGCAATCTTCCATGTCCATCCCATGCGTCTTATGCCACCTCCCTTACTGCCCCTTTGGCTGACCTCCTTTGCCAGCTGACGCAGTGTCTGTGTCCTCATTGTCACTAATTCTTCAGGGCTCTAATAACTTCTCATCTTTCCTTTGCCTCAGACCTTTCTTTCTTGCTAGTTTTCTTCATCTAAAAGATGTCCCTGTGCTTCTCATGTCAGTTCAAGTCTCCAGCCTGCTGCTCATCAGTGGCACAGACCTGGCTGGTCAAAGGCCATGTTCAACCACCACACCCAACACCTCAATTTTGTGGTTTCATACTGTTCCCAAGAGGCACCTACAGGGCCATGGGTTGAGCAAAGGCAACCATCAGTGTCTTCTTACTAATGCACTCATTTTTCTCTCCTAGGGTCCACAAGGAATTCCTGGTATAATGGGACCAAAAGGGGAGAAAGTAAGTGTCTGTGTTATGGAGGGGGCAAGGGAAAAGATGGGAGGCTTGTGTTCACTTTTCTCCTTGTCTGTTTAGTCACTGGTGGGCTTTTTGGATGCAGGGATTTGCTTTAATTTGAATGGAAAGCTGTGAATTGAATCAAAGCTGCAATTTAAATCTTTGTCTTTCAGTCATTTTCAATCTTGAAATATTTTTGATGGCTTCTCATGACAGTTACCTATGTCTTTGGCTTGTATTAAAAAACCAACTCAAGAGCACAAGCCAGTGATCTTACTGATCCAACAGCTTTTGACCACCTTGTGCCCTTGGGAGGATGTGAGAAGTGGACCTCTCATGTGGTGCTTATTGTAGGGGTCAGCTCAGATATTAAGAATGGTCTACATCTTAAGTTATGGCTTCAGATCTGCAAAGCATTTTCTCCATGACTCTTAAAGATCCTTGTATCTGAAGCTGGCCATGTAGTTACACGCTCTGCTACACAGGGGTTGACTACAGATTTAAGGATGAAATCATAGGAAAAAACAAGGAGCTCTGTTAAATATTTTTTCTCATTTTACCTTTAGAAGCAAAGTCTTGAACATAAAGATATTTCCAACATGTGTGATGCCTATAAGACTAATGCATTCTTTTCTCTGGCAGGGGGAGATTGGCAGGCCAGGAAGAAAGGTATGAATGAAGATCCTGTCTTAGACATTGGTCTAATGCTTGATACAGAGCAGCTGTCCGAGAGGGGTGCAGACAGTAGTTAAATAAAATTAGCTAATGTTGAAGTTTAGCCTGTTTCTGCTGCTTCCCCTGGTACCCAAGTTGGGTGGGGTAGTAGGGAGCTGTGGGTGCAGAACTGGAGAGCTGTCCCAGCTGGTTTGAATTCAACAGATTCCCTCAGTAAGTGCATGTGGCTCTGGCCAGACACTTAAATCAGAGTGAAAAATTACCTGAACTCCATCTCTGTGGCCAGAAGCAGCAGAATATAGGAACTATCATTAAAGGTGTACTAAAAAAAACCCCAAAGCAAAATCAAACTTTTCACTCCTCCAAAAATCAAAACAAGGATCAGCCAAAGAGCCCAGAAGGAGGAATACACATTAATAATTACAGAGGTTTGGCACCAGCACAATTGGCTGACTACAGTCCTATGCTCAGTGACATATGAGCTATGATATATTGTCAAAAATATGTACCCTTACATGTGATGAAATAGAATATGTTGTCTCAGTCATTAAGTGCCTCCATTTAATGTAATTAACTTTAGAAGAAGACAGAAATGCAGGATGAAATCAGAGATATGCAGGGAGTTGTCACTAACCAAGAAAAGAAGTACCCGTCTAATAATATACCAAGGATTTTAACACCCTTCTAATAATATACAAAAAATGTTGATACCAGCTACCAATTAGTAATTCAAATAAATACAAAACACACAAGCAAAAGAGGTCGCCTTCTTTAATCTAAACTGAAATTGCCCTACAATAAAAATAAATAAATAAATAAATAACTTATATAAATGGAAGTTTTCAAAACTGTAATGTCTCAGAGAGGCACCTCCCAGCCTAAGAGAAAGTGCAAACCTTAAACACAGTCCATCAGTACTTACAAAAAATAGTATGTCCCCAAAGAGAAGTTGTCCAGGTTGGAAATAAAACCATATAACTCTGCTAAAATCTGTCTGGCTTGTGGGAGGTCACACTTAGCCCCAAATATCATGAGGACATTCATAAGATTATTTTGTCAAGTGGCATAAAACAGTGGGATGGTGGTAACCTACAGCATTTTAGGAGGTACTTCAAGAGTCATTTACAGGCTGTAATTAAAATAGATAAATAACTGTATGTATGTAGTTATTGTTAGTCAGATAACAGCTAGTAAATAGGAATTAAAGCTAGTAATATGAGAATGTTCAGAGTAAGAATAATAGTAAATAAAAATAGGAATATCTTAGAGATTTGGTTCTGTTCTTAATGTAAATTGGATTCATACTCACATAACTACATGCATTGTCTTATTAAATGAAAAGAAGATTTAAGTTATTGATACTAGGGTTTTAGGATGATTACTTTGACTACATGTAGGTTTGCTCTGCAGCTACTGCTTATCTGAATCAGTATAACATGGTGTTCCTGCAATCCCACACCTCTTCCAGTAGCAGCAACACAAACTGTATGATATAGTGGGTTTTGTATTAAAAAGAAGGTAAAAAAACATTTCCAGGTCTTTTCCTGAAAAACCTATATTCCTCCAAAATTCCTGTCTGCAGTGGAGGCCTGTGTGTAGAAATTATTTTAAATGAATTATTGTAATCAATGTTTTCCGTTTAAGGGTAGACCAGGTCCCCCAGGCGTCCCTGGGATGCCAGGACCAGTAGGATGGCCCGGACTTGTGGGACCGAAGGTAAGACTAAAATTCACATGGGATGACCTGTTAAACCTCATGATCTGAACACAACAGTTGACTTGGGAATTCTCTAAACCACTATCTGCTGGAGGCTGGGAAGTTGCAGCAATGCAAGGATGCTCTATGCATGTACCATTTGACCTAGGGTTGGTTTACTCTGCCTTCAGCCTAGACCCTAGAGCACTTCTTACGTTGATTAAAATATGTCAAGAGAAAATCAGTTTAATGAAGACTCATTGATAACCACTGGTGTCTCACCATCACGTGAAACAGAGTTTCAAAACTCATCATCATCTTGGTGTCTACTCCTTATGATGATCTCTTTGCCTGAGTTTGTATTTCTCGGCAGCATAATTGGGTGTCCATGTGATCACAGGGAAAAAAAACAGGCTGGTATCAGGGAAAAGAGATTATGAACCATGTGGATTGCTGATCAGGTCTTTGAAGTCCATTCCCATCCAAACAAACATTCATTCCTATGATTTTTAATAACCAAGAGCAGAAGAAATGGCAGGACACACTTTGTTACTGCAGGGTGGTTGGTTCTTCTGCATTTATTATAAAAAAGCTGGAGGACAGACCTTTAACAAATATTACTCTATGCAAAAGGCATACAGCCCTTCACAGGAGCCACAGCATATGAAGCCTCTCTGGGACTTTTGAGATAACTTTTTTTTTCAATCCAGTATGCATCAGGCAAAAGGACTGCACACAATACCTCAAGGCTGTATTTTCCAGTAATTTTTTGACTCTTCATTTGCTCCATCAAGGTTGGTGCTCCCAGCTCAGAGGACCCGATGAGTAGCTCTTGCTGCAGCAAGAATAATAGTGGATGACTTCTGAATTTAAGCTGACCCTCAGACTCATCAGAGCTATATTAGATGAGGAACATCAAATTATAGTATGTGGGAGTGTAGACGAGCAAAAAGAGGCTGTGTACCAAAAAGGAACCAATGTTCACTTTGAACTGTGAGATGAGAAATTGTGTCCGCTCGAATGCATTGTGGGAGCAGTGAGGACAGAAGGAAGATCCAACTACCTTGTTGCCTCGGTCTGAATACTGAGAACAGAGCAGTCAGAAAATTCATTCGGTTGGCCTTTTCCTTATATAAGCTCTAGTTTTATTTATTAAGCCTTTCTAATTTTTATTTTACCTCCTCTTTGTCTCCTGTTACGCTTTTTCATCACACACCTAGAAGCATCCCTCACATTGGGTAATAGGACAGCAAGTCCTACTTGCTTTTATTGTACCCTCTGACACATCTCCTCTGTTATTTAGAAAGATTCCCACTTTCATTTCTTCTTCTTTATAAATTTCTGTTTCTTGCTTGTCAGTGAAGGCTCCAGCTGAATAGAGGCCAGTGCATCTCTGTGCTCACTTTCATTGGTTGTGTCTCTCTTTCCTTTCTCTTCTTGTGAACTCTGATCTTTCCAAACTCCTGATATTCAGCTTCACTATAGTCATTCACTGCATCATCTTCTTGTTGCAAATTTCCAGTAAGCTGTTGGTTTTTTTCATTATTGCTATCTTTGTGCCTTCTGTTTCTTCAGCTGCATCTCATCACCTGTCTTCTTTTCTTAGACACAGCCTTGGTCCAGTCCTTATTTCTCCTACTTTGTTTTTTCAAGTCTTTTCTGAACTTCTGCCATGGCAGCAGCAGCTGATGTGAATATCCTCTCCACTACTAGAACAGTGAAAGCTGAAGGAGAATGAGAGCCAACTGTATTTGCTGGTAGGGCTGCTGCAGGGCTGCAGACGGTACTCTGTATTTCACCCTAGATATAATTATCTGACAGCAGCCAGAGAAGTTGTAAAACCTTTTCATGATTTACTGGCTCCAAACAGCCATAAAGCACATGATGTCTCAGAACATCGATAAAAGTAGTCATTGTGCCTCCCCAAGACATAAAGGCTTGCAGCAAAATACCTTTCTCTTCTGCAACTCAGTGGGAGTGAGGCTGCGTAGGGACAATTCACCCTCATGCAACAAAAGGATGCACTGCTGCTGCTAGTTTGCTTACATGTCCTTTAGTAGCATCTGGCAAAACGAAAGCACGTCACATATCCAAGAAAATGCAAATGGAAGTATAAGAAAACATATGAGGACTCAGACAGAATACAATTGCAATGTAGACTTCTGACTACAATGCTACACCAAGGTCAGGCTTGTCTCAAGTACATTCAAATATGACCTCGTCAGAGAGCCACAATCAATAACTCTCTTTATTGACCCCTTTAGGGTGAAAAGGGAGAGTTGGGTGTGATGGGATTGCCAGGTACAAGAGGACCAATGGGCTCCAAGGTTTGTTAACCAAACAGTGCATTTTCAGACATTGGTTTCTAATGCTCTGCTGACAGCTGCTTCCCTTGTGAATTTGCTGGAAGGCGTTTATCAAGATGTATCTTTTCTAATATAGCTAAAAAGATATGTTCTCCTTCAAGCAAGGTTATGTTGTCTGGTTGGGCTTGGCTGTGATTTTGGCTTTTCATAAAAATGCTTTGATGTAAATTACTGTAATGCAAAAACTTATTTTAAAAGCAAAACTTGTATCTAATTGTATCCCACTAGAAAACTGGAATTCTTCAGTGTATCTGCAGCATTAACTTGTGTCTGCGATGTTTTTTACCCACCTCATATGGCTATGAAGATCATTTTGGTCCTCTACTAAAACTATGCATATGTATTTCTCAGGTTGCCCAGAGAGGTGGTAGTTGCCCCATCCCTGGAAACATCCAAGGTCAGGTTGGACAAGGCTCTGAGCAGCCTGATCTAGTTGAAGATGTCCCTGCTCATTGTAGGGGGGAACTAGGTGACCTTTAGAGGTCTTTTCCAACCCAAACTGTTTTATGATTCTATGGTTCTATTGACAGATGGATAGTAAGCACAATTTGGTCTGGATGGTCTAGTATGTGTACATCATTGCCTAGAGCGTGACATTTTAGGGTACTTGGAAAAAAATTATGTATAAAGGTCTAGAAAGAAGAACTGAACACCACTGTTTATTGTGTTTCTTAAAGAGAAACTCAGTTTTATAGTAATCTTCATATTAGAAGATTACTTAAGTATAATTTAAGGATGTTTCCCAGGGAAAAAAGCACAGAAGGGGAAGATTATTAGTAAAATTATTTTAGTTTATTAATTGTGGCATCTAAGGCTTTATTCACTTTCAGTTACATTTTATTTCCCTAGTTTCAATTTTAAAAGTAATATCAAACTTGCTGGCTTACCTGGCTTTTTCACATTGGCTTTTGGGCTGAGTTGCCTGTAATTCATGTGTCACAGTTCTGTTTCAGTTCAATTTTAGAAGCTAAATATTTGTTTGCATTTACAAGTTGATGCAATTAATCTTTTGTGTTTCATTCTTTTTCTTCACTTTAAAGTTTGGAAGTCCTGTTTCTTGTGTAATCTTGAAAGTGAGAAGTATTAAAATATCTATCATTCCCTTTAGGGTTTTCCTGGAACTCGAGGAGAAAAGGTCAGTGTGACAATAGAAAAGTATATAATTTTACAATTGGAAACAGTTATGATAAAAACAACTATCTGCAGAAATGAGATTGAATTCTGATGGAGTAAAATCTAAAGGTCCCACTGAGAAATTAAAACAATCATCAAAAAGGAGCATGGTCTTGTGGCTTGGGATGGGATGCTAAAGAAGTGAGTTTGACACCCCATCTTCTTATGAACAAGTTATTACAGTGCATCTCACTCCAGTTTCCCTGTCTATAGAATGGGTATAATAATCCCTAATTGTTGGTTTGGATTATCTAGACTATGTATACTTTGAAACAGAGACAGTTTTACTGTAAGAAAATACTAGTGGGACCTGAACTTGGTTGAAATCAACTGGGGAAAAAAAAATCAAATTTGGAAGTATAACACCCAGGAAAGGGTGTGTTTAAAGTAATTATCTAGGGAGAATTAGTTCCTTTTCCTACAAGCCTCACTCTTAATTTTGTTATAGTATCAATGAAAGTAATAAGAAACATTTTTGGGTGTCTACCACTCTGCAGATATTACTACAATCTGTGTGACTCCAAATAACACCTTATGTTGGGATATTTCTTTTTGCTTCCTTGTGAAATGGCAGTAATTAAGCTGTTCTCACCCTGTTATCTCTTTCCAGGGATCCAGAGGTGAGAGGGGTGACAAAGGAGTCAAAGGAGATCAGGTAATTTTCTTTTCCAAAGGGCTGTGAGCTTTAGCTGAACATGTACATGAGGTCTAATGTACTTCTGAGAGTAAAAACCAGGAGTGGTATGGAGAAAGGAAGTCTGGAGGCATGTTCCTGGGAGGGGCAAGAATAGTGAGGGCAGGTAGTGGTCCTATCTGATGGAAGGGTGGTGGAGCAGCTTCCATGTCCATGTGCTGAGCCCCAGCATGTTGGGGGGGGGCGGTGGGGCAGAGTGGGATTTCCCTGGAGGTGACCTCAGTCTCTCCTGACCTGTGCAGTCCAGCAGCTTGCCAAAATGTTTTTGGCTGGTGATATGATAATGCTGTGAGAGGAAAACAAACAAGAAACCCAAAACAAACAAAAAATCCAACCAACCAAACAAGAAAACAACCCCAAAAAAAAACAACCCAAAGAAACCCCAGAAAAACAAACAAAAACCAAAGCAAACCAAACCCAAACCAAACCAAACAAACAAAAAACAAAGCAAACAAACAACCCCACCACAAAACAAACAAAAAACCCCACCAAAACAAAAAAAAAAACCAAAACCCAGGTGGCATTCTTGACTTGGGGGTTCTTTTACTAAGAAAGGAAAAGTAAAATGCTTGTAATGTAAATGGAGAAATGCCATTCCCAAAGGTAGGGGCTGTCCAGGTAGTAGGGTTGCCTGTAGATAAAGCACAACTGGGATGCTTTTGCCAAAGGAGAGGAAGCAAGCGGCAGAGGATCTGTCCAAGTGGCTTTACCATAATATTTTGCTTATAATTCTCTGCCTACTGCATCACCCACAGTGCGGGCATTTTGACAAGCGTCAGTATAGTACATGGCACTTGATTTTCTTCCTTCCAAGTAAGGTGCTGTCAAAGGTCAAAGGTCACCTCACATTTTTGATGTTTTTTCTCCTTTTACTTTATAGGGAGAAATAGGCTTTCCAGGAATGCTGGGACAAAAAGTAAGTGAGTGTGATGTATTGGGGAGCTGTGTTAAGTGCTGACATAAAACCAGTGAATGGCTTGAGGGATACCCTGCAAAGTATGAGAAATTGAAGGTCTTGCTTGACTCAATGGCCAGTTCTTCTTGGACTTGATTAAATTCTTTAGGTTTTTCATCTCAGGAGAAAACTCTGAGATGTAGCTTTTTGTTCCTGTTTCTCTTTTTTCCCCAGAATGTTGTTTTAATCAGAATCTTCCTTCTGTCTAACATGTTCAACCTCTTTATTATAGATTCATAACTGGCCTAATTTTTTTGGGTTTTATTCACCTGAAGATAATAAATATTTACTTCTTGATACTCTGAATCAAAACGACACTACTAGAAATAGCAGTAGTAATCCTGACTGGTTTTGGTATCATCATTATTCTGTGCTTAAAAAACAATCATTATTCAGATACTGTTTTACAGATAGAAACCCTACATGGAGAAAATTTTATGACATAATCACATTTTATCTCTGAAATTAGGATAGTTGCTTCTAAGTAGGCTAGAAGATGACTCATTTCACCTTCCTTTCCCTGAGTGACTTCATCTTAACTGCAAAACAAGATGCTGCCAAAAGGGACAGAGAGTTTTGCTAGCCTTGACCTCCCCAAGTCTCTGAGCGTGTTTCAGATCTCTCCACTGGGTTTCCTCTTTAGAAAAGGATTTTTCAGGGAAATTTGGGTAAATTGTGAGACATGTTTTTCACTTTATGATTCTTTTAAAATATTTTACTGTAATTTTGATGTTTTGAGAAACAAGGAGTGCCAGCACTCTGTAGAACAACCATGTGACTGACCTGCTGTCTTGTATAAGGCAGGTATAACCACAGCCATGGGCATTTCTGTACTTACGTTCTGCTTCCTTCCCTCCCACCAAGGGAGAGATGGGCCCGAAGGGACAATCTGGAGTACCAGGACACAGAGGACCTATAGGAAGACCTGGAAAACGAGGCAAACAAGTAGGACCATCGTGTTTCCCCTTCCTGTGACTCCGGGTGTCTGTGTGCTCGTGGTGTATGATGGTAGGGTCTGTGCTCTGATGGTGCCATGTGCTTTGTCACAGTGGGATGGGACAGAAGCCCTGAAACACCTCACACACATGCACAGGTGTTAAAAGCCCAGCTGGACCCTTACCTGTAGTATTCAGCTCCCTGGCCACACAGCTTGGGGAAAGTTGTATTTTCCTTGTCTTGGTAATGAACTCATTGAATATAACTTGCAGCCTTCCAGTACCTGAAAGGCCTGCAATGATAGGATGAGGGGCAATAGCTTTAAGTTGGAGAAGAGCAGATTTAGATTGGATATTAGAAACAAATTCTTTACTATGAGGGTGGTGGAACATTGGAACAGGTTACCCAGGGCGGTGGTTGAGGCCCCTTCCCTGGAGATATTCAAGGTGAGGCTTGTTGAGGCAACCTGGTCTAGTTGGGGGTGTCCCTGCGACTGTGGGGAGGTCAGACTAGATGACCTTTGGAGGTCCCTTCCAGCCTGGATGATTCTGTGATTCTATGAACTTGAGCAGACCTCGGATGCCCCCTTTGAATCCTAAGCAACACCAAGCTACAGTCTCAAGCCTACGGCTAGAGAGTTGGAGCAAGGTCCAGGTGACAGAGAGCATGGGACATGACACCGTGGGGCCCTACACTTTGTGGATCCCTCGCCCTGAGGCTGACTCAGGTGGAGCAGGGCTGCTTTATTTACAGGCAGTTGGTAGGCTGTAATGGCAAATGGGATATATCCAAAATTCAACACATTTCAACCTGCCCAGGTGATATCCTCTGCCCCTAGCCAAAATGGCTTCTTGAGATGAGTGAAGGAAGCTTTGTAGCAAAACCCAGGGTTTCTGAGGCTCTGAGTGAGGGAAAGATTGCTGCGGAATAAACCAGCACCCTCTCCTCAGCTCCAGGCAGAGATCAGCTTCTTGCAAGGGACATCCCATTGACTGTCCATAATTTTTCTCCCTGCCCCACCAGTGCAAAGAACTACTAAGCTACTATTTCTGCTGGCAAAAACTCTGCTTGTGTGCACTGGCAGTAGCTGCCTGGATACTAAAAATGGTAAACTGTAGTGGATTAAACTGGTGTGCGGTCTGTTGCAATGAAATCCACTGGTCTTTACCTTCAAACCTCAGTCCTGTATTACACTGTAAGACACTCCTGGTTTCTAACACATGCACTATGTGTGCATCCAGTGTCTGTTCAGGGCCACCTGCAGGATGCTTCCTGTCCACACCATCTGAAGACACACGGTGACCTTAAGGGGTGGTAATCTCATGTGGAAGCTATTCAGGAATGGGATGGTTGACAAATGGTCCTTATTTAGAGCTTAAAATAATTAAGCTGGCAGAACTATTGTATCAGGCAAATTGTAAAGACCAGGAACTGTGTAAATTTGATACTGACATGTCCACTATAGCATTTTCCAAGGAGGAGGTAGCAATATTGGTATAGTTACCTGGTCACGTCACCAAACAGACCTCTCCAAGTGTAGCTTTCCTTTTGTATTTACTTTAAGCGATTATATTAGGGGTGCAAAGAAGACCAGCTCCTGGCACTCTGAATTGCCACCTGCAGAGCCTGTTTCTTTCTACTGACTGACAGGGAAGGGAACCTGTTCTCACTAGGCTGACTTTGGTTGTTAATGGGCATCTGCTCAGATACAGGACCTTGTAGAGGGTTAATGGGCTCAGCTGAAAGCCTTTTATTTGCAGTCTGGTCATGGCCAGCATGGAAAACAGAGGCATGTGCCTGCTTTACTGTTGGTCTGACGCCATCAGCTACTATCTGAAGTGAAAGAATAGCCAGCTTGTCAACAAAATGACAATTGGATGTTAAAGAGGGAATAGCAGGTCACCAAGTAAGGAAGGTATGCGCAATATAAGTCTGCTAGGTGACCCAGAAGAAATATATAGTTTTTTGTCTTTTTGTCCTTGATTTGATAGGTTTTAAAAGCTGTTGTGGTTTTTTTGCTGGTTTGTAGTTTGGGTGGGATTTTTTTTGTAAACTATGCTCATCTATTCTGCCAAAAGTAATGTGTGTGGAGCATCTTTCTGTAGCATAGAGCAAAGAGAACATAGTGCCTGCAGATCAGCCTGAACACAGTGCTCTTCCTACTTGACCTTAGACATTTTCTTACATTATGCAGTGTCTTAGTCAAAAAGCGGTGAGGTAAGGTGTGTCATAATTTAAGACAACAATCAGTGTGACTAGAATAATAATCTGGCCCTAAATTAGGATTTCCAGGCCCAAGATTTAGTAAATAACGTCTTCCTGGTGCCCTGAAAGCAATTGCAGCATTTATCTCCTGCAGGAAAACTGTGTTTTCCTCTGTAATTGGTGAACTATCTAATGTCTTTCTTCTTCTCCAGTCCTTTGAAAATACTTGGGAGTGGCATTTTAAGGCTCTGTGAGTCTGGCTGTTGCCTTTAAGTGCTGTAGTTATCGTCTGGCTGTTTGTTCAGCTGAGAGGATACTTTTCATCAACATGGGGCCATTTCCTGTCCCTTGATCCAGCTGACATCCCTAGATAACAGCAGCTAAATTAGGAAGGTGTCACTTCCACTTCCATTTTGAGATACATCTTGATTATCTCACTGACTTCTTCAGTTCTCCTCTGCTCTTCCTAAAAGGTGGCCATGAGGTGGACGTCACAAGTCACAGCCCTACTGCCCTCAAGATGAGATATAATGACCAAAATTTTATAACTTGGAAATTGACCTTAAGGGGCAAGTTTAGGATTTCAGCCTTAAAAAGAAGGAATGACTTAGAGCTTTACGTAATGTTACTGCAAAAGAAGAGAGAGGAACATAAAAATGGCCCATGGGAAAAGCTTTTCTGAATGCAATGGGTTCATATGAAAAGAAACAAGACAACAATATTTAATATAAATCTTCACCCTTATTATTTAATCCCTCTATGCTAAACAAGAGAGCATTAGACAATCACTCTTCCAAAGCAGGAGACACAGCAGACATCTTGTTTTTGGGCAGTACATGTCCAACCAGTGCTGGCTTGCCTCTACTGGATTGCTATTGTGTGGGGGAAAGAGATTTCCCACAGACTTTTTTGGGGCCACAAAATCCTGGTCTGCTGGTTCTGTGTCACATAACATAAGAAGTTGTTAGGGACCAGCATTGCTGACATTCACATAAATCCTGGAATATTTTGGTGGCACAGAGTTTACCTAACGAGATTAAACAAAGCAAATATTCAATTAGTTCTATACGGGCCATGGCAAAATCAACCTTATTCTGTTGAAATGGTGCAAGTGACATTCAAATGGGATACAATGTATCATATTACAAATTATTTTAGCATATATTACTAGATATGCTTCATTACTCTGAAATTAGACACACAACCACTCATCATGCATCCTTGAATGCACATTAACTTGGAATTACACCATCCTCAACTAATTCATCTCCAGTGTCATTGAAGGAAAGCTTACATAGCACACAACTTCTTTGTTATGCTAAATAATGTATGTAGTTACATAAAAGTCAAATCAGATATCTAAATTTTAAGCTATGTAATACACTTTTGAAATAGAAAGCTGAGAAATCCAAACTGTGGAGAGTATGTGAGCAGGAAGACAAACACAGCTATTTTTAATAAGTGTCACCATATTAAATTCAGGAGCAGAACCAGGAACGTGCAGAAAAGTTCTAGGGTGAAACTTCAAAATGCCTGAGGGTATGGGTGTACAAACAAACTCCCATGAGGCAAATTAGGGTTTATTTTACAGACTATTAGCTATTGCATGGTAACTGTGTGCAAGCTCATCTCCCGTAGGTAGTTTTATGGCATTTTGACTGAGTGATAAGGTACCAGAGGGACACTACTTGCCAGCACGGTGTTGCCACCCATTAGCTTGCACATTGTAAGGACAAGTCCTTGCTTGCCTTGTGATGATTTGTTAACAGAACTATACACATGGTGAAAGTCAATGAGACACTGGAGTCCAGGCACCTAAAGTACTTCTGAAAACAGTGTGGGCCTCAAAGTCATTAGTCTGCTTCTGAAAGACTGCATCCTAAGACTGGGAATTGTCACTGTGAAGCCCTTGCCAACTCCTTACTGAATTTTTTCTCCTTTCCCTCACTGCGTGCTAGTGCAGTAACTAAAGATTTCCAGGGTCACCTATTTCAGCTGCACCAGCCCTTTCTTTCTGCGCTGCAGTGACTCTTAGAGAGCTACCAGGGGTAAAAAGACATCCTTAAAGCAAGGCCACCAAATGATTGAAATCAGAGCAAGTTGATTGCTGACTCCACACAGAGCAGATCTGCTGGAACCATTCACTTTCAAGAGCAGAAGTCCTGCTTTTTGATATGCCCAGATATGCTTTTCTGTCTCTGCACGGAAGAGAACAGCACCTCTTCCCTGGGGTGGTGGCTATGAAGCTCATACTGCACGCTCCTACTGGCAAATGTCTTGGCTCTCTTGAAAGGGAAGCCAGTGCTGGTTGGAAGTTATTAATAGTTGAGAAAATAAATAAAGGTCTTCTCTCTCCTAGGGGTTAAAGGGAGACATTGGACCTGCAGGTATCATGGGTCCACCTGGAAGGCCTGGACCTTCTGGCCAGCCAGGCCCCCCTGGACCTTCAGGATCAGGTGAGCAAGAGATCAAATGATTTTGTAAACAATGTCCCTACTCTCTATCCCTTCCTGACTCATCATGTACACCTACATAGACAACGGGGCTTTGTTTGCTTTGCCACTGACAGCCAGGAGAGGATTTCTCCTGAAGGCAGGTCATGCCATCATTGTCCATTATAAGGACTATATACATTACTTTAAAGCCTACATTATGACTTTTAATGTTTCAAATAAAACCAGAAACATGACTTGTAGGACTATGATAGATGGGGATGATGAAAAGCCATCTGGCAGCCTTGGAGGAACTAGTCAATCTCCATAGTCAAAGGTCTGCTGCTTCTCCAGGTATGTTGGCTTACAGTGAAAGATTGTGATTTCTAATCAGCCAGGACATACTCTGTGCAGCTTTGTGAAAGAACAACAGATGAGACTCAAGTCACAGTGGCAGTAAGGAAAAAGGGAAGAGAAGGAAAGGGATAGAAGTCAGAGGGGAAAAAAAAAAGATGGTGAAAAAAAAGCCTCCCTCTCTTTAGTTAAGTGCTGTAGATCTATGCTCACTGCAATTCTTCACGTTGTAGAAATCATGAGAAAAATCTGACTTATAATTGTACAGCTTCAAAGATATGCATGCACATGAACTCTAGGCAGCTTGTGAGACCAATTGTCAACCAGAGGGACAGTACATGACCCATGATGTTCAGTGACAGTGAACTCTTGGGCAGAGTTTTCTCAACCTGGGTATATAGTGAAGTATCTGAAAAGAAAAACAGAGCCAGTTGGGAACTGCTGTTGCCTCAAAAGGACAAGAGCTGCTTGCACTTCAGCTGATCTGTTCAGTGTCCTCTTCCATTGTCCTTTCCCTTTTTTTCCCTTTGCTTACGTCAGTGGGCACTTCTCTTTTTGTGGTGATGTGAAAATGGTACATCTGTGAAGCTGGGGGCTGCTTCAAAATCTTCACATACCCCATGTCTCCCATTATGAAACATCTTTGTCTTGAGTAAATGAGCTGGAAGTTTTCAGAGGGGGGAATTTTCACTACGAGGATGGGAAAGCTGCCAGGATATTGAGATTACTTTTTAAAGGCTTTATTCCATCCACAGAAAGTTTATGTGTCAGGCTCGTTAATCTTTTTCCTCTAGAATATAAATTCTGATCCTAAAAGACCTTTCTGTAATGATGTCATTGCTTGCAGTATGGACATGTTGGCTCATAGTCTAATTCTGCAAAGTAATGCATCCTTGCCAAAGTTTGAAAGTCAAAAAACAGTATTTTTTTCCAATTGTTATTTGTAGTCCTTCTGTATTTCTAGTTGGATTTTTCTGTACAGAAACCTCTGAAACAGCATTGCTCAAGTGGCTGTACAAAGGCACAAGTCCAAATTGGTGCGGGTGTACAGGAGAGTCCGACTCTATACTAAACTTGGTGAATAGTTGCTGCAGAACGATCTGTGTGTCCATCATGTCCTGAATTTCTGTAGCTTCATGTTGCCATTTATTCTAAGTAGGTGCTTTCTCTGTAAAGTTGATAGAAATATTTAAAATGTGATCTGAAATAACATGACTTTGTATGGTTCAAACTCAATTCTTCCTCCTGACATGCTTTAACTGGTGGTTCTGGTAATCCTTCCAGTGGGTTTGGTGGGAGATGCAAGTCCCTGAAAACTTAGGTAAATGCATATATCCATGTGACCTGTAATTTCTCCAGTATGGCTGTGTTTGCATTTTGTATATTAACATCACAACATGACATCCTGGTATTTTGCTCTTTAGGGCAATTTGCAATAGGACCAAAAGGGGAAAGAGGACTTCCCGGGCCTCCAGGAAGATGTCTCTGCAGATCCCCACAATACATGAATAACCCAAAATATGAGGAATCTGTGTTTGGACAAAATTATCCAAAAGTTCCAGCGGTAAGCAGATTTTCTGGGAGAGGACATGAGCAATTCTTAAATACTTTTTGCTATTAGAGCTGTTGTGTTCACTAACAGATTGGATCTAACAGGGAACGTGTCTGTGTGTGGGCAATGCATTACTTCTAGTCCGCACAATCTCCCTGTGCAAAAGAGTCTGGTCTCATAACTAGTCTGAGGGTTGGGCAATTGAGGTGCTAAAGCGTAGCCAAACCATCAGTAATGTAGCACGTTTAGAAACCTTTTCACAAGTGTGAGGGTACTCTCTTCCATCTGCTACTGTAAATATGTAAACTGTTCTTTATATTCCAGTAAATTGACTTATATTTCAGATTGGTTAGCAAAGTAAGCATTTCTTTCTGATATCTTCTTCTGCAAAGACACTGATTTTAGAATTGAATATTGGCGTCAAGCATTTCACATATAAGGCAGAACTTTCTCCCAAAGCACAGACCGTCTATCTTGAACCAAAAAGGAATCTCCACAAACCATGAGAGTCAGACTTCAGAGCTCCTGTCTGTAGATATACACTTTTTATAGCTAATGTTAATCTCTAGCCTTCTGGAAAGCAGTTTTATAAGAAAATTTGTACTTTCAAGAACTTTCAAGGACAAGTCATTGCTGGAAAGCGATGTAGCAATTTTGCATCTCTAATTTCTTTGGGCTTTGTACATACTATTTCTGTATTTTTCCTTCTATTTGCCTTATTATTCTGTGCATTATTTTTCTTTTGCCTTATTATTCTGTGCATTGTAGCATTTAATCAGCAATGAAAATGCTACCTTGCTGCTGTGTACCTATATACCTATATACCCAGTCTCTCCCCTCCTGCAAGTGGATATTGCAGGGTGTCTGGTCATCTCTGAATGACAATAAGCAGCAATTAGCTTTGTTAACATCCCCATCTGTCATGTTGTCACAAAGCTGGTACAGTGTGTGAAAGGGCCATACTTGCAACACTGTCCATTAAACTGGGTCACTGAACTCAATCTTTTGCATGAGCATGATGCAAGTCTTGACAGCTGCTGTCTCATCCCTGTGTCACATTACAAAAAGCCCCATTATTCTGAAAATTTAACGGTGAGAGAAGAAAGTACATGAAATAAAAGTGCATATTGCATCATGCTGTACACTGCTGTAGAAAACTGTCATGTACTTCACGGCATGGAGAGCTCGTGGGACAAGGTATATGGCTTGCAATATTCTGTGTAGGTGTTACGAACCTCCTCCTTCATCTGGCAGTTTCATATTAGATCTTAAATACAGTAGTGAGGGTATAACTACCTAAAATGTAAGTACCTTACACTATTTCTATGAACCTTCATTTGATGATGATCGAGTGCCATTCCAGTTCTGAGAAATGAGGGATGGCAAAGAGGCAAGCCACATCTCTGAAAGCGTGCTGCTTGCAGAGCAGCGCTCCCCCCTTTGCCTGCCGCATTTCATTTACTCCTTGCAGTGTCAAGAGTGAGAGCTTAAACATCGCTATTATTTAATGTGTTCGGATCCCCATGCAGCAGCTTTGAAGCCTGCCTTGTACTACTTGAAAACTATGGTCAGGGTTTCTATAGCTGCACGTGGAAAAGACGCAGAGAAGGTGCTCTGTGCCCTCACTCCATGTGTCATGTGGTTTTCCAGAGCAGTGTCCTACCCCACTGCAACCACCCACCCACCAACTCCACTGGTGTCAGTGCTGCCAGGGAAAGGGAGAGGCTGGGAAACAAAGCACTGATTTTCTGTCACTGGCTAAGGTTCCTTCTGTTTTTTAAATCTTGTGCAATTTCAAAGGCTGGTATCTGTAACTGAGAGTTTCAGAGAGCACAGATCTGCTATTGGTTTCATGAGAAATTAGAGCTCTGGGGCTGCGACTTGAGCTCCTGGACACAAGTACAGATTCAGTTCTTTGCTGGCTTCCTTTGCTTTCTGTCATTCAAGCTGAAGGCATTTTTATGCAACCCTTCTTCAATGAAATTGGCCTTTGTCAGGGGCTATGGGAATATTCTGCTCTGTAGAAATGTCAGGATTTTAAAAAGAGCTGACTCTGTTCATGCTGGTGGGAATCAGGCTCTGACCCAAATCCATTTTGCTCAGAAGCATTCCATTTGCTTTTCCTTAATTTAAAAACTGCTTGAATCTTGCTAAAATTAATTTAATTAACCTGCTGAAGGATGGGATCATTTCCTAATGCCCCTTACAGCCAATTTCAGCAACAAAGACATTAAAAAAAAAATGGTAAGATGACAGCTTGTCCTAATTTTTCCGTTTTGAAATATTTTTTTCTTTTAACTGAAGACCTGACTTTAGATGAAAATATATAAATGTAAAGAAACATGCATTTCAATGGCAATTAAAACTAAACAAATTAGAAAGTAGTAAAATATAAATGAAGGTTGCATTGAGCAAAGCATTATTTATTTTGTAGCCATGAGCACGCCTAAAAAATTATCAACAAGCCCACAAAAAGCACTTATGCCCATATGAATTTAATATTTGAGTACCTGTTTTTTCTTTTTTTCCTCTGCAACAACTGTGCATGAATATTTGCATGATTGTTACTTGTGGATGTGCATTTTGAAATAGGGGCCATTGGAGCCATAGCTCCAGTCAGGAATGACCATTCTCCTTTGGAAAATTGTGTCCCTTCTCACCGGTTGCAAAGCAGCCTCTTATGGCCTGGCAGTCCATGGGTGTAAGTTCTCACACCATTCTGTTTCTGAAAACAACCGAACTATTTTTTCTGTGCAATTATTTACTTATTTGCAGATACATATGCCAGTTTACAAAACCGGATTCTGCTACAATCCACTTCTTGAGAGGGTTACCAATCACCTCTGTTTCTGTGCCTCAGATTTTTGTGGTGAATAATCAAGAAGAATTGGAGCGGTTAAACACTGAAAATGCCTTAGCTTTTAGAAGAGATCAGAGATCTTTGTATTTCAAGGACACCTTTGGATGGCTCCCAATCCAGGTGAAAATATGACTGTGGTCTCAGAAAACTCGTGAGTGTATGTTTTATTTTTAAATACACCACATACTTCTGTACTTAAAGTGTCATTAGAATCAATGAAGCAAATGGAGAAAATGCTCTTTTTTGAGCACTGCCACAACTGTACCTAATTCTGTGATTTTTGTTCACAGGAGTCTTAATTATTGAGGTATTAGCTCGTCAGTGTTGCAGGTTTTGCTACATTCCCTGTGGACCAGACTCCACTGGTGAACTGGGGCTGATTTTGAGGAATTATGATAGTAAAGAGCTTTTTCTTACTTAGGTAAAACTCACCAGTGTACAAAATTGTGGGAAAATACATACCCTGCAAACCAAACCATGTATTTCCTTATTGCTCCAAGGAGCGAAACTAATTTCTGCTGAAATCAGCAGCCTAATCCTTCTTGTGTCTGCTGGACTCTGTAGACCCTGTGAACCACCAAATAGTGGGACATGAGAACCTGTTTGTGGGATCTGCCTCCCACAATCGGTCGGCTCTGCTTGCTAGCCTGGCTGCTTGTGGTCAGCTCAGTAATCACTGTGTGGTTTTTTGGCCAGTTCTCCCCTTTCTACCCCGTGGATTACCGCTTCGAGGGGGGTGGAACCTGTGGAGATGGGATCGTACAGGATGGGGAAGAGTGTGATGACGGCAACACAGTTGTGACCGATGACTGTATAAGTAAGTTACAGCGCATCAAGAGTGGCCTCTTTCTAGCAGAGAAGGTGAATTGATTGCTTCCACAGGGCACATTGCTGTGTAAATCATGGAGGCGTTTCACTTGGGAGCTTGTGTAGTTTGTGGCTTGAACACAGGCACTGGGAGAAGGTGGCACAACAGCCATAGTGTGAAAACGGAGGTCCTTTGGGCATGTGGATGCCACACACACCAGAACAAGGCAGGTGATGGCAAACACTTCTCATGCATCTTCATTCAAGGCCATGTACCTCACTGAGCAGAGGTTTCTGCAGCCAGAGCAAAACCACTGCATTGCTGGGGCCAGATCCAACACCTGGTTTATATACACACCTTCCCTGGGGGCTACCAGCTTTCCGGCCAAAAGATGTAGCATACCTTTGCAGTGCACCATGAAATCCCCCTCAGGATAAACACTGAAGCTGGCTGTTTCTAATAGTAAGCTACATCCTAGGTTCAGTAAAACCACTTTGGATTTTGGTTTTCATTCACCCAGGGAAGGTGTCTGCCCACTACCTTCCCTATTAGGTTTGTGCAACATTTGATCCCTATCTAGTCAAGCTTCCTTTGATTTTGCTGAGAGCGTACAAACAGCTGCAGCAACCTTCACTTCCACCTTTCAGTTACTTTTACTGAGTGATGGCCTCCCCAGAGGGCAGCACCCTACACCATCTACAGCTGGCACAAAGCAGGTTTGGTACTCTGTTGGTTTTAGCAAAGGGATGCTTCTTTACATTTTGGAAGAAGCATTAGCCAACACTGAAAGATTAAATTTTTCCTTTTCATTTCTATAGCCCTCCATTTTTTAACTTGACATTGAAAGAGAGATGCATGCAGCCACACTCTATGTGAGTTTGCCTGTCCACCTGCCCATCACCATTCTTCCCTTTATAACCTAGAAATCCCAGCCAACTTCTCAATGACAACAGAAAAGATATTTCAAAGGCAATTCAGTTGCAGCAGGTATAGGGGGAAATATAAATAAATGCCCCTCTAAGCTTGCCTGACTACAGAGTAACCCAGTGAAAGAGCACAAGCTCTCCAGGCTCTGAGCATGAGAAAATGATTCAATTAGAATTTGCAGTCAACCATGGGGAACAAGCATGCAGGCAAGTAGTGTTCATTAGTTCTAACGCCTGCAAAATTGTAGATTGTGTGTCTGGAGGTGCATTGTATTATTTTGTGCTATACTCTGGGTAAAGCTTCAGGTTGATTGAGGCCTTGCAATACACAGACTTCTGACACCGATGTGTCCTGAAGAGTTATCATTGAGTTACTTGGGAATGAGCACATTGTCATTGTTCTACTCTTGTAACTGAACCTAAAGGAAAAGGTTAACCAAATATTAAGTGGATTTAATTGTAAAATAGGCTCATTGCTCTGGGAAGCATCTATTTCTAACAAAACAGATCCTTGGTACAATTAATTAAAATTTCTATTTGCAAATAATCCACTTTAACTGTTATAAGCTTCCTATTTTTGAATGTCCTTTTAATCATTTGCTTAATAGTGCCTCCAAGAAGATGTCAAGGGGATTTTAGCTAAATTAATCTGTTCAGGTTATAAAGTCCTACGCAAAAAGTTGAAGACACCAAAACCAAAGTCCATTTGAGAAAACAGCAGACTCGCAAGTTACTGCAACCTACATGCCAGTCACCATGAAAAAAATGTCACAAGGCCCCCTTAATCCCAAGTCAGTAGGAGTCAGCAGTGGGAAAAACGCCTTTTTAGCAATCATTACATGCCTTTTTTTTTTTTTTTTTTTTTGATAGACTGGCAATAGGGCTGCATAATTGTGTTTGTATGCAGGAATGCACTTGCAGTAGACACACATGGATACTGTGCAATACTGGGTAAAGGTCTAGGTAGGAATTTTCAAACAGCTAGTCACCTCAGTGTGATTTTTTTGAAATTGTCACTTCCCCAAATCTTTTATGTTTACTATATTTTATGCTTTCTTTAATTTGTTTTGATAGCAATTATCTATGATAATAATAATAATAATAATTAGAGTAAAAGCTGTTGTAACTAGTGTTTCTGCAGTAACTATTTTTATTACTTATCCATCCTTTCCCTTGGTCACTGAAATTAGGCTAAAAAATGCATATTTTTTTGTAGAGTAGTATTGCTCCTCCTAAGACAGTCCTTACAGGATGCCCACCCCAAAAATGCCTTGTTTCCTACTTTACCCTTAAAATCTAGTTCCACTTACCTTGCCTGCCTCTTGCACATACAAAGTGCCTTGAAGATATTTCTTTCCATATTTTTCACCAGGATGCCGCCGTGCCTACTGTGGAGATGGCTACAGGCACGAGGGCGTTGAAGATTGCGATGGGAAGGACTTTGGATATTTGACATGTAAAACATATCTTCCTGGGTATGTATGAGCCGTCTTCACTTTTGGGCTTTCTTCTTTTTTGGGGGGATTGTTTTTTTTTTTTTATTTCTTCTCTTTGACAGCTTTAAAACAGAAAAGCACTACCCACTTCAACTTTGTTCCACAGGGACGACTGCAGGGACTGGAGAGGGAGTCTATTCTATCAGATTATTTCTGAATATCATTGACTTTAAGAACTAAATCTCATCTCCCGGTAATAATCACGTGTCTCTTTCCTGTACAAAAAGAAGGGTCATATAGCTATGTTTGCCCACTGCTTGCAAACATTTCCTCATTTGGTAACATTATCATTGCATTAATATTCACCCATAACACACCAAGAGTAGGAAGGACTGTGAGAAGGAGGTGATCATGCTGAAGGGAAAGAAATCCTACCCAAATAGCAACCTCCAACCACCCCCCTCTTCCTCTTACCGTTAATAGGTACTCTAGGGGTATCCTTCTTTCTGAATCAACCCACCATCTATCAGCCTTTCCAAAGACCAGGAAATTCACTCAACAGCAGATGCAAAGCCACGCATCTGCTTAGCAATGGCCTTCATTTAAAACATCTGCTTATTGTTAACTTGCCTTCTCTGCCTTTGTTTGAGCTGCTTCCTCTGGTCAGCCTTTTGCCTCCAACAGCAGTACCTCTATTTAACTGTCAGGTATTGTTACTGGCTAACAGGAAACATTTAATTTGCAAATGAAATTATGCGCAGAGCCCTCATCATTCACAGAAGAATAATGTGCTAATTGACAAGAATAAGAAACCACAGGATGTCTTTGTAAATCAAGTGCTGTGCTAATCCTTCCACTGCAATTGTTGGAGCACTCCTGCTGTAAGAGATTACTAAAAGTAAGACCAACAAACCTGACAACCTGAATCATTTTACATGGTTCTCATCTTAAAACAACACGGAGCTGTTTCTCTTGTGAAAACTATTCCCATTTAAGACCTTGAAGTTTGGTGCCAAAAATAACACCACAAAAGATGGAGAATTTTTAATAAATTTCATTTCCCATGTACAATCAAGTTCTGAAGAGCAACTGAGATCCTTTATTTTTCTGTGTGCAGTCTGAAAATTATCTGCTAAGCTAAAGAAAAAGCTGTGACTCATCAGTAAAATAGGATAAGTATGGGAGCTTGGCACTCTCATGGGAGTTTCATGCTGAAGCACTTTCTCCTCCAAGAACTCTGCTGCAACAGATTTTCTCATTTTCTACTCTTTCCAGCCCCCAAATCCCTCCTCGTATTTCCCACACCTTCATTTCAGATTTTATGTTGCTTTTCTGAGAATGCAGGTTGTCCAAGAACATAGTTTTAAATACCTGCTTAATGGCTGCGTGTGGATTACCTAATAGGTAGGCTATTCACATATGCTAGCAATAAAAACTCATCAAAATGTTTGTTTTATCAACAGCTCTGGTCAGGACTTCAGTAGGTAGTCACTGCTCTCAGTAAATGAGCAGAAAGACAAAAGTCACCGTTTTTCTTTATTTTTCAAGGACCATTCCATTTACTTTTATTGCAAAAGTGTGTATGTGTCACTATCAATATGTCAAGTACACGAGAAATAAGTTAAGGAAAAGGCACAGTCATGCCTGCTGGAACTATTGGGAGTAACTGGAAAAACATTTAACTCAGAGCCTTGATATTTCTTTACTCAGTTCCTGTGGGTGAATGCCAAGGCTTCCTGCACTTACCCCAGGATAACACTCAAGTCCCACTGCCAATTGGCATTGGATTATTTTTAATTGATGTTACTGAGAATTAAGTCTTCACTCATAGCTTCTAGTTTCTCCTGGACTCATTTTACTGACAAGGGGGTGCACAGTACAGGACTGAGGGAAATCATCCTCTTATTTTTATTCTCCTATGTTGCTGCATTTTCTGATGTTCTTCACTCCTACAGAGAGTTACATCCAGAAACCATACAATGGGAACTTTAGCTTACGTTGAGATATTCTCTTTTTTTTCTAGGTCTTATGGAAAATTACGATGCACTTCCTACTGCTACATTGACTCTACACAGTGTCGATACTTCACATGAGGGGAGCGGAGGTGGGTAGTGCCCCACATGTAGTGGGGTGCTAGGTGCTACACTATCATCTGTCCAAAAGGACTGGGACAAAAAAACCCAACCTACCTACATCTGCGAGAAAACAAGGGACATCATGCTGCTGATGGCCAATTTGAGATGTTTTTATTTTATTTTTTTTTTATTTTTTTTTTTTTAAGTCAGATTGGGAAAAAATAGGACCACTGCATCCTGTCTTAATAGAGAAACATCAAACAGTGTTTTCCAGTAAGACTTCTGTGTGGCTGTGGATGGCAACTTGCTTTGCATCACAAACACAACATCAAGCTACTGGAAACTGAATTTCATGAACCAGGAATACCATGTAAAAATTACCTCGACTTAGCACTGTTACACCTACTTGTAAGCTCTTCAGGGTTCTTGTCTTTAAACCTTCTCATCATAAAAACAAAGCATATCAGATGTGGTATTTATAGACACTCTTCTATGACAATGTGAACTTTACAAGTGTTGTATCCACATGAATGATGATGTCAGTGACATAAACTGTACACCTCCGTGGGTGGAAGGAGCAGAGGCCCTTCAGTAAGTGCTTTCAGGATCAGCAAGTCAACCAAAAAAGTCGGTTAACTTCACCTTCGGGCTAAGACATTTGGCTGTGTGTGCCTGTGTGCATGCACAGAAATGTGAGCAGTCACAGGAGGCCTGAAACTGCAGACCACAAAGGCCAAACTGGACCTTTATTTGTCCTTGAAGTAGCCAAGGAGCTCTCTCCACAGAGAAAGTCAGACAAGGAGGTAAGAAAAAGATGGAATCTATTTCTGTATTTTTCACCTCTGTGGATCTGGCTGGGACAGCATGTTACCTGCCTGAAACTTGTGACCATGTACACATCCCCTTCACTCTGGTTTCCACACTAGAAGGTCTTTTTGTTTTCATCCCCTTGACCACCTGACCTTCATCACTCAGTTACCAATTACACCCTTCCTCTCTCCTGCCCACTGTTTCTACCGTTGTGTCTGGGGCTAACCCCAAGTGTATGTTCTCACTTTTCTATTGCTGTAAATCACTTCTTGGAGTAGGGTGTTTATGGATGCTCATTCATGCTGTGTCATGTACATAGAAACAGAAAGTTTGTTCAATTATATTAGTTCTGACAGGTAATTACATACTTATTTATTAGCAGGCATTAAAGAACACATTTCACATGGGAAGCATATTAAATGTTATGTGAAAAGGAGTCTATAACAGAAAACAAATGAATCAAAGGATGTGCAGAATTCAGGACTGAGAGCCTTAAATCAAGATGTTTTTTTCCTACAAGTCACTCTTTCCTGCTTTGCCATAAATGCTGTACATGACTGTTTGAAATGTGTGAGTTATCTGTACCAGAGAGCGCTGCAACAGCTGCCCCTACACTGGTGCTTTGCTAAAGGTTAAATAAAGGCGGATGTTGTGTTATAATGATAACGCATTAGAGCAACCAACAAATGTATATGACTTTTACTACCTGTATAGAAAACATTAACTCTGCATGTCCAAAGTGATACTAGAAATCACCAATTAATGAAACAAGAACAAAAACCAAAACCAAAATTAATGTACTCTTTGTGGCTATCACTTATCTGGGCTTTTTATGCTGCTGTGAACTCAAGCCACCAGCATTTGTAGCCCAGTTCAAAATTTTTCATTTTGTTGCTTTTTTTTTTTTTTTAAAAAAAACAGAGGTCTTAATAAAAGGTCAAGGAACTACTAGGCTGAGGAACTCACCCATTGTAAGCTCTGGAAATCTGGGCACTAGCACAGCTGCCTTTTAATTTCCTGTGCTTATGCAAACAGCAGCATCACACCACACGGGAGTGTGTATCCTGGTGGGAGGCGCCCAAGGACAGCCACTTTCCCAGCAGCACATCCTGCAGGTCCACCTTCTGGCTGAACCTCTGGCAGCATCTGCCAAGTGTTATCATCCTGGGCTTGGAAAGACTTCATCTGAACCCCCTCATCTTCTCCAGGGAGTTCATCTCTACCCCTGCTGAAGGCTAGAGGCTTTGAGAAATTTGGCAATCTCAGTGGCCTGTCACCTTTTAAGTCACTTTTAAGTCACATACTTTTTGAAAGCTCCTACCTCTGAAAGACATTGAAGTTGCAAATCCAGGTGCACGGAGGGCAGGAAACATAAGCAGGAGTTGTGATTGCGTAGGTAAAATTGTCCTGTGTTCAGGAAGGGGCACATCACTCTGCTCAGAAAGCATTCACAAAGCATAGATTTTAAATAGGCTTTATTAATCCAGCACAAACAATTGAGCATTTTAACAGAAATAAAAGAATGTAAGATATAAGGGGAAAAAAAAGAGACATGAAAAGAGTTTCTTACTACCATTTCCTCTAGTTCCCTTCTCTTTGCAAGAGAAAGATACCTGGATAGGTGTTAAGTACATATGATTTTAAAATGGCAAAACCCCCACCCTTCTTCCTTATTTCTGACATACCTGCTTTATGATTAAGTGGTGAATCTTCATCTGGGTGGATGCTCTGAATTATCCTCCCTCCTTCTCTGAGTTTCTTAACACATTGTGTTAAGTTTGGTTCAAAAGTTACTTGAGGTGTTTCAGTTCCTTGGCCTTTTGCTGCAGCAAATGCTGCAGGAAAGTTTTCTAATGATTAGTATGCAACTAGAGGAACACAAGAAAAGTATGAGCTTACACCATGCACTGTATTAAATGTACACTAAAAATCCAGCTTGCACTTAATATATGATTAAATATATGTAGTTACCTACTGTGTGTATTAGTAGCTTGTGTCAATAAATCATGTTACCTTAGCTCTGCTATGTTCTTACTTTCACTTTGTTCTGGGTTTAACAACACAGTTTTTAAATACAATTACCTAATTTAAGGTGCCAGGGAGGGGAAAAACCACCAATGCCTCTGCTCACACTCCTGCTGCCTTCCCTGTCTGCCGCTGGAGCTGGCACACCAGCGTGCACAGCCTGGGAGTGTGACAGTGCACCCCTGCACCCCAGTCCTGGCGCTGCCTCAGCCCCAAACATGCCATGTGGAAAAACACTCTGCTTTCACGGATTTCTGGCTGTAATCAGTGTCACATGGACTAATTTTAACAGGGCTTTGGGCTGCAGTTTGGGCAATTATCTCCTCCTGCTGCTTTATAATGTACTGGGTGTTTTGTAACTCCTGTCAGAGGCTCCAAACCAGAAAGAAACTGCGTTGGATGCTGATGGATGATGGGAGCAGCGATGTTGGCACCTGGGATTCTGTCACTCTCAGCAATCAACACGCAGGCTTCGGGAAGAAGCTCCTGCCTTGAAGCTGCAGCCTGTAGTGTGTCCTCCCAAGGCTTTTGTGTAGGACAGGGCATCCCAGAGAAGGGCAGTGCTGTCTGGCCCCAGGGAAATGGAAATGTTGTGATGGCCAGAGAATGAATGAGTCTTTGGGGCAGTGTATTTTCTAGAAGACCAGCTTCTGCGACACTCTCCTCTCTGGCTTCCCAAATGGCTCTCTCAACGTTAAATCTTTCAAAATCAGTTTCCAGACCTGTCCTCGCCTGTAAATTTGGTCATTTAGCTCATCTCCTCCTTTCTTTGTTCCCATTCTTTGTGTTAACAGCACCAAAGTTCATATCCTTTGCAGTCCCTCCAAAACCCTCCAACACTCACTGCTCTTCAGGCACTGGGTTTTGTTGGCTTTTTTTTCAGCCTCTCAAGCCTTCACTTTTCTAACATATTCCACACATTGCAGCCCCACCAATTTCACAGCAAAGCCCCTTGGCCATGGTTCTTACCTTCTTAAAGGATGGCTTCTTAGAGAAGCCAACCTCAATGTCTCTGAAACTCACGTGGTGTGATTCCCATTTCCTTCCCACTGATTTGGACAAGGGGAGAGGGGATTAGTGATTATGCTTAAACTGTGAGTCTCTCGGATCAGGCACGGTCCTTGAGCAGCAGCTGTTTATGAGTAATAAGAGTGGTAAGTTCCCAGTTACGCGCTTCTGGGGATGATTCAATAGCTTTGTCACTCTGCTGCCACATTGTAAAATGCCGACAGAAAAACAGGATGTCTCAACTGGGATGTAACACACAGACAATCAGGGCATGTATTATAAAAAGAAGACCAAAATAAAGCTATGAGAAGTAAACCAGTACTGTGCTGCGATTCTTTGATGATACTCAGGTGTATCATGCAGGCAAGGCAACTCTGCAAGAAGATCTTTAAAGAGTTGTTGGAAAAAACATGTTTTAATTCATGAAGGGTGAGGCAACAGAGAGCACCTTCCAAGTTCTTCCTCTGATAGCTTTTGCCTAGGGAGACGGATATGGCAAAGCAAGTGCCCCTTCCCTGGAAACCATTCTCTTGCCTGGCAAGTGCTGAGTAATGGGCTATTGAACTCTGATACAGGCAATGGGCTATTGCACTCTGCTATAGGCAGCCTGAGGTGCTGGCAGAAAGACAGACTGAAGGAGACAAACAATGAATGTGAAATCGGGATCAGGAACATGGTTCAGAGTAACTGATGCCTATTGATCTGCTAAACTTGCAGACCATCACTGCCAAACCTCAGTCAAAGTGAAAAAAAGCCTGAGCAAAAGAGCCTTGAATGAACACAGCCAGTGAAAAAAACCCTACTGTATTAAATGCAGTCAGTTACAAGCCCAGCAATGTGCTCTTTGCTGCAAACTGGGGTTCTCTGTGCTGAAGTCCAATGTCACTCCAGGACTGAAGAGGCCAGAGCAAAGCCTGGGCATACACTTTCATTGCATCAGTAATTACCAGGGCTTTTAGGAGGATGGCCCTAAACCAACCCAGCCAAGAAAATGCTGCCTTTGAAAGGGTAGCCAGGCCAAATTGTATTAGAGTGTACTCCTGCTGGAAATCACATTAGTGGCTACTTCCCTCTCTCCGCCCCCAACAAAATCTTGACGCTTAAAAAGCACTGAGTTATAGCCCTGGCCTTTCAGTGCTCTTAATTCACTCTGACAGTTTCATGTGCATCTGATGGAGGGTCTGTTTTGGATGCACAATCTTCTCCAGTGACAGAAACTGGGGTTTAGACAACCATGTTTTGCTGTGGCCTTTCCATGCACTACTGAATGAGCAGCCCTCCCTGCATGGGGTGCTGCTCAGCATTTTGTTTGGGAAATGGGGGAGGAGAACCATGGAACCGAACCCATCAAAGCCTCCCATAGCAAAGCCAAATCGTGGTGCAGGCCACTGCAGGGAGCCAGAGCATCTCTGGCCATCATACCCAGGGTGGGAAGGGGGCCTCATGCCACACACCAAGTCATAGAATGGTTAGAATTGGAAGGGACCTTAAAGATCACCTAGTTCCAACCCTCCAGTCATGGGCAGGGACACCTTTCACTACAGCAGTTTGCTCAAAGCCCCATCCAGCCTGGTCTTGAACACTTCTAGAGATGTGGCATCCACAACTTCCCTGGGCAACCTGTTCCAGTGCCTTGCCACTCTCACAGCAAAGAATTTGTTCCTAATATCTGATCTAATCTAAATCTACCCTCTTCCAGTTTAAAACTGTTGACCCTCGTCCTGTCACTACATTACCTGATAAACAGTCCCTCTCCACCTCTCCTATAGGCACCTTTCAGGTACTGGAAGGCTGCTAGGTGGTCTCCCCAGAGCCTTCCCTCCTCCAGGCTGAACAACCCCAGCTTTCTCAGCCTGTCCTCATTCCAGCCCCCTGATTCCCCTGGACCGACTCCAACTCACTCTAACGTGCATCAGAGCATCTCATGCTCTTCAGAAACAGCTGTCTGCCAGGCTGTCCTTGGGGCCAAGGCATGGTGGCATCTCCTGCAGGACACAGGGAAGGACAAAGCCCTCCCCCAGCAGTTTTGTAGGTGCAGCCCAGAGCCTGACCCTCTGGTGTGCAACAACTCACTCATAGAACTTCAACAGAGCAGAAATCTGAGGTAATGGCACAATAAATCAGCCAGGAGGAAGAGGAGGTAACATTAACCTCTTCACACAGCAGCGCATCTAGTATATTTAGAAACTTGGCAACCAATAACACTCTCTCAGTTGGTCTGAAGTGTCACTGTTGAATAAGTGAACAAACTGACATCAGCGTTAAATTCAAGCCTGTGGCAAGATGTATGTTTTGACCCTTGTGCCAGGCATCAGAGGAAGCTTTCAGGATTCATCTTGGAGAGGAAACTGAGATCTGTCAAGGTCCTCTGCATTGCCCAGGCAGAGGGAGAACTTCATCTTCACCCTCCCAGGAGGAAGATGCACCAAATCTTTCTCACTGCACCACTACTGAGTGATAACTTAAGATATGGAAATGCAGTAATGTAAGGCTTATTTTCCATTGCACATTTAACCAGAATGTCTCCAATTTGGTGGAGCAAGGAGGGAAAAGCATGGGAACCCCACGTTGTTCCCCAGCCCCATCACACAGACCCAGAAACTTTTTAGTGATTAATTTTGCTTGAAAGAGCCCCATTGCCCGCTGCCCTTCCCACTTCCATTGGCCATGTTTCCCACAAAACTAAGCACATAGGAGCTAGGAGATATTGCACTGAGGCAGTCACCCATTTGGGGCAGAATATCTTTTTGGTGCTTCCCATGTTTTCCTCTGAGTGATTATTTCATGGTCAAACATATAGGGAAACCTGGCAACCTTGAGATTTCATAACGATATAATTTCTTTCACACATTTCCACTGGGCTCATCCTCTTATCTACCTGGTTCTACTGCTCTGAGGATGCAAGATAATACTGAGGACTGCTGAGATTTTGAGTTGTTACCAGATTTGGAGAGGAGGGTGGCAGATCAGAGGTAAGAGAATAGTTTAGGCAACTGAACTGTTCCGAAATGTTCTGTGGAAACGTGTATGTTATGGGCCAAAAACCACAGGGAGGTTGGTTGTAAGGTACAATAAAAAGCCAGATTGACACTGTGACACTCCAGTGCATTCAGATAACCACCTGGTGGCTGTAGTGGCCAGTTACTGTTTCACTGACATTAGACCAGAGGTTAGTTTTCAAACCCAGCAATGACCACAGCAGCATGGGACTGGCGGGGTGAAGCTGGGAACCTCATTGATCTTGGCAAGTGCAGCAAGGGGCAGAGAGGCTTGCTCTGTGCCAGAACATTTTGAGCAAGACAACATCTGGTGTGGAATTCCTGCAGGATTACAGCTTCTAAATAAAGCTGGGAGCTGTACCTGTTGCTGCCTGGGGTCAGCAGCCTCTGCTTTAAGCTGCCTGACACTGAGCTGTTATGCTCATCTATCTAAAGATATTAAAAATTTGTTCTTCGCTTCACGCTGCCCCATTGTTTGATGACAAATAATGTCCTGTAGGTTTGCCAGGGAATAACCACATGGCAGGGAGGGTTGAATTGCTGTGACTGGCCCTTGGGGCAAATAGGCTGATATTAGAGAGTTAGGACTGAGTATAGACAAGGCAGAACCAAGCCGTAAGGGCATGTCATTATTCCTCCTGCACTCAGCAGTCAAGAATCTGCTAGGCCATTTGTAAGGGGAAACGCATGCTCTCTTTAGCTGTACTGTCCCTGTATTTTGCAGCCCTGAGGACAGGGGGATTCCATCTGTGGGGTAAAGAGAGGCAAAGCTTCCCTTGAAATACAAAACCCCCCAAAAGACTGTTAGCGCCGTCTCAGCAGTGTGATATCTGCAGTGCCACGCAACACGGGTGTGGGTGATGCTGGGTGGCTTGGGCTTCTCTCCTTGCCTGCAACACCCCTGCCCAGGTTTCACAGCAGGGTGGTCTACTTTGCTGAGTGCATCCACATGTGAAAATTGAAGGCTTCTTAATTTTTACTGTATCAATGGCAGACGCATTGCATCAGGAATTTGGGAGTAGAAAGAATTCCCCTCCACACCCTCACCACCTACAGATCAACTGAAAGTTGTCACTGAGGCTGAGGAACACACACCTGAAAGCTCTGATTTACGGAGCTGACCAGATCTGTCTGACTTTTACTTAGGGACATAAACCACAGCACTTTTCCAGACCCTCTCTTGGGGTTCAAAGCCCACAAGAAAAGTACTATAAGGCAGGGCTCTCTTGTTATTTCTTTGCTTCTTTCTTTTTTAATAAAAAGGGTAATAACAAATACTTATTTTTGAAAAGTTATATTTGTACAGGAATACCCTGCTTTTGTATGATTTTAAGTATCTTTATCAATAGCTGAAAACAAAGCTCCATTTGAGGTAGTCAGTGGACAAAAAAATACAAATGCAGACAGATGAATCCTCTCCCTGCACTGATAACAGCTACATACTCACGGGCTGTTCATATTGCCCAATGATACAGGCCTAAGAAAATGTAAATTAATATTTAATTACTTTATCCAAAGCGGAAGAGCTTTGACAGAAGAGAGTCCTATTTCAGAAGGAACATAGCCTGGATGTATGAACTCTCCACTTGAGTAAAGGATTGATATAAGAAAACAAAATGCCACGTGAAGAAACTTCTGGGCTGGCTGACAAGAAGCAGGTCCAAGTTCTCAGAAATAGTCTGGGTTTTTCCCCAGCTTCTAGCCCAGGGCTGGTTCGAGCCTGCTCAAGGTGACTGATGAAGTGTGCAATGGGTAAAAGTAGTGGTGCTGTGGGTTAAAGGTGAGAGAATATGAATACTCAAAAGACTGGAGTGAAGGGGAATTTAATAAAAAGAATTGAAGAAAATAAATTGTGAAATGTTCTGGCAGGATCCAATGCACAACTTGGACATTCAGCATGTCCCAGACAAGGGGACAACTCCTTACGGACAAGTAAGGTCCCTGTGCCTGGTCCATCAAGTGAGGTAGGACCGGCAGTGCCTCAGCACAAGAGCCAGGGGCTTGAATGAAGTTCCAGATGAGAGAGGATGGCTCTTGCTCTTGATGAAGGTCTTCCACCTTGTTTTTGGTAAGAAAGCTCCCCCAGCTGGCACAGTGCTTAGAGGGGTGCAGCTTTCACAGAGACACCCACAGCACCCCATTCCACGCACAGGGGCATCCTGCCAGTGGAGCAAACCTCCTTGTTTTGCTGTTTTGGGGAAAGCTGGTTGCCCCTCGATGCCAAGGATGTGGAGCGTCAGGCTCAGTGAATGTCAAACACCTGAGACCACAGCTCAAATGTCACGTTACGGAGAAAGCTGGGCAGGGGAGCAGCCGCTGCACGACACACGGCTTCCTCTCGCCTGCAGGAAGGAGGTTGGGTACCAGCTGCTGAGCTAGAAAGCAAGTGGAAAATTATGACCTATAGGAAACTATGTGAGGCACGTCTGGTCTCCGAAGACTACAGATGAGCTGGCGATACCAACACTGCAAACAGATGCTAAATTGATTGGAAATTATTTTGGAGGAAAGCCATAGCTGGAGCAGGAGCCCTGGTACAAAGACAAATTGATGCAAAATGCATTTTGAAGCCTCAGATCTGTCTGATTTTGAGAAAACAGTGACCTGTTCTCTCCCTGACTTTGCTGCAGGGCTTTGCACAGGCCAGATACCAGTGCATCTTGCCAAAAGAGGAGAGCTACACGCTTACAACATGGCCCAGTGCTGCTGGTTGGCACCAGGACCCACTGGGGACCCTGACAGGGAAGCAGCATCTCAGGGACTCCTTGACTGACAGCTCCAGAAGGACAGGAGCATCACCAGTTCGAGCTCCTCCTGCTGCAGGCAGAATTCCAGCACTAATGATGATGCCTCACTAAAGCAGTGGGTAAACAGCAAGAGATCCTGCAGAAATTGTAACAAATCTTGCAAGTCAAAAACCCAGCAAAGCAGTACAGGCTGGTAAAAGGAGAAGGCTAGGGGAATGCAAGAACACAATGAAATTTAGGAAAGCTTTTTTCCCTAATCCCCAAAGTCAGGGATTTTGAGCCTGCACTGCTGTTGCTGCAACTTCTCTGGGAATCACCCCCTCACAGGGCAGTGAAGGGAAGCTGGAAGCTTTCTAAGGCTTGTTTTTTTTCTAAGTTCAGTGTTGGGGTTTTTTTTGGAATGATAACACACAAGAAACAAATATAAAATCTGTGTTAGACACAGAAGGAGAGGAATAAATATACCCTAACTCAGAAATATATTTGGGTCAATGTACTGAAATACTAGGAAAAAATACACGGTAACATGTTGGAGTGAATCATCCTCAGGGACAGACACACAGCTTGGTTGAACTAATATGTGACAGTTTCTGGTGCACTGTAACTCCTCCTGAACTTCCCTTTCCAAGTCCTAATATCTGTGGTTGACACTTAACTCTACCTGTCCCCAAATGATAAAGAAAACTCTTCTCCTCATGGTTCCAATCCAGGGAACAATTTTGTGCAAACACATTAAACTGGTGTTCAAAACCTGTGCTCCACCCAGGCTGTAGCCCTGAATTATGGCCCCGTATTCTGCATTTCAATAGCTACGTATTTCCCATAGGGCAGAAAAACAGCATGTCAGCCCCACACGGTCCCCCATGCAGCAGGGTTTGCAGCTGGACTAAAAGCAAGCAACCCAAAGAAGGTTTCACTCTACCTGGTTCCATTAGCCAAAGCTTTGGTGCAGTGAGCTTGCATTGCCCGTCCTGCTCAACTTCAGATAACACAGTCTTTTTCCATACAGGAGAACCATAAGAAAAAATTACTTACAGATAATTTTGTCATTGTTGAATGTTTAACGTGTCCTTTCTGAGTGTCCCGCTTTAAGAGCAGCATCTGTGTGTTCTTACAAACCCTGCACGTTCAGCACACCATCTTTTATTTTGAACCATGGACCCAGATTCCTCTAGAGACGGGGGTGGGGACAGGAATTTAGCGGCTGCTTTCACAGCCCATGACCTTTACTAATAAACATCACAGACTCTGTCAAAGCTTTAGCAGGGGCTCACTCGGCAGTCCATCTGGGATCCCATAAGGGCAACAGATTTGCTTTTTCTAACCCAGTGGAGGTTGTGGTACCTGGGAGATCTCTTTTTGTGTGTGGGGTTTCTAGTAGTGTACCTCTGCAGCGCTGCTGGTCTGTGTTTGGTGAACCAGGAGTATCAAGGTGACTCCAAAGACTCATGCTGGCAGACAGTCCCTCCACAGGGCTGCAGACACCTCCTCACCACAGCCACCACATTCCGCTTCTCCTTTTACCGTCCATCTCTATATCCACCCTCTTTGTTTCGGTGTGAAGAGTGTCTAGCACAGCACAACATAGTAGGGAAAACAACACCAGAAGTGTCAACTCTGCACAGGACTGAGCTCTGCCCCAGCAGCAGCTCCATCTAACTGCATGACCTGTAACAGCATGGCTTCAGAGAAGCTGCCAAGCAAGAGTGAACTGGGCTCAGTGGTTCATTGTGGCGCAGCTGGCACTCCAGGAAAGGCATCAAAGAACCTGTATCATGGCTGCAATGACAGCTTACACCAGAGGTACCTAGGCCCACCCACAAACCAAGTTATTTCCACACGCCCACAGAATAGGATGAGGACAGCATCTTAGGGGGACCCCTAAAAAAATATTAGAATCATAGAATGGTCTAGGTTGGAAGGGACCTTAAAGATCATCCGGTTTCAACCTCCCTGCCATGGACAAGGACACCTTCCACTAGATCAGGTTGCAGCCTGGTCTTGACCACTTCCAGTGACAGGGCACCCACAGCTTCTCTGAGCAACCTGTGCCAGTGTCTCACCACCCTCAGAGTAAAGATTTTTTTCCAAATACCTAATCTAGATCTCTCCTCTTTCAATTTGAAGCCATTACCCCTCATCCTCTTGCTACATGCCCTTGCAAAAAGTCCCTCTCCAGCTTTTCTGGTATTACATTCAGGTACTGGAAGGCTGCTATAAGTTCTCCCTGGAGTTTTCTCTCCTCCAGGCTGAACAACCCCAACTCTCACAGCCTGTCTTCATAGGAGAGGTGCTCCAAAGACAAAACTGGTGTTATTTACCTGCACCACACAAAGCCAGAACTGCCAGGGTCTCACGACTGACAGCCTGCTCCTCTCCTTGGGAGGGAGAGGAGATAAAGGAAACCCTGGGTCAGTAGAAAAGGAAAGAGCTCCCTGAACTGGGAGGCCTTCTGCACTCCTCCTCCTCACTGAGCCGCCAGCTACCCCACCAGCTTAGCCCCAGTGGGTGAGACAGAGGGATTGGGGCTGTGTTTGGGGCTGCTGCCAGCTCCTTGCTGGAGCAGAGGCAGCCCTCAGCCTTTGCAGAGTTCATGCTCTGGGGCCCACCGCAATGAGCTAAAATAGGGTTTGGAGGCTCCTGTGTCCCACAGCCATGCACTGACGATGATGCTGCAACAGAGTACACACATTCTCCTCCCTGCCTCAGGGCTGGCTCGGTCTCACCTGCTTTTCTCCAGCTGAGAAAGTGTCTCCACTACTTCACAAACAGCAACATCCAGGTGGAGATCTAACAGAGGGACTTGCCCTTGCTATGGAGAGATAAATGGGTACCATAGATTTGCCCAGGTCCATGCTGTGTTCATACAGAGAGAGAGAAAGGAAAGAAAAAAGGGAGAAGTTACACCCACATTGAGTAAGGAACACTAGTCTTCATCCGCATCTCAAGATGACCACACAGATTTCAAAGACATGAGAAAACTCCTACAGAAGAGATTCAAGTCCAGGCAAAAGGACACATAATACATAGAATTCTAAAATACAAATTCCTCTCATTGCCAGGCTGGCTTTTGTAACTACAGACTTCACATATTTAAACTGGCCAAGGATCCACAACCACATGTCAGACACAGCTTTTATTCTCATAATCAAAACAGGCTCCATGTGTGTTAACATTCTTCTTACAAAGATACATACAGGTAGTTTCTATGAACCAGAAACATACTGTTTTCGACTGTTCACACAGTACCTAGAACAGATGCAGTCCTGAAGAGCACTTTAGGCCCCCTATTGTAATAAAAGAAACAAAATCCATGCAAAGAGAAGCTGAGATTTTAAAACATGCTTATTTAAAATAAGTTTATTATCATGAAATAATATAAAAGTCTGACAAAGGTCTTAACAATGTTCCAACAGAAAAGAGATAGATGCTGTATGATTTGAGAGATGACGCTGACTGGAAACTTCAAAGTATTTCAAGACTGAACTGCTTACACCAGCACAATTTGTGCAATGCTTACACTGGAAGGGGTGATTTTGGGGGCACGAACAAGCCCTTAGAATTAAGTAAATGTAAAGTATGAGGCAATATACCTTCTCTTTATTTTTTATGTATTTTAGTATGTATATAATACATTTTAGCATCTGTAAGTAAGGTCTGCAGTAAGCTCTACTTGACATGGACAAAATGTATGCCCAAAATTGGCTTGAAAAACAGAAAGGAAAACACAAAAGCAAGCTGCTTGGGTTTTCAGTTTATCCACCATATTCTGGAATGCAATTTACTTGTTTAGTTCCAAGTAGACTTAAATCTCAGACTTCCAACATGGCTTTAAATAAAGGAATTAGAGAGTAAGTTTTGGACCCACTGAATGATGCAATGCAAAATAAACCGCGTTAAGCAACAATCAGGATATGAAACAAGGAAGTTTCATGTATTAAAAGAAAAAAAAGGCAACTAATCTTTAGCACACCTGGAATATTTGGAGGGAGAAATAATACACCAACAAAGGGGTATTAAAAATTATAGTTGAATATCATTTTGAAGAAGGGCATGCCAGTGGGAGGGTGAACACGTGTTTAAGCGAAGCACATACACATCTATGTTCTAATTTCAAAGAAAGTCCTTAAATCCTTGTGTGAACTGTGAGCTGGACCAGCTACTGCCTGGGGTTGCTCAGGGCCAGCAAGTGAGCTATGATTTTATATTGCTTGGAGCATGCAGTAGTTTGCAAGGTTTGTTCAACAAAGGGCAACAGAAGGCAGGAAAGAGGCATGAATTCAGTTATTCCTGCCCCACTTCCATTTTCTCTCTCTCTTTTTTTTTTTTTTTTTAAAATCAGTACTATGCAGGCAAGAGAACAGAAGTAAGTCAATCAAAAAGAAAATAAATAAATGTGTTTTCCCTCAAAAGAGGTACAATTGCCAATTATGAAGTGCCCTGATTTAAATTTCATCAGTGAAATTAAAAGTTCAAATCGGTGTGGCTTTCCTGGCAATATATGTCAAATCAAGGAGAAACTTCAGACAACAGCAGAATATTCTCCATCTGGCTGTAAGTCTGGCTGCCTGCCAAACAAGTCAAGTCTGATTTTCCAAGTTTACATTTTTATCACTTACAAAACTTCCTGCTTTGTGCTCTTATAGAGAGATGCTTCAGTTTGACTGCAACAGCTCTGGCAGCAAAGTTGAAGATGGAAGGAAAGGAAAGGGCGGTGACCAGGTGGGGAAAGACAGAAAAGTCAACCATGTAGGAACATGCTAATGGTCTTTTCTGGTGTTTAAAAAGCATTTTAGGGCTCCTCAAAACTTTTCACAAAAGTTGAACTGATAGTGAAAAGAAAGGGTTAGAAAGTCCAGCGTATGGACACACATAACACTGTTTTCTGCGATGGTCCACATCCCTTTGCCAAAAGAGGCTGCAAACAACTGGAGCACATTTTGGGCATACTTTTTATATGTCCAGCCAACCAAACGACACTTGAAACTATGAAACATTTTTAAAGCAAACAGCTGTAACTTGAATCCTGATGATGCTTTACAAAAATCTTGTAAGTGAAGGTATATGGCCCTTAACTTTAAGTGCATCTGTTAAAGGGGGAGACCCATATTACAACAGTATCAAGATGGGATGTTTCAATGACTCCTTAAGTTTACACTAAAGCACTTGAGAATCAAGTTCATATTATACAATTGTAATGTCACAGAACTTCAATATGCAACTGAGTATGACATCTTAAAATAGCAGAGGGGGCTCCAGAACACAGTTTGTTTAAAAAAAACAACAACAAAATAAATAAAATAAATAAAAGCCTCCCATTGCTAAGCAGAACTCACCAAAATTATTTGAGAGCTCTGCTCTAATGCCAACAGCACTGTATTACACAGGTGTGTGTATAATCTCTACTCAAATATGCTGACAGCCATTATTCAGTAGAGATAGCACTTCTATCAGATTGCTTTGGGATTTACCATGTCTCAGCAAGGATATGCACTGGACAGACGCTGTCAGTGTCATACGCTGTATCAGAGTTCTACGCTCAGCTATACTAATTTAACAAAAAGCAGCCTTGCTCCCCTAGAGTAAGACTGTGATTACTCTTACTTTGCCATGGCTAAGTAAAATCCCTGAGAATATGCAACTGTTAGACATTGAAGGAAACGGCCGAAAGAATTTCTAAAGAAAAAGGATGCAAAACTTCAGACTAGTGCAGTTAAGAAAACAAAGCAGGTCACAAAGTATACAGAACAAGGCTGCTGTTATGTAAGAGTCATATGGACCTCTATCAGTATCCAGGTCAGTTGTTTGTAAATGTCAGCCATTAGAAAAAAAAAACAAACAACCAAAACAACATTAACCAATAAATGAACCAACCAACCAGAAAACACCAAACTTCTCTCCAACTCTAAATTTGAAGGCCAAAAGTTAATTGCTTGTTCTCAACAATCATTAAAATCAGAAGCAACCCTCTCTGCTTGCCAAACTGACATCACAAGAAAAGAAGTACGTGAATTGTCTAGCAGCGTATTTGTTTCCACTTGTTCATCTGGCCTATTACATCCTCAGAGGTATAACTGGGAGTTCAGCTCTGCAACACGCTGCCTGGGTTTCTTTCTCAATGGTGGTTTGACTGGAGAGACAGCATTTGTCAGTCTTCAAAGTGCTCAATGTCCTGCAACAGCAACGCAGGGTTGAAGAACAAGTTTTGAAGGCAAGGAGACTGTGCTCAACTCCTTCTCTACCAGTCCCCTATCCAACAACAAGCACACAGCAGTCTCCTGAAGCCATGGCCTCCTAAGAACCTTCTTAGAAAGACCAACTTTGCAGAGAACAGCAAGACAAGAAAGCCTGCTCTGAGGCAGATGTCAAGCTGATTATAGGACATGCAATGTGGACCACTTGCTATTTGTTGGAAGAGAGAAAAATACAAGATAGTTACTGCTGAATCAATTGCCCAATGAAATTAACAGCCCAATGAAGCTGTTAAGCTCCTTGCTTACAAAATAAAGCCTCCTTACTTCTTGCATCAAATGTTGGGTCTGATGCACTACTAACAAACCAGTGGTTCTCCCGCTAGTTAAAAAACAAAACAAAACAAACAGAAAAGCCAAAAATAAATCTAAGACTAAGTGCTGAACATGCTGTCCTGCTACTGGAAAAGCTTAGAGCAAAAAGGGAAGCCAATTTTCATAATCTTCACAGGTAATTTCTAGAGAAGAGGGATCTCCTGCTCTTCCCATACCTCGAGTTGCTATTTTGTGGAATTGTGGTCTCCATTATCTTCCCAGAGCATTCACCTAACAACTACTACAGTGAGGTTTCCCAAATAGCTGAAAACCCTGAGGAAACCATGCAGGGTAGAGAGTTGGTTGTTCTGCTGCAGGGGTGGTTTCTTTCCATTCATGCTGAGAAGCAGACAGCCAAATCCCAAAGGCTCTCTGCTTCATTTTTAGCTCTGCAAGCAGTGAAAGAACTGAGTGGAGCTTTGGTCAAAAGTTTTGACTTAGTACTCAAATATATGCTACTTAAACTAAGACCAAAATCCTAAATTCTTCCTCCTGGTGTATGTAGGAACTACAGATAGGCACAGCTCAGAGAAGAGGTCAGGAACAAGAAAGATGCGCTGTTTAAGTCCTAATTACACCTCTGGTGTCTTGTTTTATACATCAAGCGTGATGTTTGGTCTTTTCTTCAAGCATCATATGCTCTTCTTAAAGCTCTTTAGAAAGGATCAAGTGTTCGGTGCGCAGAGGGGCTGCCATCACAGAGCGATGCAGGGCAGCAGACCTGCAGTACATTCATTGTACCGACGACGTGGCCTTTAGTATAGCAAAAGCCAGCACATCTCCTGCAAGTACGACGACACTGTATTTATGAAGACTTACTAATTCTAAGTACCTTATTAGCACAGCCTTCGATCCTCCAGCTCTTGAGTTAAACTCAAGTCTGTGCACAAAGCCATCTGAAGCCCTAGGACACCCACGAATGGTCACCCTTGGAATGGGGGCTTAGGCCTTGAATCGGAAGTCAGTAATTCACAGGCAGCCTTCCAGTCATCAGCACAACCAGGAATTTTGTCCTTAACCATATCACCAGCTAAAAGGACTGCATTACTGCTTTTAATAGCAGCAGTGTTAAGGAGCACATTTTTATCTGTATCAGCAAAATGGGGAAAAAAATAAAAAAAATCTTACTTTCTTGATTTCCGGTCACTTTTACATCATTTCAGATATTCAGGTTTGTAATTGTCCCAATGTGTAATGGTTCTGTGACAAATTCAGCTTCTCCTATGCTTTACTCATTTTATGTCCACTTTCATGAAGTCTCTGCCTGTAACGGCAGCCTAGGAAGGATTTTAATAAAATCTGCTTTTTAAATTGCTAGCTGTATTCAATTTAAGAGCAAGTATTGCATTTTTGTGTGAATTTAAGAAAACCCTAAACACAAAAATAGAAAAACTCACCAAAACTTTAATAAACCAGGATGATGGACACGATCTTGTGTAAAGCACTGTTGCAATTAGCTGGACTCTGCCAGCCTGTGCCAGCAAATTTCTTCTGGCCCATCAGCAGGAACTGACAGGGAGAATGTGGCACATACTGGGAGCTGGTCAGGGAACACCACCCTCAGTTTCAAAGGCTGGCTCCTGGGGAAGCTCAGACCACCAACCCACATGTGCTTTGTGGTGAAGGTCTCTGTAATATTTGGGGAGGAGCTGCATTAAAAAGCTTCAGTCCAAATTAAGGGACAAACACACCACGTACCTTATAAGGTGGCATTTAACTGACCTCTTTTACTACCAAAGTAACAATAACTCTCACTACCTCTGCCCTCCTACACTGTCACAGGGAGTGGGCACAGGGCATGGGAGAGCTCAAGGCAGCTTGTCCATCTTGACATCCTGACCACTCTGCTGCACACACGGCTCTCTCCTAAGGTACAGGAGCAAAGGCTAAATTCTGCTCTGTTACTTTTATGAGGTGAAGTGCACAGGCAGGAGAGAAACCATCAAAAACATTCATCATGGACATAGCTATGATCCAAACAGAAACAGTACCTCTGCATTTAAACACAAAACAAGTGCTAACAAAAAAAAATAATCATACATACCCTTCCCCCAAAACACTCACAACACCCCTTCCCACCTGAAAAGATACAATGAACAGAAATGATGTCCTAAAAAACCCAAAACAAAAGAAAACATTGTTAACAGACACAGTCCCTGAAGTTTTAAGACACGGTCTTGCTGTAGTCATACCACTTCATCTGACTCCAAACCATGTACTTCATAGAGAGTGTCCAAGATATTTAGCTGCTTTTCCATGGCTGGTAAATAAATGTTGAGGTCCCTCTGCATTCCTTTGTAAAACGCTTCTTCCTGAGGATCACATTCCTCTACAGACAAAGCTGCCACAAAGTCTTCGTAGGTTGGAGCTGCCCTTAAAGCTAACTGGGAAAGGAACCAAAGCTTTTAGATTTGCAAAACAGAACAGAAAAGAAACCAAACTAAAGTAATGAAAAACAAATTTCTAATATATCCCTCTTTGCACTCAGATGGCATAGCTTTAATGTATTTATGTGTGTGTGCATATGTTAAGGCTTTTAACTGACAAATAATATATGTATATAAAAAACAGTAACAAAAACTGGGGATCTACATAGAGATAATAAATATAAGACCTCTTTGGAGAGGTCTGATTTTTAGGAAGTGTATCAAATACAAACACTAAATGAAGTACAGTTTGTTAAGGGAGCTCCCAACCCAGTGCCACAGACTTCAACAGTGAAGTCCCATTCTCAAAATAGTCTTAGAAAGTTTTGCCCAACATTTTGTTTCTCCCAGTCAAAGGCTCTGTCACAATTGCCTAGATTAAGCTCTTCTTTTTATTAATGTCAGGGATAACTTCCACTGACAGACACAAGGGGGAGCTGCCAGACTGGACAAAAATACATGATTTCCTCTAGCCAATATATTCTGCTTCAAACCCCTGACACATTCTGCACTAGCCCTTCTTTAACACTCACATCAAAAGACAGATCAATCCTCAAGAAAGCAACCTAAACCCCTCACTCTTCATTTAATAGCTCTGTGAGCCTGCCGAAAAACACAGAATGAAAAAATTGTGCCTACAAGCACAATCTATCTGTTTTGGCTCCAGAAAGCAGGTTCCACCCTGAAAGCCCAATACTGAACACAGGGACAGCCACAGTCCTCACCTGAAAAATACCGTCTGACGAGGGAATCCATTCATTTTAATGCTTATAATTGTAATATGGTATATTAATTACACAACATTTAACACAACATAAGATCACAGTAACTGCACCTCCAGCGCTGTCAGCAATCAAGATAATTACTTACCGCAAAGACCCCGCGGACAACCCAACCGTGGTGCTGCCGTAATGTCTTTCCATAAGCATTGTCTGAAAGGAAGGGAAAAAATGTTTTAATATTTTAATTCAAGAGATAGACATATGGTAGCTTTAAGTTTGCATCACAAAGAGGACTTAGAGCTTATAATCAACTATTTAAAGATATACTCTTGCCCCTGGATGGAAATCATGGCTGGTTTTGAGCACCAAAGTTATGACTGAAAGAAGATGACAGATTTGGGATTTCTACATGGGGGCCTCAGCATTGCTGTCAAATCTCCTTCAACGCATCCACGGTAAGTAAGTATTCTAACAGACAGGAAGGCAAATGTAATTTTTATTTGACTAGCTATGCTTCAAGACTAACACTTCTACTATCTAATTCTCATTATTTTCTCAGACTTGCACTGAACTATTTGGGGTGAAACAATCCTGCAACGTGATGGTTACCCAGCCTCAATCGAGGTGGTTAGTTCAGGCACTAACCAAGAACTCTCCCTTTACATCTGAAGGTCAAGTCTCAAGGGTCATTGGAACAGAAAGCACAGGGCCCTAATTAAAATAATCCTCAGGATATCTCTGTGGTGAGTTCCCCTGAGTGTAGCCTTTGATAAAGGCCCTTGTTCTGTTCCTAAAATGCTCTGCTTTCATATACAAAGTTTTCTACATACAAAGCTACGCATCTTTGAACCATATTTCCCCAGTTTCAGTTTATCACCCTTGTCCTGGTCCTTTAGTTGAATTTTTAAGTATCTGACATTGTATTATACTTTCCCAGAGCTGTTCACCTTAAAGAAAGAGAATCTCTACATTTTGCTGCTTTAGGATATTTGCTCAAAAGACTGCACAGTTATTACTGGAAGAGTCTAAATAGTCAGTAAAACACAGCTGTGCTTTGCTGTACTTTGAAGAAGGACAGAGAATTTACAAGAAAAGCATACAGCAGTAAGAGAAATGAAATAAGAAGAAAAAGAGTATTGTGTAGCAAACAGGACCGACAAGTTTATTCCCTACCATATCAGCAAGTACAGGAGACTTTAAAAACCCAGAAAAGTTTGGTTAGATTTAAATCCCAAGTGAAAACAAATCCACTTAGGAAGCTGTTTGTTCCTCAGAAGATTGTAAGAAATGGTAGATATTCAATTTTTTTATTCTCATTTCATTAGCTCAACATTTGAGGTTGTAGAAAGAAAACACATACCCCATCTTTACTTGAGATTCAAATAGCACATTTAGGAGTTACCTAAATACAAAACCATAACCAGAGCCACGCTGGCGATACAGACATGGAAGAGCTTTTCAGAGGGAGAAAATGAAGGAAGAAGTGAGGAAAAAAAACAGCAGCTGGTGATTCAGAGCAATTCAAGTAGTAATTCAGAGCTAAAGCCTTCCAACTCAGCAGGTCAAATAAGTGCCTTGATGTTCTGTGTATTTTACATTCACACATGGCAGCAGTGTATTTACAGTCCTACTTCCAAGAGCTGCTTACATACTTTGGTGTAGTAGTTCTTTTTACAAGTCCTGTAGGACAAGTGCTTAGCTGTTTAAAAGAAGCTAAATAAATAAAAAAAAAAAACAAAACCCAAAACCAAACAAAACCAACCAGCTTCAAAAAAAAAAAGTTTTAAAGCTGTTTTAAAGGATTATTATAACATTAGACTGCACTCATATAGAGGGTCTTACTCAGGAATAACCAAGTCAAGTCTAAGAGAGGTTTGTATTTTGTATTATTCTTGCTGTGGGCATTAGCCTGACTTGGTAAGCATGAGAAATTGTGTACTTGGAAAAGTCCTTTTTTCCTGTTATAAACTCCCTTCTAACTGATATAGGCAGTTCACAACCATGCTAGCTAAGAGGTGATGTTAATGAGTGATGGCCAATCTCACAAGGAACAACCAAAAAAAAACCAACCAACCCAACCCCCCAAAAAACCCCAAACACCAAGCACAACAGCAACCATAAATTTGGGAGCACTTTCACTGCAAACCAGTAGAGAAAGTGCAGTGAGACAAAGCACTTTTTTCCCTAAGATACAATTGTCTTCATTGCCAAAAGTATGCCAATTAAAGGAATCTTTATCTGCTATTAAATCAACGTTGACCAGATATCTAGTAATCTGCCTGAATCAGCCATTTTCAAAAATTGTGCTTTTCAAAAACATTGTCTTGGAGATTACTTGCATCATTAGTCACTGAAGGTTCTAAACAAGGAGGAAACAAGCCAAATATGTAAATTCAGGAGCACAAGAAGAATAAAGCAACTGGCACTTACTCAGAGCTGTCTGGATATTCTTCTCCCCGTTCTTCACTTCTGTCAAAAACCCTTTCAAGAACTTCAAGCCTCTGTCAGGATGAACCCACAAAATAAATTAAAAAAAAATCATGTTTATAACAAAGTCACCCAAAATACAACAAAGGTCCCAAAGTGGCACTACAACTCAGAAATGCAATAAAATTCAGAATGAAGGCACCATTTTCAATGTGAATAAAACACGGCGCAGTCTCCAGCCTTTCTCCGAGCCCAAGGAAGAACACTTTGCTAAAGCATTGCTGCTGCGGCCTGAAATCACCTGCCTGACGTGCTGGCCCAACAGGATCAGTCACCCGCTGTAACTTCACTTTTAAGGGGAAAAAAAAAAAAAAGGTTACCCGCGATTGGTTTTTCAGGCCTTTTGGCACAGTTGTGGTGATACACCCACAGAAACTCTGTTAACCTTGGACCTAGCCAGTTTGGACTGATGGAGCCTATGGAAAGTAACCAGTTTTCTCTGTGTACATAAGCTTGCATTGGTGAAAGGCCCCTCATTCCTCCTTAGTGGTTAACAGTGTCAGTAGATACGAGGCCATTACCTTTTCAGCCACAGGAGAGCCTCTGTAGCAGAGTTTCTAACTTGTGCTACACCAGCATTCACTTCATGGAGCACTATCTTCTGAAGGGTATCAAACTCTTCTTTGTTGGTTATAAATTTCTGGTTTATTTTCTGGAGGAAAAAACAAAATGCAAAGCTTTAGGCTTTTATGACCAAACGGTGGCCTGTCTTAAAAATACCACCTATTTACCAGGATTCTTCCCTGCAAGGGATACCACGGATCCCAAACCACGTCACATGCTCCCCACAGCAGCCATGGCCTGCCATGCTGGGCACACCTTCCCAGGGCACAACCCCAGACACATCTGGCTGAGGCAAACAGAAAAAAGCATCTCAGTCAAAGATTTATACGGAACCTACCATTTTCTGTCTGACAAAATGGTCTAGATTCACATGACAATCTATGCTGGTGGAAAGGCGTTAACTCAACCTGCTCTCTGAGTAAAGTCCCATTTGCCCCAAGCTTCGAGTAAAAGCAAGATTACCTTCTGGCAACTGCTAAGCTACAAATTCTCAGTTACTCTTAGCAGTCATTAGCACAGTTAAGTGCTTTTAGTTTATTCCAAAGTTACACAACTCCTCAGAAAAGTAAGAGGGAAAATATAAGAGGCAATTAAACAGAGTTGTCTTCTACATAAAAGGAGCAGCTGCACTTGAAAATAAATATTCAATTCTGATTTTTTTTTAAATAGCATTCTTGTCTCTTGATATTTTCAGTCCCTCAGTGGCCACCTTCAGCAAGATAAGTGCACACCTGCCTTACTCTGCACCAAACAAACCTAAATGCCTATAATGCTTCTTATCGTACATTCAGGAGATACATTTTGCTTTTCATTTTCTTTTCTTTCCTTGAAAGAAAAGCTATGAAAAATCTCACTATGAATACATCTTGCCTCACAAGTAGCACTTCAATCATTTTTAGACTTGGAGCTGGAAGGACTGTCAGAATGAGAACTGAAGCTGCAGGGTCTGCCCCAACCTGCTGTGATGCTCCTTTTTAACATACTAGTTTGCTCCTACTTTTTTGGGGAAAGGGGTTTGGTTTCTTTCCCCTTGTGGTTTGTTTTACAGTCTAAAGTCAGTATTGCAGCCATCGCATCATGTCTTACAGAGTATTCAGCTCAGAATCAAAGTCATATTCATGAGGTGCAACAGATGTTTTACTTGGCAGTCAATCAAGTATTTTATAAGTTTGTGCACAACAGCTGGATTTATTAAACCCAGAATTAAGAACAGAATTAGGGGCACTTCAGCATTCTGATATGGCAGATTATTATGGCAGATAATTTTGACATTATCAAATATTAAATAGTCTTCCAGTATTGACTCCTACAAGAAAATTCTTGAGCTTCAGTACCTAAAATAGGTATTTTAGTTTAAAAAATAAAAATAAAAAATCAGTGTTAAAAAAAAGCTGTTACCTTGATGTTACCTACAAAATCCATTTTAACAGGAGCAAAAACAGTTGGTCCCAACTTGTCTAGAAGGAAAAAGAAAAAACAAACAAACATATTTTAAAATTGTGTCTTTTTCCAGTCCTCCTGTCTTGATAACAATCAGTTTCATTTACTCTCTTAATCTTTCTAAATGACACAAGAATACTAGATGAATGACATAAACTGAAGAACCAATCCATCCTATTTTGTACAAGTGTTAAAATACACTGACCTACAACTTGGAAGCCTTCAAAAGGGTCAGTGCTTACAGGTTCCTCACATTTATGTTAGATTCAGGGGCCAAGTGAGTCACAGAATCACAGAATGGTTTGGGTTCGAAGGGACCATAAAGATCATTGAGTTCCAACCACCCTGCCATAGGCAGGGACACCTCCCACTAGACCAGGTTGCTCAAAGCCCCATCCAGCCTGACCTTCAATATCTCCAGGGATGGGGCAGTCACAGCTGCCCTGGGCAACCTGTTCCAGTGTCTCACCACTCTCAGTAAAGAGTTTATTCCTAATGTCTAATCTAAGACTCTCCTCTTTCAGTTTAAAACAGTTATCCCTCATCCTATTGCTACACTCCCTGATCCCTCCCCATCTCTCTTGTAGCCCCCTTTAGGTACTTGGAAGGCTGCTACTAGGTCTCTCCAGAACCTTCTCATCTCCTGGCTGAACAGCCTCAACTCTCTCAGCCTGTCTTCATAGAAGAGGTGCTCCAGCCCTCTGATCATCTTCGGGGCCTTCCGCTGGAATCATTCCAAGAGGTCCATGTCCTTCCTGTTCTGAGGGTACAGTAGTGGACACGGTACTCCAGGTGGGGTCTCACCAGATCAGAGAGGCAGAATCACCTCCCAGGACTTCCTGGCCACTCTTCTTTTAATGTGTCCCAGGACATGGTTAGCTTTCTGGGCTGCCAGCACATGTTGCTGGCTCATGAGTCGGGGAGTCATGAGACTGCGCTAGCTAGAGATAGAAATCTTTGGAAAAATCAAAGAGCAGCAATAGCTAGTACAGCTGATCGTGTGCCGTCAGCAATACTAGACATGCAAGGTGTTCCATGCTGTTCTTTTAAGAGTAAGAAATTGCTGTTCCAGATATACTCATAGATTTCCAGACAGCTTACATGGTTCCCATCTAAATGAGAGTGCATCCCCTACAAAGTCAAAGAGTAAGAAACACCTTCTGGTACCAGTCAATTTGATTCCGCTGATAGCAACTATTTTTACTATATCACTTTAGTGAAGAAATAAATTCTCCAAACCAACTGTTCCACCTTTTATTACAGTTGGCAGCAGTCAAAAGCAGTCAGATGCATAAAAAGAAAGAGCTGCTTACCCAGAACAGGCACAATTGCATAACATGACTCCAGAAACTCTTCTGTCGGTATGCCCTCCTCCTCCCGAAGTTCAATATCACTGAACCTGGTGTCCAGGACACACAGAAAAGATTGTTACCTTAAGAACTCCTTTTGTGTAACTTTAAAGGCAAAATAGCATTTCACACCCACTTCACCAGCATAAAGGCAAAACTTCCAGACATGGAACCACCAACATGGCTTTTGTTTCACTAGGTTAATGTAAATGACTGCAGAAAATACACATTTGCTGGCATGCAAGCAAGGCCTGCAATTATAACCAAGGACAAAAACCTCCCACTCCACTCTGCACAGACAATTCTACAAAGGATACTTTCGTCATTTACCATGCTGTATGCAGTCTTGTTAATCTCAGCAAATACAGCTTCACAGAGAGAAGAGACTTAAAAATGAGTCAATTATAGGCCTACAGTTTTCAATAATCCTTGTAATGCAACATGTACTACCTATTGCTCATGACACTGAAGAAGGTAGGAAAATCGTTTTCATTTCTGTCTTCCTCACACAGGGTCAGTCCACTTAATGAATTTATTTCCGATTGCAGCAACTTGTGGGCACCAAAGCTTTCTACTACTTGCAGCTTGTTCTCTCCATCTTCTTTAATGTCTTACATTTACAGGAAACAGAAGAAAAACAAAAATAGAAAAAGAAGACAGCCATACACCCATACTGTTATTCCTGTTCCTTAAGACATGTTCCTTATGAATGAAGGCACTTGGATCATGCAAGCATCATGCAAATTTAAGAGCTTTCCCTGCCAGCACCACGACTCTCACCAAAGTTCCCCTTCTGTGGGTGCTCAGACCACCTTTCACCGAGCCCCCTCCCCATGTCTTTTAACCATACAGACCAAGCACCAGGCTCCAATGCAGGTGAGCCCAACACATCCCCAGAGAGGACTGCCTTATTACAGAAGAGCGCTGAAGAAGCGATGGGGTGCAGCAGGGAGTAGACCCATCTATTTGAAAGAAAGATTCTGACATGGCTGTAAATAACTTCCCCAGTGCTGATAAAGTGGCATTTTCAAAAGCAAAATAAAAATAGTGACTTGTTTGCTCCTTCTGGTAAGTAAGTAAACTGGCTGCTTAGATGGGTACTGCTACAATATCAACAGCTGCTATGTTCTCCCCGATTTCTATGAATATCTTTAAATTTGAATATCACAGGGAGCACCCTAATACAGCCATTGGCAAGACAGAGCCCCAGGCTGGCTGCCTCAGCCCATCCCACATGGACAGCACTGCACATCCTGCTCCACCCTGTACCACCAGCAAAACTCAGCAACTTACATGTGCACACCCAAGAGGTGGTAGGCTTTTCTCTTTTTTGGAAAGGAACAACCTGAATTGCTTCAACAATGTTTTACTGAAGTCACAAGTTGAAGCCATACACACAAATGGTATTGCCAAGCCAGTGGAAGAAATAAGGTGCTTTCTAGTATAATCTTAGTTGCAGAAAAAGGGTTAATTTTCTTTAAAGATTTGTCAGAGCAATCAAGAGTGACTACAAGGTCAACCCCTCTGAGACAGACATACAAAGCTTCAATGCCCCCCTTCTGACAGTACAGCCAATGCTTACTAGCAGAGGTGCCGGCATTCCCAGCAGAGGGCCTCTGGGAATAATAGGTTTGTCCACAGCCCACAGTGCCCAAGCTCTGCCAAGTTGTATTGTTACACATGTCAATCAGCATCTCGAGGAGCCTCCACTCGTCCAGAGAAGAATTTTTAATTTCCTTCCCCATTCAGTCCCAAGTTAGCTATCAACAAGGGCAGGAGGTAGGCTGAGAAGACTTGCAAAGGGCAGATAACAGACCGAACAACACTGACCTGTCTCATGAGAAGCAAGGTATCAGCAGGCTCACAGGCAGTCTACCCCTCCCTCCATTTACACTTAAAGAATAACAAGCCTGGAAAAAAGACGGTGCATATGTTTACCTGCTAAATCCTCTGCCATGTGATCTTCAACAGAAACATCACTGCTCCCCTCACTTGTTCCCAGGTTTAAACATTCCAGATTTTTAATAGAGGTTGGCTCTTGATGATTAATTTCTGATTTTACAGAGCCATTTTCACAGGGGTTCAATTCCATCTGCCTGAAGAAAGGGAAAGAATACTGGTTAGCATATAAAACATTGCTTGGTAAGCTTCTTCCTGTGAAAACACACAAATAAAAATAACAGAAAAATAGTTGACAGAACTTATAGGCTGTCACAGGCTGCTCTGAGCAAAAGAACTTCTCTAAATAATAAAAGGAATAAAGCATCTCTTTGCAGCAAGTAGGATTAATGATTCAACCTCAGTTTGCAGAGTTTGAATATATTTACTATGACCTTTATTCAAAAGAGACATAATCAAAAAATACAACTGATTACAGAAAAAGAAAAGCACAGGCAGATATTGTAGCTAAAAGAATACCCTCCCATTAGTACTTTAAAATATATACCTTTGCCACCTACTCCACAAATCAGCCTGCTCTCCATCAACGATTTTATGAGCTTATAGAGTGGAACCTAAGATGCAGGAAAGAGCACTGAAGTGGGAGAGAGATGGCTGGTGACTGGCCGGTAAGTCACCAAGTGGAGGAGGGAGAAAAAATAAAAGGGAAAGGGCTGATAAAGAAGAGACACGAAGTGGGTTGAGCCAGCTCCCTTTTGTTGCGCCCGAGTCCAAGTACACAGCTCGGAGCAATACGATGCTGCCTGCATCCAGTACTGGTAGTATTAAGAGTAAAAATATGGAAAGAACAGACATTACCAAAAACAGCTGAGAAAGATTGACAGTAAAGACTTTTATTATACCTTTCCGTTGAGGTGTGACTGGACAAGACAGAGTGCTTTATCTGAAAGATAAATGGGGAGGGGAAATATTCTTTAAAGCAAGAAGTCTGTACCATGCTTTTCAAACTTCACATTTTATTAAACCCAGGCTGGAGTTAGCAAAAAAGCTTAAAAGCTAAGCATACACTCATTAATTCTCTGACCTGAAGGCAGTATACAGACAAAGAAGGTGCTACATTATTACACCATTAAAATATTGGGGGGAAAAAAGAAAAGAAAGAAAACCAGAAGGCTTCTTTCACAAGTGCCAAGCGAGACACCATACAGTATGTGGAAAAGGAGAAACAAGGCAGTGAGTCTCCTCTCCTCCTCACGTTTTCTTTACTTAAGAAGATTTATGAAAAACAGAAGAAACGTGAGGCCAGATACCATGAGTGGTATGGTGAAGTAATCTCACTTCCCAGACACAGCACCACATCTACCTTCCTACGTACACTTTAATCTGCTGTTTGCGAGAGACGTGCCAGTTTGCGTATGTTGTTGTGAATCCAGGATTCAAGGCAGTGCCCTTGTCATTAAAAAGATAAGCTTCTCAGCTCCTGTTGGCGTATTACCAGATCCGATGCTGCAGTAGCTTAGAAGAGTAATAATTGCTGTGAGCTCCCACAATGGACCAACTTGCCATACAGCCAGGCTATTTTGAAACACCAGTCTGCAGCTGGATTAGGCCCTGAAAGTTAGCATTTACTAACTTTCAGCTACCATTAAAAGTTAAGAGATAGGTCACAATGTATTAAAAAAACCCAAAACCCTACTTCACTTGCAAACCACAAGAAATAGCACAGTATGTCCAGTGAAAGACTATTAGCTACAATATGGGTAAAAATGCATTCCCTGCTTCTACAAATGCTACTTGATAAAAGGGCACCTTACCACCCATGCCAAGACTGAGAGAAAGGGGCACTGGCCATTACCTTGTTTGTTCTGAGAACTGCTAAATTTGGGGAACCAGGCGGGGTCTGATGCAATAACTCAGAAGTGAAGGCAGTATTTGCAATCTGCATACATTCCTCAAGAGTCTTCAGGAAGGTGTCACAGGTTGATTTTAACAGAGCTCCCATATCAACACCGCTCTGTGGGAAGAAACCAACTGGAAGACATGAACTCGCCACAGGAGATCACCGTGGAACAACTAATGTCTGCAAAGCCCCCAGCTGCTACAGTCATGATTTCTGTTTAACATGAATTAAAATGCAACGTGTCAGCTGCTCGGAGAACTGGTGTTGTGTATGACTGGGGCTATGCCCCCCTCACTGCATTACCGCTCATCAGCCTCTCGCTACAAGCTCAGCATGCTTGTATTTTAAAAGCAATGCCCCTTAGTTATTTATCTCTGGTGTTAAAAGCATATTAAATAGTAAGCCTTGATGTATTCAACAATGGCATTCCAGAAAACACCACTGACAGCAGAAACCAAGAGTAAACAAATTAAATAGATACTGAGTGATCTGCAAATAATAATTTCAAAAATCCCATGAACAAGAAGTTACTGCAATTGAAAAAAGGCAGAATGAAGTATCAGGTTGCCATAATACTCTTCATCTCTGCCAAGTGCAGTTATTGATGCTTAAATGCTTTTAGCAATAAATCTTTCCAGTTCAGGGAAAGCAAGTTTTCACCCAGAACCATGAACTATGAGATGGATAAACATCACATTACTTGTTTGTTGTCAAAACCTGTGAGCTGCAAGTTCTAGCAGTGCCTTTTAATCATTTATACACTATATAATTCTCTGCATTGTCTGTTAATCCACTATAAACAGTTTATCAGTTATCTTTACGGAGATGGCTTGGACATATGATTAACCTTCAGGTGTTTTGCCTGCCTGCTCTGCACTTGAGGACCCATCTCTCCAGTGGGAGGCATCCTGGAACCCCACACCAGCTTCTCTAGCAAGTGCAGCCCTCATTTCTCTCTCAAACAAGGGGCAGATCACCGTCATCAGGAGTGTTCTCTTAAATCAGGCTTCAATGGCCAGGAAGATTTTGCAAGGTTTGAAACTTGCACTTAAGTGAGGCTAATGAGGCAGCTTTTTGTAGCAATTTGGGATTTTTGTGGTCTGCACCGTCTCATGACCTTTTAAGAGTTTTAGTTGAGAGCAGAAGTGAGCAAGATATTAATGATTCAGGGGCAGACAAATACGTGCCACTTGCAAATTATCTTTTTATTAAAAAAATCTGCTTTTTTTTGATCCACTACATACACATAATCACCTACAGAGATGTCATTAGCTATATCACAGATAAATATCTCATCTCACTACTTGCTGCCCCAGCACAGGGAAAGTTATTTGCAACAATACAATATTATTCCATTTAAGCAAGAACTGTTGTGTGGGTATACTATTTCCCACAGGAACTCTGCAGAAATAGGATGCCTTATCAATTATCCGTGAGCGAATACTACGCTGGCTAACCAGAAGTGTTCACAATGCTCAAGGTTTTACAGACATGATCTACCCAAAAAAAATAGAGCTGTACCTCTGGTTCTGATACACCCGAAATGCTGGCTTCCTTTGTTTTATGCACTTGTTGAACAAGGAGGTTACAGTACAGTCTAAGTTCAGACATTTTAGTCTTCAAGGCTTCTGTGTTTTCAGTGAACTCTGAAAGTGAAACAAAAGAAGAGTTAAATTTACTGTAACCATCTTGCAGTTGCTTACAGTTTTGGAAAGCTGCTAAAATAGTATTATCCAATCCAATTCAATCAATACTTTCTTATTTCAATACATTTTCTATCAACTCAAAAAAGATGAGCTGGATTGGCTATAAATTACACTCCTGACAGGTAAAATACTGTTTCATTATTTGCCATCATGGACAGGAACAGCATGTTCCTAGACTTAGAGCATATAGACAAAAAGCAAGTACACAACACTTGACCTTAACAGGCCTTTTTAAATAGGACAAACTTCCTACATATGACATTTTTTTGTTTTCATTAAGTAATTTAAGGTGCAATTACACTGTGAATTAAAAGATTGGGGTTCTGTGTAGAAAACACTGGAGGGGAAGGACGCATCCTGTCCAACACGGAGGGATGAATTCAATACGTATCCTTGAATCATGGAATGGTTGAGATTGGAAGGGACCTCTGAAAATCAGCTAGTCCTGATCAAAGCAGGTCAGCCAGAGCACGTTGCTCAGGGCAATGTCTAGTCAGGTTTTGAACATTGCCAAGGATGGACACTCCACAGCCTCTCTGTGCAACCTGTTCCAGTGCTTCCTCATCCTCATGATATAAATACTTTTGCTTACGTCTCAATGGAGTTGCTTGTGTTTAAATTTATGTCCATTTCCTCTTGTCCATTCACTGAGAAGTCTGGCTCCATCTTTTTAATGCTGTTCCACCAGATGTGTCCTTTAATTATCTTAGTGGCCCTTTGCTGGACTCACTCCAGTATGTCCGTATGTTTCTTGTACTGGAGAGTGCAGACTAATCCAAATGTGACTAACTGTCAATCTGAGACTTGTCAGAAGTATTTTTTTGACATTAGAGTCCCAGAATTACAAAATAAATTAATTTTTCTGTTAATAAGACTAAGATAGTTTAGTTCTGTAAATGTATCATAGAAACAGAGTCATTCAGGTTGGAAAAGTCCCTTGGGATGATTGAGCCCAACCATCTACCCTACTCTACAAAATTCTCCCCTACACCATATCCCCCCCAACACCACATCTAAACGATTCTTAAAACACATTCAGGGATGGTGACTCAACCTATTCCAGTGTCTGACCACTCTTTCTGTGAAGAATTTTTTCCTAATGTCCAGTCTTAACCTACTCCGTTGCAGCTTGAAGCCATTCCCTCTTGTTCTATCTCAAATTACTTGTGAGAAGAGACCAGCACCAACCTTTCTGCTGTGTCCTTTTAAGTAGTTGTAGAGAGTGATGAGGTGTCCCCTCAGCTTTCCTCTTCCCCAAACTAAACAGTCCCAGCTTTTCACCTTGTGCTACTGTAAGTCACTTTATAGATATAACTTTGTTCTGCTTCTAAGCACCGCACATCAGGCCCCCATGTTGTGTAGGACCATATGGTACCATCTTCTGCTCAGTTCTGACTCAGATTGAACTGGCAGATGCAAAGCCTGGTGAAGATTCACATAAGGCTAAGAGAAGTGATTCCTCACCTCAGGGAAATGAAGAGCCTGCCCCTTCGTTTGCTCAGGATCAATGATATATTAACAATAACTTGCTGTTTTCTCATCTTCTGCATAGTAGTTGTGTTAAGGTTATATAAGGTTAAGGCATGAAGTCTCGCACTGAATCATGAGTAACACCACACCAGTAAGCAAGAGGCATTTTCACTGGGGTGAAAGTGAGATTGTTGGTGAAAGCAGCAGGGTAAGCGAATTAATTTTCATAGCCTGGCCATGATCGGATTTCAGTTTCTGAATACTAGTAGGAACATTTCAAACCAATCACAAACCTTTATTTTAATTCCCAAGAGAATCCTGAAGTGCACAGGACCACCCAGTTAGAACATGGAAGGAAATGGTCTGAGGAACTCCAAAGCTCGTGAGCCACTGGTATGAGAGGCTTGGTCAGCATACCAAGACAGTTGTACAAGGTGGGGGTCTTACCTTCATGCATGCTCTGCATCCTAGTGGCCCACAGCCAGGAGTTACTCACTCCTTGTATTTGCAGAACCCACCCGCAGCCAGTTTTCAAATTATTTATAGATAGTGTATTTTAAGGAAAAGCCAAAGTTTTCAAATCCCCGCACTGAGAATTAACACCTGAGATTTCTATCTGGATTCCCACATGGCTTGGCTTTTAACGGCACCAAGGACCTGAAGCACAGGTTGGACATGAAGCTCAGGTATGGAACTTGTCATCTTACCGTATACATCTACTAGGGTAAGGATTGAGAATTTAAAAACAAAGAGGATGTGCCACGAAAAGGTTTTTCTTGCCTTTTTCCTTCTGCGTCCTGCTGTCAGTCAGACAGGCTTTGGCAGTTCCTAGTGCAACCAGCCACTTTTGCCTTTCAACTGCATTTCTTGCCTTCAGATAGAAGTATTGTTCCCCTGGGATGATCAGGTCCATTCGTGTGTTATCTGCAGGATGAACTGGAAGCAACACAGTTTTCAGTCCAGTCCCCCAGCCCTTCCCGGCCCAACTGAATATCCCAACAGATAACGTGAGGTGGCAGGTCAAACAGTAATGAAAGACAAGGAATCTACAGCCCCAAACTTCCCTTGTTGCCATTTTATCACTGCTCTTCCAAGTTAGGGAATAACCAGGACACACACGTGTACAGCTGTGGGACTAAAGGTTATGAAAGGCAGTTTTTTGTGACCAGTCTCATCTGGAAGCCTTTGTGGAAAGGGCATCCTCTTCTGGCAAGTCTCTGTTTCAGGTTTCCTGCCCCTAACTGAACCTCAAAGATGTGGGAAGTAATCTGATATAAGTGGGCAGATCTAATACTGAAGTTTATTATTCATATTTCCAGCTTTAGCTTTGTGCCTATGGGGGGGTCATCTGAAGATATGTGATATTCCTTAACAGCTCAGGAAAAAACAGTGACCCACCAGCATGTAAGGATACTCACTACATCTGAGGCTTGCAGCTCTCTTAACATTAACTAGAGAATAAAAAATGGCATATAGATGAAGTTACTGAGTTACTACGTAAATGTACCAAAGAAATTAAGACACCAAATCACTCTTGTGACCTAGAATCTCATCTTAAACACAAGATTATTGGAAAAATTTTGTGCAGCAGGGTGTTGCTGTAGCTTAGTTACCTTGAATTTCACACACGGCCATTTGAATGCTTCCCTTACAACCCTTCCAGGCATCTTCCTGAGAGTCATAATAGGACAGGATGCCACCACAGAGAAGAAACCATCGAGGCTGCCAGCCTGCAAAACAAAACTGCATTTCTCAGATACTTCTCCGCCAGCAATTCCACAAGCTCTCCCATTCAGAACTCACTGCAAGTAAGACCCAAAGGTTCTGTTCTCCCAGGAAAATTAAACCCTTTGAAGGTTAAGTAAGGTTTGTGGACTGGCCTGGATGTTGTACACCACAACCACTACTTGCTGGCAGCTACATGTCTTTTCTGCAGGTAGCTGGACCACAGTAATATGTTCCTGATACACCGTATGTCACCTTCAGTAGTTTTGCTAACACAGCATCCCTGAATTGCTCTCTCTTCCAAAACCAGCTTTTCAGTCCACAACTCCTCAATCACTCCCATCACTCCTCAACCCATGTCTTCACTCTTTCCAAAAGCCACCCCAGATGCCCAGATGTCTTGCCTTGCACATCTTCCTCCTTACCTCCTTGGTAAGGGCTAGACAAACTGTCTTGCAAAACCACGGGCAACAAACTCCTAAATATCAAGGGAAGGAGGGGACCAAGGCAGTTGGGCTGATTTTGAAACACCCATCTTTCAATGAAGCAGTTCTCAATAGCTCTTGAAACTCCTGTGTTGCCCACATAAGCAGTAATCTCAAATTAATGATTTGCACTTCTGTGCAAATCTGGATACCTTCCCAGAGAATAACCAAAACACCAGACTAGACCAAAACAAAAAAATCTGGGTACATTTTTGCCCATCCTGCTGCACAACTTCAGAAGCATATTACCCCTTTTATTTTCTTCTTTTGGAAGTAACACAGCAGCATGAAACGATGAAACAAACAAGACACGACAGCCATCATTTAATGTCTAATTAAAAACTACAAGCTCATTAACTTAAGAAGAAATGAGGCAGACACGTCACTGGAGGAAAGCAGCTTTCATTACTGAGCTGCAACAAACTTCCCCAGCCAGGACCAATGGAGAGAGGTACTGAAGCTCCCACAGTGCCAGCAAACCATCTCTGGCAAAAAACCACTTTGACAAAATCATGTGGGCCACGTGGCTCCTACACATTTTTGCAGAGTGGTCTCCCTTCTGCTGTCCCCTGCGCCAGCAACCTCAGGAGCCCAGGCAGTGCTTGGACCGGTACCACATTGGAGGAGGAATGACTGGTCCTTAGCAGCAAGGGACCAATTCCTTAGGCTACTGCTGAAGCCAAGCCAGGCTCAGTTTAAGGTTAGAAAGCCCTAAAGCCACAGGTTAATAGTAGAAGCATGGTTTGGGGTTTTTTGTGTGGGCATTTTTTTTTTTAGCTAGCAATTCCAGAGCATCTGGGTCTACCTGGTCTATAGATTGCTGAGCTTTGGGGGTGGCTAGAAAACAAATAGAACATAAATCCTTTTTCACACTCTTCCATTATTTCCTAGAAGAATACAAAAATGTTATGCATGCCAAAGTAGCCTCAATATTTCTTTATTTTACATGAAGGGGAAAAAAACCCACAAGAACTAGAATTAAAAAAAAAAAAGAAAACAGCAAGACTGATTTTTATTTGTCTTACCACCAAAATAAAAAAAAAAACAACCTATCCTAAAAGTCACTATTGATGTGGAGGAACTCACAAAAAAAGGAGGTGATTGTTCAGCAGAGAGCAGCAGTTAATTGCTTCAGACACTCAATGGCACAGAACCAATCCTTTAAATAATGCACAGCGCCACAGTCAATACAAGCCTCTAATTCAGTCTGGAGATCCTGCTGCTGCACATGAATCATTTCAGCCATGGTCCTACAGCTTACAACTGCAGCTGATGCTCAACCAAATTGCATCCCATCAATCAAAGGCTGTGCAATCAATTAGCCAACATACACAGCACTCTGCCTTTGGAGACCGGTCAAAAATACGTTACGAGTCAATATATGTTGCTGAGGTTTTTGTTTGATTGGTTTTTTGGTTATGGATATTTTTAACCTTTTTTGAGGGGAAAGCAGCAATTACCTGTCTCCCTTTGCAGAACCAGCCTCTTCCTAATTAGATATGTATTAAAAAGACCATGATATGCAATTGTTAACTAGGACAGCATACATTTTCAGAACAGAATTTTTACACTAATAAAAACATATTTTTGCAAAAGGAAACCAATTAAAAAAAAAAAATCACAGCAAGGTTCTGTCAGAAGATGCACTAACCACCTGGTACTCACTGACACTGAGTCAGCAGCCATGGGAAGGTTATCCTGAACAACCTGCTAAAAATAGTGTGTGGCTGACAAATCATGGGCATTGCAACAGGGATACAATCTTCAACTACAGGAGCTTCACATTTGCAGACAAGAAAATAGCAGAGGGGGAAAAAAAACCAACACAAAACCCACCACAAAAACCAAAGCAGCAAGACGATACTTGGACACTTTCACGAACACGAGTCTTGGGTTATTCAGTTTTATTGTGTCCACATAAGCTGTCCTAGAAATACTACAATTTCTGGAACTGAGCATTCAGACCTGATATAGAAATTTAAAGCTGAACCTTTTCAGGTCTTATGGTGCCAGCTCTAACACAACTTTGAAGAAGAATTTACTAAGCCCGTTTATACTGGTAGTGCAGAGGCAGGACAAAATACAGCTCATACTTCCTCATTTTAGAGGCACAGAGCCTTTAACAGTCAAAATTGACCTTGCTGGGGAAAGATACATATTTTAAAAATACAATAAAATGTGAAGCATAACAGAAGTGAGTAGTAGCTTAAGGTCTCGGCCACTGAAGAGAGTGAAGAGGTTGCAGACAGCTTCACAGACACTGGCTAAGGTGTTAAGACACACTGCCCTCCTGTACCAACTTAAAGTTAGTACCTGCAGTACTAACTGGATCTGATCTGACATTGTCCACTACAGAAACAAGCATTTAAGCATTCTGTGCCTGACAAGGATTCAGCATTTTTCCAGAAGTTTCCCCAGCCTGAAAGACCTGCCTGCTTCCCCCACTGCACTTCAGGACGTCTGGATGTAGCTATCACTGAGCAAACTTGACATTTCTTGATAACACAGTTGAAATTTGGACATAATTCAAACTTTAATGTTACACAACTCAGACCCCAGACAGCATTCATTCCAAAGTGCCAAGCCTGAAGAAAAAAAAAAAACACATTTGAAGACATGTAGATCATGTCAGACATCCACAAAGCCAAACCATCTGGGAGAATTACATACTCAAGAAGTCAAACTGATGACCTGGAAAACAAGCTGCAATTAAGAGATGACAGTTCCTGTTGCATTTCTAAAAGGCACAAAGGCCAGACATCCAGGTTTTTACTATTGCTTGCTTTTCACTAGAATTATGTAATGCTTTGTGCTTATTAATTTCTTGAGCTTCAACGTAAGTCTTTCTAAAAACTTATGCAATAGATAGTCATTGGACTTCTTTGACCTTAAATCAGATTTTAAGTGCGGATAGGAGATAATTCTGAAAATTCCATGTTATGGCACCATCTGTTTAATAGGAGCAATTAAAGCCTTCCTCACATCCCTACTGCTAATAGCAGGGGCAAGACCCAAGACTTGGTTGCAGATCCCTGCTTTTCTGTGCAGGGTTGCAAAAGACCAACAGAGCAGCTGCTCCAATAATCAGAGATGTCTCACAGGAAGAACAAGCAATACCCACCTTTTCATCCCAACCTGAGCAAAGTTGTGTCGTGTGTTCACCGTACCACCACCTACCGCTTTTTCTCCCAGCACCCAAGGGCAGAAGAACCACAGCTTCTGCCCAGTGCTGTGTCCACGACTGACAGCTGGATGAGAGCTGCTGAAAACTCAGCTCAAGACCAAGACAGGTGCCGGTGTTTTGCAAAAAGCAAAAGAAAGCCCAACATACGTCCTTCCCTGTTTGCCAGTGCTGATACAAGTCTGTGAATGCCATCAGGTTCGTCACCTTTGCTAAAACCCAGCCTGCTCCTGGTTGTTCACGTAGCAGCTGTTGGCCAGAAGATAGCACCTCGTACGACTGTGACCGTAAAACACCAGTGTTCCAGTTATGAGGAAAGTCGTATTTTCCCATTAGAGGACGTGTTTAACAGTTAGAACACAGGATTTGGTCAAGAGATCTTATTTCCCAGCTTCGAAAGAAGGCGGCTGAGCTGCCATAGACCGTGCTGAGAAGATCCCTGGCTTCAGCACTGAGCTGCCTGTGTCTCCTCACCTGTACACCACCAACATTTCCTCCTGGTCCTAAAGGACCACAGCTGGTCTGAATGCACTAATGTCCAGCGGACAAGGATTTCCCGGGGGAATTAAGGCTATGGAAATCTCCGCGTCACAAACAGATGAAATGTTTGTTTTCCAGATCCCACAGCACTTATAATCTCCACTGTCGGGCACCCACACTAAATCATACAATCCAGTTCTTCATAACTGATTGCATGACAAAGTTCAGTTCATGTGGCCACACTTCATACCATCAGTCACCACCACATTTCGTCAGGAGAAGCATTTAGCAGAAGAGTATCTTACACAGACCAAACTTCAAACTTTCCCCCCTTTCTTCTTCATACAAAGAACAGAAGCAATACAGTTAAAAGCCTATCTTGCTGCCTGCTTCTTCCATTCAGCCTCCTAAGGCTACCCNGAGAAGCAATACAATTAAAAGCCTATCTTGACACAAGCTATTTGCACCCAAAACTGCTGCTTGCTTCTTCCATTCAGCCTCCTAAGGCTACCCAGTATTTTGGAAGGGCAACCCCAGGCACTGGAACACATTCTGCAGCTTTAACTCTCTAGCAGAACAATTTGAGAGGATAAAAATCCAGTCTGTATCCACGAGGGACAGCAGAAAGGCAGACAAAAGTCATGCCTCTCCTCTGAGCTATCATCCTCTCACCCAGAGAGCAGGTTGCAAAAATGCCCATATTGCAATTTTACTCTGATTATGTGCATATTAACAGCAGGAATCAATACCAAAGGTCCCTAAAGGTAACAAAGTTAACAGATTTAGCACTTCAACAATGGCAACATTTTTTTTAAAACACTGGTTTGAGGGACACTAGAGGTTCCAGTGAAGCAAGCAGTAACTGGAACTGACTTTAACACAGTGACCCTCTCCCAAGGGATTCTTTTGCAGGGGTCCCATAAAATCCATCCTCATTTCAATCGCAGCCCTTAGTGCCCTGCTAGCAGCATTGAGAAAGCATCCTGCCATGACAGAGCAACTGGATTTGTTTGTAAACGATTTTATGACAGTGACCATCCAGTGCACACAGAACACAAGGTACCAGCAGACAGGCGGTTTTGAAGGGGATGCAGCGAATGGATGAAGGGCAGAGAGAGGACCGTGGCGAGTGATGGAGGCAAAAGTTCAATAATCCAGGCCACTGCTCCGACACGCTAATTCAAGTCATTCAAAGCTCCTGGGAGCTTTCCTCCTCTGTTGACATTTCCCAGCCCCAGCAAACTAGCAGCTCCTCTCTCTGACCTCTGGGGTGGTTATCACACCAGGCTGAGCCAAGGCAACGAATTTATGTAAACACAGAAGGTGGTATCTCTTCAACCATGGTTCTGGCACACCTTTCACTTCTGTCCTACCCAGCCATTCCCTGACATCACTTATTTATTTCAGTGCAGAGGGACTGAATGCAGAGGCACCGGTACTGCAGCATACCTGGCAGGGAAGGCTGCACCACGCAGGCTCTGCAGCATTGCTCTAACACCTACAGAGGAGAGAGGGGACACAGATTTCCATTCCTGCAGCCTCATCAAACTTTTCTGCTGCGAGCACATTACTCGGTTCCAAAAAGGTACGACAAGAGCAAGGCTGCTGCATGAAGAAAAAGAGGAGGAAGGGAAGAGAGAGATGAGAAAGAAGGTCAAACCACACAAATATAATTATGCAAAATCCAAAAAGAATGAAGTAACCAGCCCCTGCAGCATCCTGAGTAAGAAGTGCAGCGAGGGCTGGATGAGACTTTGTCATCCATCTAAATGAACTCTTGATCTCTGAGAGCAGCTACAGTCAGTAATACTTGGCGGACCACTGCCCTGAAGACAACAGAAACCTCAGCTATGGCAAAAGAAGGAAAAAAAAAAAAAAGAGAAGCCAGACACTTCGCATTTTATACAATCAGAATTTGGACTATACCCAGAGGCTAAAAAGAAGGGAGAAAGCGATAAACAAAAGCTTCTTAGAACAAAATGTTTATCTAAGTGTGAAGTTTCCAATTACTTCATTCATGTCTATAAACAGGGGATCTTATTTCCAGAGTTTAATATCAAGTGAAAGTGTATGTGTCTCCCATCCCAAAAGGTCAGATTTCATATATTAAGCTCCTAAAACAAAGACTCCTAAGCAATAAAATGTGCATCCAGTTTCAAGCTATAAAAACTAATGCTCTTCCACATTTTCTTGAGCTCTCCTCCCAAGTTTGTCAAGGAATTCTGAATTATTAGAGACAAAACCAATTTTATGTGAAAGCTGAAATTTACTGCTTGGTGTTGGCTCCTGGCATCTTGGGACAAACTGAAAAGAATTCAGAGCACCACAAGAAAAGGGTGGAAGATCACAGACAGGAAGGTGGAGAGAGTGAACCTTGGTATAGGGTATGACACAGCATCGCCAGTGATGGCATGAATATGAGGATGCTGTGCCTCAAGGAACATTAATTAGTTAGTGTTACCCACCACAATTAAGGAAGGGAATATTTAAATACCCAGAAAAGCATAGCTTTGTGAAGAAAAGCTATCAAAGCCATTTCATGGAGCTTACAGAGAATACTAGGCAAGTCAGAGGAGGCAGTCAGCATTCTTCTTTCTAATGATGAAGCTTCCTTTAATCCCCAAGCCAAGAGCTGATACGTACCACCTCTTCCAAAGTCAGCAACAATCCTCCCTGTGGCCAGTGATCCTAGATAAGACATGCCTTATGCTGGAGATCTGAACTAAATTAATTACAGCAGAAAAAACAACTCAAAGTGCTGAGCTTCTACACACACACTGCTGAAGGAAGGCATTCCCCAGTGCCACGCTCTGTTTCCCTGTAGGTAAGTGATAGCTTACTTGTTCTATAAGCCTACTAAGAAATCAAAATTACAGATCATTTTTACAAGGTAATCTCCAAAGACTAAAGGAATTTATTTTATTAGTCAGAAGGTATGCTTACACCAAGAGCGTGAATTGCAGCTCCATTTCAGTTGGAGAGTCCTGTGGGAGACAGCTACCAAACAGCCACAAGCAGCCTTCAGGAGAGAGCAGAGGGGAACTGCACCTTTCTCTCTCCTGCAAGCAGCATCCCCAGGTTGGAGATTAGTCCTGCCACAACAACCCGGCCAGGATCCAGCTTTGATGCTGTCCACACCAGAAGGCTTCATGCTCAGCCAGGACCACAGGCAGCAGCAGCACAACAGTCTGAGGAGCTAAAGGGAAGGTACAGGGTGGTGCTTTCATCACCCCAACTATTTACTACAACAAGTATCACTGAAATAACAGTTGTATGTCCCTTATTCATGCCATAAGCCTGTGGCAGTGTGCTCTCCCTGTTTTTACCCCTCTTCCTAGCTCCCACAGCCATTACCAAAGCAATGCTGCCATTAGATAGAGAGCTTTGGCAAAGGATGAAATCTAGGAATTTTTTAAGATCAAGTTACACTCTTTGACTGTAGGCTCAGCTGAGGCCAACTTACATACCTGCATTTCAGTCACCCAGCTTCGGGTTTTGAGGATTAATAACTCAAAGCTCGCACAGGCATCACACATTTGCCCAAGTGGAAAAGTGCTATCACACATTATACGTCAGCAATAACTCTCCTGGCAAAAATTCCCATTCCCTTAAAGTTTTAAACAAACAATTTAGTAGAGGAAGCATAGACAAGAGATATCTCAGGACACACTTATTGCGAGCACAAGATCCCAAGTGGATTTTCATAGGCTAGATCTGTGTGCACATCTATCTGATCCAAAGTTGCCACACTGCCCTTGAATTTAAACAGAACTATCACATTGAGAAATCACTATCTGGCAGCCATTGCATTAGGGAAGAGAACTCTAAAATCTCAGTTCTCTAAACTCGGAGATTACAGCAGCAACACTGAAATTCCTGCAAGTAGTCAACCAGAGGAAAAACCCTATCTCCAAGCAGAAACCAAGTCACACTAATTTAATTTATCATAATCTATATAAAGCAAACAAGTGCATTTATTATAAAACAAGATAACTTGTTTGAACAGCAAAGCAAGTTAATCTGCCTTGCAGTCATTGGCAAATACGCTGTGCTTTCTGACCTTTGCCTGCAGAAAGCCAAACTTGTTTCCTACTTCTGAACTGTTCTTGCTATCAATAACTCTGTAATTTGCAACACAGATCTAGCTCCTTGCCCGAGGGCCAAGGGGAAACAAGTTGATGTGGACTTTATCTCTCATGATGATGATGACAGAAAATGTTATAAATCCAAAATCACAAGGAAAGACTCGATTACCAACAAACTCCATCAGTTTCCCTCTCACAGCAAGAAGGGAAAGCAGTTCTTTTCTACAGCTTCATGAATGTCTTATCTCCTCTCTGACTGTGCAAAACAAAGGTGTGTTCCTACTAACGAGGAGGAAAGGGCGTAAGATACCCGCTGTGTATGTTTACATCAGCATTGTATTAGTAACAAAGGCATATAAACACACCAAAGATGACACGTTTTCCCCGACTTTTTGCATATTTCATTTACATCACACAGCACCAGAGCAGTTAACCTTGAGCAAGAGGAAAAGCGGGCTACTGACAGAAATGCTGTTCTGGATGACCTGTTGAACCCTCTTGCTTCCCTTAATGCCCAAAAGAAGGCTTTCCTGTCTCTTGCTTCCCAGCTCCCTCCTACGATAAATGCCACATTCCAGCACGATGCTTTTTTTTTTTGCATTATCGCATAAATTTATAGCTTAATGGCTTCAGGACAGGAAGTCTTCATTTTGGACTTACGTGTGCTAAGGGAGCACACGTAAGCCTAGTTAGCTTACAGAACAGCAAATTTACTGTTCTCAAACACACACCAGACAGGCCTTCTACAGCCTAAGAAAAGAGGAGGAGTGACCTTGACCACCACATTTACTAGCAGAGTCAAGTTTCAGCAAAGAAATCAGAAAGACACTTCAATCCTCCATCACAGACTTTCTCGCTATTGAAAATAAAAATTCATATAGCTTTCAGCTGGGGCAAATCTCATGCACTCAAGGAAAAGAGTTTCCTTCACCCTGCATTCACTTCAAACGAGGCTCGCAAAGCGTCATCCTTCTCCATGAAGGGTCATTTGGTTGAAAGTGCGTATCAATGTAGCTATCAAAAAAAAAAAAAAAAAAAAACCAAATTAATTAATTTTGATGGAACTGGAGTATTTCTAGTTCTTAGTCTTCATCTTACCATCAAAACAGAGGACAAGTCCAGCTGATCCTACCCCATGCACGCTTTGGGGCACAAATGCCACACTGCCAAACATCAGTCGGTCACCTACACATGGACTGGTTCCTACAGGCACTCACTCCCCAGATCTCATGGCACAAAAGCAAGCACAAGGGGTCCAAATACACCCCAGAGTCTAAGCAATGCAAAGAAAAACAAACACTTCAAAACTTCCCATTGACTGAACCACAGATGTTCTTATTATGGGGAAAGGATTAATAACACCACCCAAGTTCTGCAGCCCAAATGGGAAAGCTGCCCCTACTGCCACACACTCTGTAACTCCAGAGCATTCACAAACAAATCAATCCATGCCTATGTACTGAGACCTGACAATTTTTGATTCCTCTCTCAGAACACCTATCGCCTAAAGGGGAAAAGCAGCAGCAATCGTCCAGCACGCCAATAAATCCAGCCTCACGCACCACTCCCCTTTTCCCCCGCTCCCCATC
>VZRU01002994.1:0-52051 GCA_013398155.1 Pedionomus torquatus
ATTTAACAATGTATAATACAACTGTGTAAAATGTGGTTATTTAGTCATAAGCATGACATAGCATATTTATTAGTTTAAATTCAAAGGGGAATTTTCATGAAAAATGTTAGACATAATTGAGGATTACAAACAACAAAAAATTATATCACAATGAAATTTGAAGACTCAGTGGTTTTCTGCTCATTTTATAGACTACTTACTTACATAAATGAGGCTGAACTATTCTGCATCTGGACTGCCTATCCTCAGTCACTCTTTCCGCTCTACCAAGCTTTATTCTTGTCTTGACATATTGAAAGTCACTAGGATGAGTTATTACTCATTGAAGTGACAGTATCACTTCAATTCTGCTTTTCAGTAATAGCATACATGAGACACAGAAATCTAATGGAAAAAAAAAATTATATGTCAGTTTGGCAGAAATAAATTTTACATGTAAAAAAGTCCTAAGATTCCTAAGCTTTTGAGAATACTTCTTTTTCAGAAACTGGAGACTAGTTTAACCTGAAACTGTTTTATTAGTAAATCTCATTAAAAAAAACCCAAAACAACAACAACAAAAAAAATCCTAAATCCCATTCTGTTTTTAAAATCACTTAAGAAGAGATAATAAATATTTTAGAATTTTCCAAACCTTTAAATGCAAATAAAAAAAGAATGCTAGCTAAAGAAAAGAAAATAGATTTTCAATACTAAGGAATTACCACATCAGACATTAGAAACAAGATNTCCTAAATCCCATTCTGTTTTTAAAATCACTTAAGAAGAGATAATAAATATTTTAGAATTTTCCAAACCTTTAAATGCAAATAAAAAAGAATGCTAGCTAAAGAAAAGAAAATAGATTTTCAATACTAAGGAATTACCACATCAGACATTAGAAACAAGATCTTGTATATATGGTCGATAAAAGCCTGCATAACAAACAAAAACCTCTCTAAGGAAAAAAGTTGTGGGTTTTTTTTTTTTTTTTTTTTTCCTGAGGAACCAATACACAACAAACTAGGCCTGAAGATGAAGATGTATTGTAAAGTCAAACTACACTGAGGGGAAACATAAATAAACTCTGTAAGTCTGTCAGATTCAGAGAAGTCTTTAAAGCTGCAGGTAACACAAACATGATGGGTATGAGGTCACTGTGCCGGTTGTTATATGACAAGAATTTAAAAATATAATAATATCTTGAATGTCATTTTTCCTTTTCTTTTATTTTTTTTTCCCAATTTGTCTTATTTTATTTTCAATTTAGTTGATTAGCTGAGCTCATAAAATTCAAATACTAGAGAATAATTCAATTCCCCATTAGAGAGTCAGTGAAGCTAAGAATTATTTAAGTATCATAGGTAAATAATACATTAAATATACTGGTGAGTATGAATATTCATTCCATCATATGCATAGTGCTCTTACTTCAGCAGAATATTTAAGAATGCCAGTCTAAAATGTTTATTACTCTCAAGTGAAGTGTTTTTAATCTTCTCTTCCAACACACAAATGTTTCCAATGTTTTCCCATAAATTAAAGCTGGTAGAGGGGTAGGGCAGGGGGGAATAATTTAGCCAAGTTGAAATGTGAAAAAAGAGGTTTTTTTACTTTCTCCAAAAATTATTGCTCCTATTGTTCTCTTTTTCTTCAAACTGGGAAGAAAAATAAAGTAATGAAATATCATATATGATTCACAGTATTTTTTTCCCATTTTTTAGTACATTTATCTTAAGTTCAGGAGTAAATTAACTGATATTCAAAGAACCTAGGAAAAAAGCATTGTCCTACACATAATGATTAGAACACTCTGCTGTAATGTCAAATAAAAATGTCTCTATTTAAATCTGCAGTCTTCTACTTTTGCCTACAAAGTCCACCTCACCACCAAAATACTATAACCTGTTCTTTATGGAATAAAAATTTGAAACACCAATCAGCCATTGCTTTTCATGCACTGTATCACTTTGTAATATCCAAAGCTTTAAATCTAAACTGTATATTTATGGTTCAATTTTCTATAACCACTAATGTCCATAGGAATTATTTTCTTGGTTTTATCTGATCACATGAGTAATTGTAGTTTAGTAGTTTTGAATAGTTTGCTTCGAAACTGCACTCCTAATTGAATATATTATTTGTCAGGGAGAAAAAGCAGCAAAATCCTAATCACAGTCACACACACAAGAATGTTCAATTAGTGTTTAATTATTTAGTGATGTTTAATGTGACTACCATTAGTGAATATTACCATTTTCTACAGTAAGATAGATTCTCCTTCAGTAGGAGTCCTTTAAGGCAATCTATCCATACACATGCACATGCATACTGAGAACCATAACAGAAACCTAAACCAAAGAAGCAATGATATTAGATATCAAAGGATCTTTGGAGAGCCTGAATTGATCCAACCAATTTCAATTTCATTTGGAAGGCAAGGTATAAGTAGAAATACCCTGCACTTGAAACCTAGCTAGGGTTTCCTGCCATCCATGTGATCAACTTTGTGGTCTGCAGCATGTCACATTTTAGTATGTTTGGGTTGGTCACCTCAGGTAATGTCTGTGTCAATTCATCTTTCTATCAAGTCTGGGGAAAATTATATTCTCATTTCAGGAAGACCGATTTTACAGAACATTAAAGAATTCTGTCTTCAGAGGTGATCTTCCACAGTGTATTTATACAAAAAAAGAAAAAAAAAAAAAAGTGCACCTTAAGTTTTCGATTCTGATCATAGAAAACATTCATATTGCAAATATTCATTTCAGAGAAGACTCTGCTCCTTCTGTCTCACATTGTTAATGCGAACAAAATAATACTGAAAGCTACCAAGAGGCAATACTTTGGGGAAAAAAACCCCAAACCAACCAGCCACCACCAACAACAAAAACAAACCAAAAAAACCAAAAACATCTGTGCAACTGATGTTACAGTTCTTCCAGTACCAGCTTTGTTTGTAGTCTCATCTTCTATCTGTGTGAGTCTGTGGCAAACTCCCATCAACCTTTAATAAAAAAATGAAGGCTGAAAGTCCTGTCCGCCATGTATCTTCAGAGAATTCGTATTAAAATTCCTACACATAAAATGAAATAGTTCCATTGACTTCTGTTTGAATTTTCTGTTCTCTACACATTTTCTACTAAATTTTACCTTTGGGCATTAGACACTATGTTTCCTATTTTTAAAGAGAAATGTACAATAGGTAATAATGGGAATTTTTGTTTAAAAATGTTTCCAGAATTACATTTTTATTGGATCTGTAAAATTTGCTGATAATCTATAGATACTTACATTAGAAACTTTCCTTTCTATACTTTAAGCATAAATACTGCCATCATCCTACTACCAAACTTAACAGTTGTGGCCTTTCATCTATGACTTTTTAATAATTTGGCATAAACCTTCAAATAGAATAAAATAAGCAAGGAAAAAGATATAAAACCAGTTTTTCAGTCAAAAGCTTTTTTTTTTTAGCAAACAAACAAACAAAAAAATTATCAGTGTTAATTCAAATAGGATTAATGTTGAAGCATGAAAACAAACTGAGTAAGAAAAATCTACACCTGACAACTGAAGTTAAATTTAAGGATATAGTTTTCAAGAGAACTTAGAGATAAACTACTACTTCTCCCACATAAACCTAAACTAAAAATTTAAACAAAGTCATTAAAAGGACAACATATAATTTTAGTCATTTGACTCCAAAGAGTTGAGTGTCACAAATGTTCTCCTAAGAAATTCAGTGAAATTTAGGACAGGTCAATGAACCTGAAGAACAATTTGCTTTCTAACATTACTTTTGCCACACCAAAGCAGAAAGGTCTGTTTTTGTAAAAGGAATGATGAAAGGTAATGTTAAAGAAGACAGATGCGAAAATTAAACCCTAACTGAGTTCATATGTAGAGTGATATATGTGCACAGTGGGAAATTACTACAGAAGATATACCAAAAATACACAAAACCCCATTTAAAATCCAACTTAAGAATTATACTACCTGTTGTTTCTTGTTATAAGCTTGTGAGGACCATTTTAACCCACCCTACTAAAGTATATTTTGGTAAACCAGTGTCATGTTACTAAGCACATAGCATACTTGCCATGTCAATGTGTTCCTGATTATACGCCTCACATTTTCTTCTCACATTATTCCCATCATTTATACTCAGCTCTAAGGTTATTAGTTTGTTGTATTCCATAAAATAGAAATTACTTTAGTTACTTGGAGACATATTTAAACACCATGTATTTAATTCTTACATCTCATAAGACAATGCCAAAAAAAATGGTTTCACAATGTGATATCTTATACATAAATTTGGGCATGTGTATGTGGTTTTAGGTGAGCTTTTCTTCTGTTGGTTTGGGTTTTGTTTTGTTTTGTTTTCCTAATAGGACAGCTAATCTACATATAATCCTTTCTTGAAATTAAATTCTGGCATTATGTGACAGGATCATGTTTAGAATTAACATAAATCTTGGCATAGGCAAACCACATAATTTCTGCAGTCTTCTGATCCATCTTAATGTTCACACTTTTTAACATTAACAAAGATTTAAACATTTAACAGCCACTATCATTCATTTGGTGAGGATTAATTCACCAAAGATAATACAAAGCATAGTGGTAGTGGACTGACATTGCTAGGTTTTTAGGATACAGCTGTTTAAAAGTGGACTTCTCAATAAAGCTGGCACCTTGAAGACAATTATAACAAAGTTAAGAATAAATTTTTAAAAGGTGAAATATATATAAATGTTTTGAGTATCTTGATTGGGTTATCAGCAGTGTCTTATAATAAGAAGGCGATGCTCTCTATTGTACTGTGAAATCTAAATTTATAAGAAAAAAGTAGTCTATACATTAATGGCTATATTGTCTGTGTCTTTGTTCTTAATATATTAGAACTATCTTCTAAAAAAAAATAAAAACCAAAACCAACCAACCAACAACAACGACAACGACAACAACAACAACAAAATCAACAACAACAACAACAACAAAGGAGGTTTGTGGTAGTGCACTGTCATAGATTATGCTAACCTGTTCAAGTTGATTTCAAGACCAACACAGTCCTGAAACCTGCTATGGGAAAGAAAAGAAACATACATTTGATAGAGGACACTGAAATTTTAGTTTGTCGGCAATTTCAGTAAGTAGTTGTCTGGAATATAAAGTTCTGTTCTATCCTGACAAAGAACTTTGGGAGATTAAATGAAGACTTCTAAAGATGGGATGGATGAGTAATTGCAATACTCTTCTCAGACCTCAGAAACATCATTTTAAGGCCTGCTTCATTACAAACTTCTTGTGATTAAATATTTCTCAGTCAGATAAAAATAAAAAACTGGATATTTGTTAAAGCTTCAAGGTATTTAAATGAAATTTTTTTCAGTGCATCATATCACACTTCCCAGGTGCTGGACTTTGCATTTGCCCTTTCATAAGTTTCCTGTCAATCAAATTTTCCAGCCTTTTAAGGATACTCTGGGTGGGAAATCTACCCTTCAATATACTGTCTCATAACCTGCAGCTTGGTGTCATCTGCAAACTTGATGTGAGTGTACTCTCTTGCCTCCTCCAGGTTTTTGATACAAGTGTTGAACAGGACAGATACCAGGGTGGACCCCTATGGTACCCCACTTGATTTGAAGATCATCAGTATTTTATTTCCATTCCTACTGTGAGTTTAACATTTTGTGTAAATTGCATTGGTTTTACTTTTCTTTTTTGGCAAAATAAGTACTTTCTTCAGGAAAATTGAATGGGAACTGCATAGATGCATAAATGCACACAGTAAACTTCTATTTTTTATTTTTTTTTCTTATTTAAGTGTGTGACCTTCCTTCAGTTTTTAACCACAGAATCAGATAGCTGAAAATGGTTATGGTAGGCAATGAGCTTCTACAAATACAAAATACATATACAATGTGTGTGAATGCATTTTTTATATGAATCCCTCTCTGGATTCAAATTCATAATTGTCTTGATGGAAAAAAAGAATAAAAGAAACTAATGTTTTATCTTTCCTTCCAACTTCTTTCTATTTATTAGCATTTCTAGGTTATATTTGCTCTGGTTTGAATAGTAGAATAGTTGTGTACTTGATTTTATTTGCAAAGCATTCTTGCCCTTATTTTAATGTGAATTACAAAGAAAAATAAATTGCTTCTATTTCTCTGTTTTGCAAAATGCTCAACACTCCCAGTTAAATATAGTGTGTGTTTATATGTATCTATATCGAAATATAAATGTATGTGTATGTGTATACACACTAAATACATACCAGATAATTTGATTTGGAGATCATAATGAGGTGCAATACATTTTTATATTGACTTCCCCCTATAATTGTGGTGCTGTAAATATATGCAATGAAATAAAATCCTGTTGTAGTGAAGATGTTATCAGTTTATATGGGTTTATTATATGCAAATTAAATTATACAATTCTGGATTTATCTAAACCACAGACTTGGATTTTCTCTGTTTTATCTGCATTCATTGCAAAGATAATGCTTTGTATGCTTATTTACTCATGCTTGTACAGAAATTTCCAGGCCTAGATATGTAGCCTGGTGGGCAAGCTTCAGGCAGTTCTAAGCATACAGAAGAATCCTCCATCTCCATGGACTACCTGCTTTCTGTAGAGAAGAACTCAAACTTTGTTATTCAGATGGGAACTGTGACATCATTGGGTGCTAGTAGAGGTTATCAGGAAACTTATAGGTTAGTGAAGACATATTAAAGTCTCAAAATCTTTTATTTTCTGGATCACAGATCACGTTGCATCTTATTTAAGTAGGCCTTCCTGACATATTATACATTGTACCTATAAAAAGCACTCTGTTGTGCTTGTCTGCCTTTTTCCTTCCACTTAGATGCTTTTGATTGAAAAAGTTCAGATTGCATATATCTAAAGAATATCTTATGAGAATAAAAATCAAATTGAATAACTTGAAACATTAAATATTGTTTTTTAAATACAGAAATTGACAGCTCTTGAAATAATTTCCTACTGAACAGAAATTGATAGCATCCTGCTAGTTCTAGCCAAAGGTCCATCTAGATCCAGGATTGACTAGGGCAGTGATAAAGCGTCTAGCAGTTTTTTTCAGGTTTGTTTTTTTTTTTTTTTTCTTTTATAGATAAGGTGTGAAACCTTTGAGCAGTTTTGTCTAGTTTTAAAAGTTGCAGATGTTTGCTTACCTTGAAGAACTAACCCTCTATGAGCAGAACAGGAGCAAAACAGAAGCCAAGGCCATGAAACTCACTGAAACCAGACCTGAGGCCTGGATGAGCTCCAGGGATGATCTGAGCTTGCTCAAGATACCAGGGGTAAAAAGTTTACGGTAAGGAAGACTACTAACTTCATCACTAAGACCCCTAATGACCACTTCCCAGAAGCACGGCGCAGACACAGAGGGGCGGAGAACTAATTTTAATACAAAGCAGGGATAGCTACAGAATATGTATAGGCATATTATTTAATCTTATGAATATGTAATGTTTAGGACATATAATCACAGAAAATGACCATGTTTGGTGGACACACCTTTGGGAGCAATCCTGTGTGCACCCAGCACTGAATAAACATACCTCTTTTATAACCCTCTAAGGTTGTGAAGCTGCTGTTCCATGCATCAAAGAATACAAGGACATATAAAACACAGAGAAATGCATCCCTAAACACTTTTCACACTTTCAAGAGTTTACAGTTTAGGGACTCCCTAAACTAGAAGAAACTCAGCATTTCAGAATCACAAGATTGCAGAATGAGAGACGTTGAAAGGGACCTTCAGGGATCATGTAGTCCAAACCAAATTCATCCAGAGCAGGCTGGAAAGGAATGAATCCAGGTGCGTTTTGAATATCTCCAGACAAGGAGACTCCACCACCCTTCTTGACAGCCTGTTCCAGTGCTCGGTAACCCTCAAAATAAAGAAATTTTTCTTTATGTTCAGATGTAACTTCCTGTGTTCCAGTTTGTGCCCATTGCTCTTCTCCTGTTGCTGGGCACCTCTGAGAAAAGTTTGGCTCTGTCCTCTCGATATCCACCTTCAGATATTTATAAGCACTTATGACATCCCCTCCAAGTGTTCTCTTCTCCAGGCTAAACAGATCCAGGTGTCTCAGCCTTTCCACATAACACAGAAGGTCCATTCCCTTGATCATCTTTGAAGCCCTCCACTGGACTCTCTTCAGTAGTTCATTATCTTTCTTGCACTGTGGACATGGTGGTCCAGATGAGGCCTCAGTAGGGCCAAGTGGAGGGGGAAGATGACCTCCTTTGTCCTGGTGGCCTCCTTTGTCCTGTTGGTGATGTCCTGTTAATGCAGCCCAGGATACCATTGAGCTTCCTGGTTCCACGAGGACCCACTGTTACAGGTCTCTCTCTGCCGAGCTGCTTTCCAGAAGGTCAATACGTAGCCTGTATTGCTGTATAGGGTTGTTCTTACCTAGGTTCAGGACACTACACTTGCTTTTGAACTTTGTTAGGTTCCTCTCCCCATAACTCTCCAGCCTGTCCAGGTTTCCCTGAATGGCAGCTCAGCCTTCTGGTTTGTCAGGCATTCTTCTCAGTTTTGTACCATCAGTGAACTCTCTGAGGGTATTTCCAGTACCCTCAACCAGGTCATTGATAAATATGTTGCACAAAACTGGACATGATACTGTCCCCTGGCGAACATCACTGCTGTTTTCAGTGATTTTCTGCTAATTTCCCACACCCTTTCTATGCCCATGTGGAATTTTAGTCTTCATAAAACCCCGTGGCTAGGATATTAATAAATTACCTTTGTGTTGTATACACAAGTATGTCTTTTTGTTTGTTCTGAGATTTCCAGTTGCCATTTTCCTCCAAATCCTTATTTAATTTTCTTTGAGTGCCATTCTGCTGTAGTCATTTACACCTGATTTTGTCATTCTGAACAACTTAAATCATCTCCTCAACAAAAGGGAAAAAAGAAATAGACAAAGCTCGTATTGAAGAAGAAATCAAGATTATAAGGAAAACATTTCCTCCGGGGAAAATTTCAGCTGACTACAGTTTTGACCACTGGTTCAACTATTTTCAATATGATATTCAAAGAAATTTATAAAAGTAAACAGCATGAGTGGCCATTATGAGATTTGCATTTTTAGGGCTTGTCATTTAAAGCCAAAATTAATTTGGAAAAAATAACTTTTAGTTAAGAGATAACGGAAGAGTCATCTTGATTTCAATTTGAATCAGAGGTATAGGTAATCTGTTCTGCAACAAAATTTAGATATTCAGTGCTTTAAAGTGATTTTAAGTGCATAATCATATGTCTTCTACAAAACAGTACAGTGCAATTTTTTAAAAAATGAAGGTAATATTTATAATTATTGTGATAGCCTTTGACTTTCAGTCAATCAGATATTGTTAGGTAAATATTTTGAATTGTGAAGATGTACAAAGCCATCTTGATGACAAAAAAAAAGCTTGGTCAAAGATTCTTTTAGATGAGTAATTGTAATGCTCATCAAGAACCCACTTCTGTTCTCGAGATGTTTGAAATTGCTCTGGTGATAAGTAGAATAGTTGCAGCAAAATATTTGTGATGATAGATTGACTATTCAGTAGGAGAAAAGGTAAACTCCATTTTGACTTGTGCTGACTGCATAATGTAGTTAGTTGTATGGAATAATCTGCATGAAAGTATGAGGGATACTGGACCCTGCATGGATGAAGTATCAAGTTTCAGTTCTCATGCTGTAGGTATATCCTCTCTTCAATATTTTTTTTTCCATCTGTTCTACACATGCCAAGGAAGCCATAAGAAACTGAATTTGTTAGATTAAAGAAGACAGCCAAATAATTATTTATTACCTTAAAGTTATACTGTTTTACTGCTGCTGAATTATAATATGCTCTTGTTTATGATAAACTATTGGTATTGAAGTGCATCATGTGCAGAATGGAACAATGGTTAGGAAAAAGTAATATTTTTTTTATTTCTTTCAGATGTTGATTCTTGCTATTTCAAAACATCATGCCTACATGAACTCCACAGCAGAAATATTCTGTGTAGAAAATAATTTTATTAGCTACGGAAAAGTGAACAGACACAAATCACTGTTGCGTCTTAGGTTAGGAGAAGGCATTACTAATCTAAGGACAACACTACAAAGAGAATGTCCTGGGTGCTTATCAGCAAATTCAATTACACTAACAAAAAATGGCTTATAAATGCAAAGCTAAGAAGGAGTTTTTATCACTCAGGTATTTTTTTCATAGCTGCCTTTTCATGGTTCTTTACCTGCATTTGATGAGATAGGAGTAAAAGGAAACATCAAGTATTCATAGCCAGACGACGTATATTAAAAATAATGAAATTGCTCTGTATACAGTAGCTTACCCAGCAGATTGTCACAGCATGCACTCTCATTAGGATGTCTGCTTGAAGTTTAGATTCTGGGCATAAGGTAAAAATGCAATATTCAGGTAATGGAGGCAAGACAGAGGTATTTAGCATTATACTAAACTGTTTTTCAAAGAACTCTGAAATCAATAGATCTTTTGTAATATATATGTATCAGCAATTACTTTAGACTTTTCAGACACACTTTTTGAGTCTTCTTTAAACCACTGATTTTCACTCTGTGTTAACAGAAAGCTGAGTTTTGGAGATAGCAGAAAAAATAGGCTAAGTTGAACATTTTGGGAATTGTTGTGATGCTTATTTTTATGCACTTGAGTTAATTGTTAGCCTGGTGGGGCAACAAAGTGGCTCTTGGTATCTTTCACTTTTTCTTCCAGGGAAAGACAATTTCTAAAGTTATAACAGTACTATATAGTGTGTTGAAAAGAAAACAAAAAACTGCTAATTACATTCAAGAATGAAATTGATAACTATGAGAAAGAGAGGAATGAAGCAAAGGGGAAGGACAAGGGGGGTGGGGGGAGAGAGAGGAAGGGAGAAAGGAAGGGAAGGAAGTTCAACAAAAGAATGAAAGGAGAGATACAAGAGTCTGGCTATCACAAGCTCAAGCTTCGGACTCGATAAATGGTGCCTTACCTGGAGCCCATTTCTTATAGCATGATGACACTTCTTATTTTAGATGCTGCCTACCAGTGCTGCCAAGAAACCTATCCCTGTATTCACCGAAAATTAATTTCTGTGCACAGCCTGATCCTCGGTTTGGCAGGTGACAGATATCCTGACAGCAACAGTAGCCTAGAGAACCCACTAAGTACATCATGCAGGAACAAAAGGGAATTAAAAAGAAAAGAAATAATTTTTTTTTTAAAAAAAAAGGAAATTAGGTGGACCTTGAAAAAGAACAAACAAGCAAAAAACCCCAAAACATTCATTTTTGCAGTGGAGTCAATGGAGTACTTTTTTTCCAATAGTGTTTTTGCTTAAAATCCCTGTCTGATAAACATTGCTCTGTCAAAAATGTTACAAGAAAGAACAGACTTTAATTAAACATTTAACCTCTTTACATTATGTGATATGTTTTATTAAATCTATGACAAGTCAGCCACACAAATCTCACATAAGAGAATTTATTTTACTAAATCTCTTACCTGCCAATTGAGTACCTCACATTTACTGTATGCTTAATTTCTTTTATTGGTTGAGGTTTTATTTCACTTTGTACAATTCAGATAATGTTTTCTTAATATGGTGAAGAAAGCAAGGTCCAAGCAGTAACAAAAAGTAAACTATCCCCTGGAAATAAACATCTAGCTGATAGTTGTGTTCTAAAGTCAATTTGTATTCTTATTCCTCACAGATGGCTGTGTTCTAAACTCAGTTCATATTCTTATTCCTCAGCTGAGGAAATAGGTGCAGATGAATCTTATTAAAAAACAAACACACAAGCGCAATGTAACTTCTGCATGTCTTCGTTTCATAAATTCATTCCATGTGTTCACTTTTGACTTAACAGTAACCAGGTGATATTTAGCATGTTGTAAATTAATGGGCAGCATATCTGTGGGTAACAATGTTTCAAAGTAGCTCTATCAATACATGCATGTAATAAAAGCTGTTGGTGTTTTAGACAAGATAAACAGATTAATCTTGCTCTGGGAGTTTGTGAGTTTTTTGGCTTCAAATGGTATAATGGATAACATTTTTTCTAATTGTTTGTTTACAATAAATATGTATTATGTTATTTTTAAAAGATAAGGATGGACAGCAGAAAGGTTTTGTGTTTGCCTTTTCCTGTTGCTTTCCAGGTCAGGTAGAAGTGCTTGCAAATAACAAAACATTATGCTTTCACTGGAAGTTAAGAAGTATTTTCAGACTAATACAGAGAGACAGAGCAGGAATTTATACCAGTTTCTCTATGGAGGAGATCAGTAAGAAAATAGATAGACTAGTGCCTTCCTGAAAAAACTTTGATTGTACTGTGCAAAATATATTGAAAACCACAAAGCCAATAAAAGTTGTCTTAGACGAAGACTGGAAGAAAGCATTCAGCATGACAGAACACAGTAAACAGAGCAAAGATCGGTTAATAAACTCTTTAATCCTAATATTGTCTTATTACATGGGTTTGAATTTTCTCATTGCTGTAGTTTGTGCTTAAATAAAACCTAGCATTAGAGGTCAAAGGTCTTTTTGATGCTTTTGTAGTGCATGTTTATTAGCTTTTTAGTTCAGATTGTAGGTTGCCTGTTGAAGAAATCTTCCAATATTTCCCCTTGCTAGTCCATGACAACCACCTAGAATTACTCTGTACAAAACCAGTGTGTGATGTCTGGGTCATCAGAACCAATTATTTCTTCTTACACGTCTGCTCCTATTGGGACATATGTTGGCTAATAATGCTTAATGTAAGAAAGGAGGTGCAAGGATATCCATCTCACAAAGCTGGCCAAATTAAGACCCTATCCTATGCTAATCCTCAGAAAATCATGATTAAGTAGAAAGAAGAAGAATATGTCTGCCAAAACTTCTGCTGTTTCATATCAAAGTCCTATATGTCAGCTGAAATCTATCTCCAAACACATTTTTAGATAAAGTGCTACATTTGTCCCTGAAGTGGTAAAAATTTGATTATGCATTTTATGTTGTTATACTCTCTGGTAAGAGAACAGGTAAGTAATTATAATATTAACATACTGCAGCATGTTCAACGAAAGCATCAAAGAATTGAATATGGATATCAGGATTGTTCTGTAAAATAACTACACCCACTGTGATAGCAAGAATTAATCTTTATGCTTATGTCAATACTGCTAAATATAAAAAGTCAGAGAATGAATTCTGGCCTCAGTTTCCAGTGTCTCTGGATGCTGAGAGCTAAGCATGTCTACACTGGAACGCTTTAGAGAGCTCTAGCTAAAGTCCTTTGAGAAAGATCTATGGGATAAACTTACAGTTAAGCAGAACAGTTGACTGGAACTATGTATTCATTGTTAAAGTTCAGGATAACCAAGGTTCCTCTTTTATTTTACACTATAGACATACAGAGTATCAGTGAAGACCCTGAGATAATGATACAAAAGGTGATATAAATCTCTGAAACACCTTTGTCTCAGATGGATATTTAAGGTTCTTCCAGTGAAGAATTAAAGATTGGTGCTGGCTGGGAAACAGCTCTGTAGACAAGGACATTGGAATCCTGGTAGGCAACAAACTGACAGTGAGCCAGTCATCTGCCCTTGTGGCAAAAGAAGCTAATGGTATCCTGAGCTGCATTCACCTAGAGCATTTCCAGCTGGTGAAAGGAGGTGACCCTTCATCTCTGCTTGGCACTGTCAAGGACACATCTGGATTACTGTGCCAAGTTCTGGGCTCCTCAGTAAGAAGAGAGATATGGACATACTGGAAAGAGCCCAACAAGGAGTCATTGAAGATGATAAAGGGTTTGGAGAATCTCTACTGTGAGGAAAATCCAAAACAGCTTTTTAACCTGTAAGAGAGGAGATGTTGGAGACCTGGGCAGAGAACAACCTAATAAGATTCAACAAGGGCAAGTGTAGGGTCCTGCACCCGGGGAGAAGAATTCCAGGCACCAATATAGATTAGGGGCAGACCAGCTGGAAAACATTTCAGAGAAGAAGGATCTGGGAAGTCTGGTAGATAGTGAACTATCCATGAGCCAGCATTGTGCCCTTATTACCAAGAGGGCCAATGGATATCTGGGCGGCACAGTGAAGAGGGTTGCCAGTAGGTGAAGGGAGGTCATTCTCCCCCTCTACTCTGCACTGGTGAGGCCACAACAGGAATACTGCGTCCAGTTCTGCGATCTCCAGTTCAAGATCTATAGACTACCCAGGGAGGTTGTGGAGTACCCTTCTCTAGAGACCTTCAAGATCCTCCTGGATCCTGAGTAATGTACTCTAGGAAATCCTGCTTTAGTAGGAGAGTTGGAGTAGATGATCTCTAGAGGTCCCTTCCAGCTCTGACAATTCAGTGATTTTGTGAAGAGAAGGATGAGGGGGAATCTTCTCAGTATCTATAATCACCTGAAGGGAGAATGCAAAAGGGTGGAGTGAGGCTCTTTTCAGTGATGCCCAGTGACAGGATGGGAAGCAATGGGCACAAACTGAAACACAGGAGGTTCCATATGAACACCAGAAAACGCTTTTTCATTGTGAGGGTGACTGAACATTGGCACAAGTTGCCCAGAGAAGTTCCAGAGTCTCTTTCTGAGGAGATATTTAAAAGTTGTCTGGATATGATCCTGGTTGACTGGCTATAGGCAGCCGTGCTTGAGTAGGGGGGTTGAATAAAATAATATCCAGAGGTCTTTCCAACCTAAAAAATTCTGTGAGTCTGTGACTGCTACATTTGCACTTGACTACTAAAAAGAATAACAGTTAATAATTAGTTAAAAATATTTTTCATCTGTAATACCCATTGCTGTTTTATTTCATTTAGTGGAATCTGGTTATTAGAACCAGATTCTTGAAAGGTATGTGGGATGTGTGTGATTATAAATTGAAGAAATATAAGACTGAAAAAAAAATTGTAGACATGTTATGACACTGATATTATTTTCACATGTGGAAAACATGTCAGTCTTGAAGATTTTTAGATTAAAAATATCATGATGGTGTGTTGATCTCCTAGTTTTGCAAGTACCAGTAATATAGTTAAAAATTAACCGGAAAGCATTAACAGCGAACTCAGTTTCATCACTTTTAAAAGTTGGATTGTACTATGCTGTTGCAATTAACCTGTTTGGGTCATTGTAAAGGAACAGAGCTCTTTTAACGGTGCTGTTAGCGCTCCTGTTACTAAAACTTTTTATTTTAGGACAAAAGAGTTCTGAAAAGATTTGTTTGAAAGTTGAATTGTTTAGTCTTTCAAATTTTATATGAAATGTTGAGGCAGACTCTTTTAAACTATGTATAAATTTCAGAACAATTCAGAAACAGTAAACGCTGAGGTGCCTTACGTCAAATTCATCTCGCCTAACTTTATACTGAGGAAAAATCTGTCATATGATTAGAAGTATGGAGTTTCAGATGTGTCCCTTTCTCTATTAAAAGCATTAGCTAACATCAGGTCATATATAGGTAATTTCTAGAAAACATTCTAAGAAAGATTAAAGAAAGAGCCACTCCTTCCTTGCAGGAGAAAGAATAAACAGTCTTTGAAAGTGTAGTAAGAAAGAATGTAGCAGAATGCTTGGCAATAAAAAAAAAAAAAAAAAAAAAAAAAAAAAAAAAAAAAAAAAAAAAAAAAAAGAAAAAAAACCGGAAAAACNTTAAAAACCAGAGGGAAAAAAAAAAAAAAAAAGATAAGAACTATAGATAAAGGTAAAAAACCTGGAAGTCATCTTTGTATTGCAAGAAAATGATTAATAATAGAAAGTCTCAGTTTGGATTTATAACTAGGATGAAACTTTAAGTTACAGAAGCAGATTAATACACCATAATAGTTTGATTCTGGCTAGACTCTGGGTGCCCATAAAAGCCACTGTATCATGCCCCTTCCTCAAAAGGACAGGGGAGTGAAAAAATAATGAAAGGCTTGTCAAGATAGGGATTGGGAGATATCACTCACTGATAATCCTCCTTGACAAAATAGAGACAACTTGGGGAAATTAATTTAGCTTATTACCAATTAAATCAGAGTAGAATAATGAGAAATAAAACCAAATTTAAAGCACTTCCCCCCTACACCTCTCCCTTCTTCCCAGGCTCAACTGCAGTCTCATTTTTCTCTACATTCTCCCTCCCCATGAGCAGCACAGGGAAACATGGAATGGGTGTTGCGATCAGTTCATCATACATTGTTTCTGCTGCTCCTTCCTCCTCAGGGGGAGGACTCATCACACCCTTCCCTTGCTCCAGCATGGAGTACCTCCCACAGGAGACAGTTCTCCACAAATTTCTCCAGTGTGCATCCTTCCCACAGGCTGCAGTTCTTGAGGTGCTCCAGAATTACTCCTTTCTACAAGGTGAAGTCCTTCAGCAACAGACTGCTCCAGCTTGGTTCCCCCATGAGGTCATGAGTCCTGCCAGCAAACCTGCTCCAGCATGGACTACACACAGGATCACAGCTAACTTGAGTAATCCAGCCTGCTCTGGTTCGAGGTCCTCCATGGGCTGCAGATGGAGATACCTCCATAGGTTGCAGAGGGACAGCCTGCCTTGCCATGGTCTTCACCATGGGCTGCAGGAGAAATTCAGCTTTAGCAGCTGGAGTACCTCTTCCCCTCCTTCTATATTGTCTTTGGTGTCTGCAGAAAAGTTTCTCATATTTTCACTCCTCTCTCTGGCTGCTGTTGCCCTTCTTTATGTTGTCACAGAAGCCCAACCACCATGATTGATTGGCTCAGCTTTGGGTCAGTGGTGAGTCTGTCTTTGATCAGGCTGTCATTTGCCCTATTGGACACAGGGGAAGCTTCTCATGGAAGCTATCCCTGTAGCCCCTTCCACTGCCAAAACCTTCCCAAGCAGACCCAATATGTACACTGAAGGAAACTAGCAAGGAACTGACATTGGAGTATAAGATCACTAACAATAATCACTGCTATCAGGTTTTCTTCAGTAAGATGCCATACTTATTGTTATCCTTAGTGATTTCTACATTTCAGATCAATTCCTTATAAATTGGAAATATTTTTACATGTAGCTCAAAGCAAACACTGCTTTATCTTGGAGTATGAGCTGTTATTTTAGAGGCAATCTTTTGGTAGTGCCGTAAATTGTTTCTAATAAATTCAGAGATAGACTTTCATTGTTTTAGATCACTATTTTAGATCACTAGAAGAACCATTTAACATTTTTTGAGTCTCCATAAATCATACAATGCATTGAGAAGAGAATTTTCTCTAGGATGAAGGATGCTGTGCAGCTGCTTATAATTGCAAGAAACAGTCAGGTTACTGTACTGGGGTAAAACTATGGAATTCAATTATTGAAGAGGCAAGGCAAGGCAAGGTGAAGCAATTAGAAAGGAAACTGAGATCAGAGCAGAAACAGAAGCAACAGTAATGTTGAAAAATGCTTCAAAGCCCTTACTACTTTTCTTTTTCACTATCCCATTAGATATGTTTCATATATCATCATTCATATATGTTTCATTTGTCATCATTCAGCAGACATTTTTCCCAGTGATAAGGTAGGGCCAAGTAGTTTCAGGTTCTGCACTACAAAACTATGCCCTGGCCATAACCCCATGTCTGTGTTATAAATGCAATTGTGAGGTTCCAGATTATATTTAATGTGAATGTTTTTCCTATATATTTCTAGTCATGGGTACAGATAATTTGCATGGGCAGTGTAGGGTCAAGTGGTTAGCTGAAGGGAAAAGATGGGTAGAAGCTAGTTATACTCAGTTTTATCTTGTGAGATACAGTAGTTCAAAAGAAGTGATTTTAAACATTGAGCTAGTAAAAACAAGGCATCTGGAAATGCTAATAAGTCCAATTCTATAATTCTGACCAGAGAGACATTCAAACACTATTTTTTTTATTGTTTTCTTTGCTTTCATTTTTTTTTTCTGCCAGAAAAATACCTTGCAGAAATTTAGCCCATCTTTTCTTCTGAAAGAAATACCTATAAATCTCTGTTTAATGTTAACATGTATTAACTCTGTGATATGATTTAAATTAGTATTAATGGTTTTGCTTGAAGGATACTTTCTGAAAGAGAACCTACACCTAATACACTCTGATAAAATACCATTAACATATCTAGTACCAGGGCTTGATGAAGTATATGAGGATTTTATATGAGACTGTGTAAACTAACTTGCTTTTTTGTCAATACAAAAAGAAACAGTCTGAAAGTAAGTAATAAAGCTGACCTAATTTTGATGCAAGAAAATCTATCACAAGGATTTATAGTGCTGCTATGTTTCAATCAGCTCAGGAGTTAGCAATTTATAATCTTTTGATCTACTGAAACCAGCCTGGCACAGATCAAAACAACAAAACAAGAACTGCAGGGTACAAAAGTACTCCTTGTAGGAATTAATATAGTAAAGAAGATACATCATAGAACTTCATTAAATATTGTAATAAAATCTTTGGAAAGGTGAAAGACAATTCCCTTTGGGTAGCACAATCTGCTATAGCAGAAAAAAAAACCCTAATATTGATTTATGTTTCAAGTTCAAAAGTTTTGCATTTACAGAAAGGAAAAAATATGCTGAGATCTAGAATTTCATATATAGGGACTGTATTTATATAATAAACTGTGCTGCTATAAAAATATTATTAATTCTTAAGCTATTCATAATGTATAGTAAGGATCTATAGCTGCATTTCTGGGTGTGTATGTGCATAGTATCCAAATGGTGTGTATACATCACTCACAACCTCTCCAGACCAGACTGCCTGCATGCTAATACTTGGAATACCCTATATATTGCCCTGCAATCATTGAAACAACTATCGTTAAAATAATTACTATTAAACATTATCATTAAAACAATTCTCATTTTTGTGGGGTGGTTTAGTTCCAGCCTTTGGAAGGAGAGAGGGTCATTGGAAACCTCATGTTGTTTTTGAAACAGGAAAACACATTGTGTCATACAAGATACTTGAACACACCAAGAATGTTTCAAGACTGCTTGAGAACTGAGCAATCCAAAGGGAGCCGAACTGGGGGGCAGTTGTATTCATACTGGTTAATGGGTGCTATCACTGAAGAGAACTGTTACCCAAAATACATGGAGGAAATAGCTGAGTAACTCCCAAAGAGAAGTTCAGAGGCAACTAACAGAGACCAGGATCTGCGAGTGAACAAGAACAGTATAGACATACCTTAAAGGCAGCTCCATATTGGGCAATTCCTGACAATGTCAAAGGGAGATGCTGGGAAACAGGATCCACATCGATCTTTGAAAGTTAATCAGAGGTATTAAACTGTAGAGTGTTCTTGGAGAGAAAGACATGCCTACAGCACTAGCTTCTCCAAAGCAGCAGGCCACGCATGATCCAGGGACCAGAAATCAGAAAAATAATTCTTTAGCAAAGGTAGTCATGTGAAAAAGAACCTCAAATATCAATCTTCACTATTGTGATGATAAGTATTTCACACAGGTTGTTCTCAAGAAGCTGTTCCTTCAAAACTGAATACTGTTTTTAATGAGAATTTTAAATTCCCACAATTCACCACTTTTGCCAAGGTCTCTGACCAGACAACACTTCCTTTATTCAACCAGCAATTAAAAATTTTATTTGATGGTTCAAAATGATAAAAATTAAAAATGAAGTTATTTGGATATCAAGCTATTATAGCTACTAAAAAGGCACTGCCAAGTAAAAAAATTCCTCAACTTTATGCTGAATATTTATAACTATTTGTATACAGTATAATTTTCATCATCAGTCTATTGTCCCTGGAGAGAAAATGAGCCTGAGTCTTTTTAAAATATTGGTATTCACTGCATCAAACACTTCTGCAATAATCTGTCCATTAAATTGTAGTTAATTGATTAATTATTATTATTTAAGCTGGTCGCATAAATCTCATGTGGGATTAAAAAAATTGCTATAAACCAGAAAGAAATAAATTATAGACAAATTTGTCACAAAAGATGGTAGTAATTTATCCATGGTGGCAATTTAGAAAATGTTTTTTTTTTTTCCAAAGTAGTCTGGTTTTGATAAGGCAACTAATATTTCACTACAGGTATCAATGCAGCAGTCTCTCCCAGATGTATGTTAAAATATACATGCATTTCTTTTTGATTACAATTTATATCATCACCTATACCAGAAACAATTTGCCTGGCGTTATGAATTTTATCCAATTTTATATTGTGCAAATGAAAGATTTCATTATTTTACGTGCCTTACATGCAGTAGTTTGTTTTCCTTCTGAAATAAAGCTTTGTGTCTAGACTGTCTGATGCCTTAATGAATGTAGGGCAGTCTGAAAGCAGAGATTTCTCCTGGTTGTTCTGATATAGTAAAATATAGACACCTATCTGTTGTGATACAGAAGTATCTGTGTTGGCTACATTCACCACATTCACCACATCCGTCCATCAAGGACCTCAACACTTAATAACTGTTTGAGTTAGGCTGAATCAGCACAGAACACTGACATTTTTAAAAAGGATAGCATCAATGACAACATGAGGGCAAAATATTTTTAGATTATATAAGGAAAGAAACTTGAGATTTTCTGTCATCACATTGTATCTAGATCATTTTAATATGTTATTTAAGAGTCACAATACTATACTCATACAATACAAGCTATTCATATAGTAGCATTTTGACTTCTCATAGGAATATGATGTGAAATAAGAAATTTTGTATACTATATACAGACATGTCTCATACTAAAGCTGAGTGAGAGGATGTAAGGTCCAGCCTAAAGAGGAAAGAAATGGGATAAAAGAACTACTTAGGACAGCATGTTTCAATGAAGGAAGAAGGCATGTTTTTCATCTTTCAAAGTAGATTTGAATAGAGTATATAAAGGATCACCTGTCTTTTATTATATTATAATTCTATAATCCATTTTTCAGCTAGATGGAACTAACTATGGGTTATATTATTCCATGGACATGATGAACATTCTGGCACTTTCTAGTTAACCTTTCTGCTAAAATATATTTTGAGGATTTTAGATTAGGAAAATGTATCCTACAAACAGATGGACCAGTATGACACTTGCTGTAGACAGATGATGCAAGAATTCCTTCTGGGTGATAAGCCGTCTTGAGCTCATAGCTCTGGGAACCACAAGTTGTCACAGATAGAAGGAATTTGCTTCTTGTTTCCTCTCTGAGTGCAAAAGTTTTTATTAACCCTGCAGTGGACTGTGGTCCTATCAGACCTGCAATTCATCAAAGAATAAATAACTCTCTTGCCCAGCACTTGGGCTATAATTGTAGTTCTGTCACTGCACTGAGCAAAACTTAGGTGCAGACCAATGACACTTAGTGTGCTAAGTTCAGTATTGGAGGAGACAGTTTCTGAGCAGCTTATTGTGAGACAGTAAGAAAGCATGGTGCATGGAGAATATGTGCAGATTGTGTGGGAGGACCTATGCCAGCGGCAGGGGAAGAGTGAAATACTTGTGCACAGGTGTACCATCAAACACTGGAATACAGCAACTCTTTGGAGACCACAGGAGGGATACCAGATTTGAAAAAAAACAGGGGGATTCACTTGAAATAATTCAGAGAAGTAGAGGATTTTAAAAAACCCCACCCAACTAGTTGAAATATATTTCAAAATGTATAAAGTTTGTCTTGACACTAGATTTTGTATTCACTTATAATGCTATTTACATTTACCTGTCTGGTCTTTAAATATTTTCACTGTATGCATAATTTTATTAAAAAAAAAAAAAAAAAGAAAGAAATTACTGATCATTTAAGGCTAAGACATATATAATTTTGCAATATCTGCTTTTGTCTGCTTTCTTCACCCAGCCAGTTAATCATATTGAGGCATATCTATGTAGCCTTTGTAAGCTACTGAGTGCTCTGGGACAGTCCTGAGGCTGACATTTGCAGAATTTAAGGTGATCAGGTATATTTTAAAATAAGTTCAGAACAATATGTTTCCTGTAACTTTCTACTTCTCCTTACCTTGTAAGAATTCCAGGGTTTTCACATAAAATTAAATAATGCTAAATTAATTAATTCAGAATAGAACTTGTCCGAAGTAAATCCATAAAACATACATTATATAGGTTGCAGGTCCAAAATATCACCGTCTTTACAGACCCACTCCTATTACTTTCCTCTAGAGGCTAAGATAGATTGAGCTTTGCATACTGTTTATAAAGTTCTACCAGCCATAGTAGCTGTGATGCACTATTCTCCTTTGCTCTTCATTTCTTTTTCAGAGGAGATCTGTAAAGCGGACTTTGAGAAATTTCTGAAAGTAAATAATTCCAGACAGATATTTTAAAGCTCGGTTGAAATCTAAACTAAGGACTTTAGCATTTACTTTCTTTCAGACATACCTTGAATTAAAAACAAAACAAAACAAACAAACAAACAAACAAACAAAAAAAACTCTGAAGCATACAATATAATATTTCTGGTGAGTAATATCACCAACTTAAACATCGACTGCACAAAATCATCACTTCTATCTCACAAAGATTTAACTGTCTTATATATTAATTTTTTAAAAACACTCTCTTTAAATCTAGCTACCTAAATTAAATTATCTTTTAAATGGATAATGATAGGAAAATGAAGTCTTCTATGAACACTGTACTTATACCATTACTATTAGATCACTACCGGTCAATGACTCGATTCACGTTTACCATGTGCATCTTGCATCTCCTTCATTTGTGAACTTCACTCTTTTCACTAAAGATTTTTGCTGTTCTTTTTAAAAGAGCACAAGGAGAAGGTACATCTCTTAATGATGTCTTGCTGACAATATCCAGGGTGAAGACCAAATGATCAAGCATCCAAGGACAAATTCCAAGACACGTGAAAGTCATCTGATAATGACCCAGGTTCATTAGGTCTAAGCAAATGACAAAATGAAGGTAAAAAGTACTTCTAAATAGCAAATACACTCTTTCCAGTCAATTACTCCTATTCATGTACAAATAATCTGATTCATTCTAGGGATGAGATTTTTTAAAAAAGAAATAAAAAAAAAATCTGAAGAGGAGTTTGCTTGATTGATACTTATTGTGTAGTTGTTAAATTATTATAAAATACTTTCTATCCACAAGTCACAGTTGGTATTTTCCTACTTTTGTGCACAATGATAGCATATATTTTGTAACAGCAGTGGAGGTCCCATTGTTTGCCTTGCTACATCTCATCAGTGTCAGAAATGTTGAGTGTGTTCTTTTTTTTTTTTTCTTTTTTTTTTTTTTCTTGCAAGAATTCTCCAATACTTGTCTAGAATGATATGATATAGTGCTCCATTTCTAAATAGTTAAATTAGTCATGCCCAGTCCTATGTCCATCAAAGTGAATGTCTCTTAAACAAGTACTTTTCCTAATGTGCATAATCAGGTCAGGTAAATTTTACAATGTAGGGCTAGTTCCTAACTTAAATATTCTGGTATTGCTCCAGTTGATATAATTGAAAGTGGCACACACATGTCATTTGCCATGGCATAAATTTCCTTACTTTTAAAATCTGCAGTTGGGAGAGGAAAAATTTTAATGTCTAGTGATATGTTCAGACAAACACATTCAATAGAAAATATTTGCCTTTTCTAAAAAAGAAAAAAAAAAAAGGAAGAAGGGCTGTCTTTTTTATTAGTTACTGTGGAATGATTATTTAACTTGATTTCCTGGTAGTTCATTCTTCCTCCTTTAGAGGGCAACTTCATACCTCAAAATTTATGTAAATGTTACAATTTTGTAGCACAAGTACTAAATAATGCTTTTCAAATTATAGTAATGTATCCACCAATGAGCTTTATTTCTTGTTAACAAAATGGAAATGAGAATGAAGAGAATTGCGTGACTGATTTATTTTCTTTCTGAAACTCATTCTATCAACTAATGTACATACAAAAATACCCCATTTAAGTTATTCTGAGAATTTTTTGTTATGTATCTGAACCAGATCTGATGTTTGGATACCAATAGATGCAAAGTATCAACCATAAATCACAACTTAATTTATCTTCAGATCCCAAAAGCTATGAAAGTAATTATTAGGCAGAGAACAGATTTACAGACTTATTCATTATTCAAAGTGCACACTCTTCTTCCATAGGTTAACATTAACTGTGTAAGTGAAGACCAGTGGCTTTAATTGAAAACCATATTTTGCTCAAACTCGAATGAAGACAATCTTTCTGCTTTTGTTCCTTTCAATGTTTTCTGTATCAGTGCAATATTTTTTGATAGTCAGCTACTGAAAAGGAATAAAAAAGGTCTAAGACACAGAAATTGACACTAGTGGGCATTCTTAATCCATGGTACTTCTGAAAACAATTATTCTGAAAAAAAATAGATGTAAAAAGTCATCCTAGTGCAAAGAGAGAAACTAGTATCACTGTGGACAGATGTTGAATAACGGTATGTTGTTAAGTATTAAAACCCAGGAATCTGAGCGAGACGGTAATTTGTCTATCATTTTCTTCATAATGGTTCATTATGCAAATGTCAGTATGAATAATTTTTACTCTTGTTTTAGATACTATTTGTATATCAGTATGAGAGGAACACCAAAATGTCAAGAGAAGGGAGCAACTGGATAACTTTTGAGACACTGAATGAGTGAGAGAAAAGACTTATGCTGGAACTTTTCCTTCCACTTGCTAATGTACTTACGTGGAGCAGGATAATGCATGATTCCATGACTTTGTGGAACACAAGGTTGATATTCAAATTTGACAGTGATGCATTTTCCACCCGTAATTGTTTTTAACACTTTTACAAGTGTCCATCAGTTGGTTCTCCACTGTAATTGTAATATTGCTGTTTCAGAAATAAGCATTTTCAGAATGCTTATGTGTTTCAGGAAGACTCTTCTCAATTTAATGTCTAGTAAATAGGGTCATATTTACCTTATGTACACTGTTCTGGAGGTCCAAGAAGTGCAAGGCTATAAAGTTAAGCATTAATGCACATATTTGTAGTTACTTACTGCATTCATCTAATGTAGACATAAGGTTGGAAGGGCTAAGACCCAAAGGTAAGGAATAAATGGGATGTGTACGACATTAGCATATAGTGAGGAGTTCTAACAGTATTAAGAGAAAAATACATCTCTATTCCTTTTCATAAAGGGTAGCTGACTGAATCTTTATATGATGTTAGAAATTTAGTCCAAGCTGAGTTCTTCATATTTCCTGAATACTTAGGATTCTAACTGTCTTGATGAGCTCCACCTTCTATTCTGACCTCCCTGTTGGCTGGAAACAGACAAATTATCCTGAAAAAAAGTCAGATCTCAATAGTCTGCTGGTAACAGCAGGAGTTTATGCCAGTGTATACAGCATCTGAGAGAAGTGCTAGTGATGACAATGAGTCAGAACCCATTGAAAATATTTATCTACAAAACAGTAAACACCAAATAAGAGCAATGAATTATCTGTGCAAAGAGAATTTAAGGAAAGAAGCAGGTCCCCAGACCCCAGGAGATTTGAAATCTGGTCTCTTTTTGTAAGGAGGAGAGCAGATGGTGGTCACAAATTGGACTTACATGGGCTGGGCTGAGCTGACAGAAGAACTCTGTGCTCTGAAAAAAAGGATATCTTGTGCTTCCATAAGACTCTTACTTGGGTCCTCTCTGTTCTTCTCCTTACCTGAGCACACACTACATCATTTAATTTTACTAGTTGACAGAAAGCTAATCCAACCAGGGAAACAGAAAATAACTTACTGACATGCTAATGAGCTGAATCAACTTTGTCATGTGGTCAAGCAAATGCCAGCTCCAGCAAAAAATGGAAGGGAACAAGACCCATCAATGCAGAGTGGTAAGAAGAAACAGAGGCATGGAACTTTTTCCTTTGCAGTAGCAGAGAACATTGGCTTGACTCAACCATCTTGATAAAAGTGACCTTAGGAGAACAAGGGGAAGTAACTTAAAATGACTCCACTTTCCACTTTAATGTCCACACAAAAATCTTGAATACTCACAGTTTAAAAGTTAAGAAATGTGGCTACAAAATTCCCTCAACCATATTTGCGGGTTTTGCCTTCATAGGATGTTAAGTTTCCTTAAAGTCTTCAACCAGTAGCTAGATCTTGCCATGCTAGGAGCAGTCTGAGAAAACAAACAGAGGAATGACCATTAAAAACAAACAAACAAACAAACAAACAAACAAAACAAAACAAAACAAACCCAAAACAAAACAAAACTTTGGGAGTTTGAAAGTTTGCTACCAGGTATACATAAGAAAACTGAACTGTACTGCTGATAAACCCATCCCTTTGGTGTTCTAATAAAAAAGAATGTTTATATCATGTAATAAAAAACAGTAAGATTAGAGATAAAAAAGGTTGCTTTCCTTCTGTTTACTACACAACACAAAATTATTAAGGCATTTTTTATATGAAATTCCAGTCTTTGAAAGTTCCTCTCAAAGTATATCCCTATTGGGCAAGTCTTGTGATGTCTCCAGTGAGAAGCATAACTTTTCAAATTTGTAACAAATAATTATGATATCCTTATGTTGAGTTAGAACATTGCTGAAGACAGAATAACCCCACTAACACTTTTATAGCAGTAGACCTTGCTGTAGCTACCTGCATCACACCATAAAGTAGTGAAAGTGGTGGAAACATGGTGTATGGACTCCAAAAGTAATTCATACCCCTGAGATAGAAATCACAAGAGAATGGTATGTTGTGTCATGCTTCTTTCTATGTTGCAGAAGTTTCTGACACTATTGGAAAGTCTGACTCAGACTACAGTTCTTGTAGATTTCAAAGAGAAATTTCTAACCCTGAATTACATTGAAATTCTGCTTTCATCTGCTATCTTGTTTAGACTTTACTTAAGCATATGAGATCCTATCCTCCTTCAACAATTTATTTTAGTTATTCTGAATAGCTCTTAGGATAAATCTCAGATTCTTTTCTTTCACTGGGTTCCTCAGGACAAGACAGATATGAAGCAAAGGGCCACTGAGGTGATTAAGAGACTGGGGCATCTCACTTCTGAGGAAAGTTTGAGAGAGATGGGACTGTTTAGCCTGGAGAAGAGAAGGCTTAGGAGGATGTCATCCAAGTGTATAGGTATCTGATGGGAGGGTATAAAGAGGACAGAGACAGACTCTTTTGAGTGGTGCCCAGAGGTAGGACCAGAGGCAATCGTCATAAACAGAAGCAAGGAGTCTCTACCTGAAAATCAGGAATTACTTCTCTTCTGTTGTGAGGATGACTGAGCAGTGGTGCATGTCACCCAGGGAAGTTGTGGAGTCTCCACACTTGGAGATATTTAAAAGCTGTCTGGACATGGTCCTGTAAAATCAGCTAGAGGTGATCGTATCTGAGTCAGATATATTGTCAATGTTGGACAAGATAATCCCCAACTTCAATGACTCTATGATTCTGTTATTCTCAATTATTGAGGAGATCTATCTAGCAGAGATGTAATATCCAATTCATGTGTTTTGCAAAAGGAATGTGAAGGAAGTCACTGATTCTATTAATGAGGTACATATATTACAGAGGTGACTTTGAATGAAGTTTAATACTACATCAGAACATGGAGACATGAAGGCATAGAAGCATAAATGTTATAATTATTATTGCTATTGTTGAAGACAAGACTGATCCCACTCCATCTTTTCAATTGTTTGTTTTTTTGTTTGTTTTAAATATGTTACACTGGAAAATTAGTTTTGCATAAGTATTTGTTTGCGTTCTTGTAACTGAAACATTGTCTTGATTAACTGATCAAAAATACCATAATAAAAAAGAAAAAAAAATCTGTTCTGTTTTATACCAAGGGAATTTGGACTGGTATAAAATAGATTACATTATGTAAATGAACTGCTGTGCAAATAATCCTGCCTAATTAAATTTGTAACTATAAACTATAATTATTTAAACAAATACATCTACTCTTTCTTTTTTTTTTTTTGAGTGTTGAATATAAAATAACACTGATAAAAATTCATATCTAACAAATATTTGAAAGTTTTATGACTTATTATATTGTATAAGTTTTCTTGTTTTTCAGCTAACTTTTTCATGAAGTAGAAATTTCTTTGATGGTCATATGGTAAGTCCTTACTAAATAAGATAGGTTAAAGAACAGTTAAAGCTCAGTGAAGACTTACTGATTTCTGTCTTACAGTGATTTCTGTCTTTTTTTTTATTAAACAAATATTAAATAGTTATTCTATATACCCAAACTAAGCCAGAATTGGTGCATTTTTTATTATTTCTAATAAGGAACTTTTTTGTAGTAACCTGAAATTCCAATTTCTTCTAACATAAATAAGTGAACAAACTAATAGCACATTAATTAAGATATCTCTGTGTCAACTTTTTACTGTTGAAGTCTTTTTATAGTCTCCTTTTTCATTTAACTTCTGGGATGTTTCTTAGTTACATGGGATCCTGCAAGGCTGACTGTTGAAATTGTTTGGCTGTGCATAAATCTACATCAAACTTTAAGAACAATCATCTGAATTCCTTTTTTTTTTTTTTTTTTTTTTTTGGCAAAAGAAAAAAAGGAAGTAGAAGATAAGAGCTTGTACCTAGCAAGGTTTCAATGCAGCATGTTTGAACTCAGAAACGTTCTAGTTACAGTAGACTAGACATAGTTATATTGAACATTAAATGAGTCCCTAAGTTAAATGCTGTTGCCTGCCCTCCCTGGTATAGGTTTTTAGAATTCAGGCTTTCAGGAGCTTCTTGAAAGTTCTATCAGATATAAGGAGAAATTACCTTGCTTTCTATTGACTTGTGTTCAATATTATCCCAATCCATTAAAAAAAGTTTGCCTACTACAATCTGTGCCAGTATTTCCAACTGGTTTTAAGGCCAATTTAAGTTTTAAGGCCCCATTTTTGGGGAAGTTTTTTTCTGAGAGAAACATGGTCTTTGCATTGTAAATACTATCCTGTTTATCCTGTCTGTTGGAAGTTCTCCTGTACCACCCATCCTGGTGTCATATATTTGAGTTCTGAACCTACTGCCAATGGCCAAGAAATGGTAACAAATAACTGTAGGATATATCTAATCAATATTTACATCCATAGAATAAAATCAGTTTTCTGTTTAGGTTTGGGGTTTAGTGGTTTTGGTGTTTTTATTTTTGTTTGTTTGTTTGTTTGTTTGTTTTATTAAAGCCACTTTTAACTTGTCATGTTATGTTGTGATTTTTTTTTTTTTTGTACAACTAACAGTCAGTAATAAAGATTGATTTTCAACATTTCAATTCCTTTTGTTTCACTTGACACTGGATGTCTCAGAATATCCTTTATCTACATTAGTGTCTGGATCCCTCTAGAATACGGCTTATTTAGCCCCTGCAATATATCATGCAGATGTTTCCATCCACTTTGCAGTCACATATTTCACTGTTTTATGTAGGGCTTTTTGTTTGTTTCATACCTCTAGGTATTTTAAAAAGTTACTGATAAGCTTACTTGTTTCTTTTTTGTATCATTTGACTTCACTTAAGATCAAATGCACAGTTTAAAGAATCACTTAGTTGCATATGAACAAAAAAATGGAGTAAAATGATTTGTCAACATCTATTATGACAGAAGGAAAGTCATTTTAGAAGATTTTATATATGTCTGAATATTAGCTAAAACATTGTGCAAGTAAAGGAGGCAACAAGAGTGTTGTTGAACATGTGAAAAAGATTCATCTATACTGAGATTAGCTGCTTCTAGTACCATAAAGAGAAATGAAAAAAATATAGTGATTAGTTTATCTTTCAGACATCAAAAATTTTTGCAATATATTGGCTATTTGGGCAAATATTCTAGCTATCTAAAATGCTGTATTAGTTTTTAGCTTTGTTTTAAATTGAGCTTTGCAATACACCTATGAATTGTTCATTTTCATTCTCACATGCAAGAAACAAGGGGAACAAGCTACAAAATTAAGTTCAGAAAAATAGGTGTGTAAATCTTGTTCCCATTAGAATAAAAAATCAATTTTATCCTTTTAATTTTTATTTTTAAATAATAATTTTAATTCAAAATCATGATGCTCTCAGTGTTTGCCATCATCCTGGTATCATAGTACATTACATAATTGAGAAAATTATATAAAAAAAAAAAATCAACCAAGCAAGCACACACACTAAAAATAATAATTAAAAAAAAAAAATCCAAAACCCAACCCAAACCCAAAACACTCAATCTCTCCCCCTTCCCCATAAATTTTTAAAGTATTTTGCTTATGTATCAAGACAAAACAAAAGAAAACAAAACAAGCCCTGACATTTAATGTCAGCTTGGTTCCCCAAAAGAAATCAATGCATCATCAATTTTTCATTGCTTTATTATTGAAATCAAGGATGATGTAGAACTGACTTGTACATATATAAGCACAAGCATTGATTTTACTAATATTCATACTTAGTGTTATTAGATAGATAAGACATTGGTCTAGATAAGACGTTAGATATTTTTGACCTTTTCTGTTATTATAGTCTTGTTTGCATAAAAACTACAAAAATACCCCAGTCCTCACCAGTACAAAAAAAATACTGCTTGATTTACTGACCAACTTCTAGATAAGGAATTATATTTTCCCATTACACTGCCATTTACAATTTCTTTTTTTCCATGAGACTGACTATTATCTGACAGTGAGGGTTACTTAGTTTTCTTATTTTCCCTGTAAGATAAAAGTTTAAAAGAATAGTTTTCTGTGCAGGTAAAAAAAAAAAAAAAAAAAAAAAATTTAAAAAAAAAATTTTTTTTGTAGGGAAAAAAAAAAAAAAAAAAAAAAAAAAAAAGAATTTGTTATTCATTTCTAAAAATAACTTGATTCTTTTAGGAAATTGATTAATTAATCAGTTAGATTAGAAATTGATTACTTAACCAATTAAATTTTATAATAATGTGGCAACAGGTTTTAATTGTCCTATTTTCCATCCAGAGCTAGCATCTCCAATAATTTTGACCATTTGAGCTATTTCTTACATTTTTGTGGGTTTTTTTTTGTTTGTTTGTTAGGTTGGTTGGTTTTTTTAATGTTTGTATCACTCATAGAATCATAGGATAATTAGAGTTGGAAGGGACTTAAAAATTCTAGTTTCAAACCCCCTGCCATGGGGAGGGACACCTCCCACTACACTGGGTTGCTCAAAGCCTCATCCAGACTAATCCTGAGCATTTCAGGGATAGTGCATCAACAGCTTCCCTAGGCAACCTGTCCCAGTGTCTCACCACCCTCACAGCAAAAATTTCATTCTAATATCTAATCTAAAATTCCCCTCTTTGAATTTAAAACCATTCCCCTCATCCTAATCACTACACTTCCTGACAAAGAGTCTCTCTCCAGCTCTCCTGCAGGCTCCCTGCAGATACTAGAAGGTTGCTATAAGGTCTCCTGGAACTTTCTCTTCTCTAGGCTGAACAAATCCAAGTCTCTCAGCCTGTCTTCATAGAACAGGTGCTCTATCCCTCTAAACATCATTGTGGACCTCTTTTGGACCAGTTCTAACAGGTCTATGTCCTTCCTGTGCTGAGAACTCCAAAGCTGGACATAATGTTTCAGGTGCGGTCTCACAACAGTGGAGTACAGTGTCAGAATCACATCCCTTAATCTTCTGGCCACACTTGTTTTGATGCAGCCCAGGATGTGGTTGGCTTTCTGGGCTGCCAGTGCATATTAGCAGCTCATGTTGAGCTTCTCATCTACTGACGCCCCAAGTACTTCTCCTCAGGGCTGCTCTCAATCCATTATCTGCCCTGCCTGTATTAGTGCTTGGGATTCGCATGACCCACATGCAGGACCTTACACGTGGCCCAGTTGAACTTCACAAGGTTTCCATGGGCTCACCACTACAGTGTGTACAGGTCCCTCTGGATGGCATCCCTTCCCTCCAGTTTGTTGACCACACACCACAGTTTGGTGTTGTCAGCAAACTTGAGATTGCACTCAGTCCTACTGTCCACGTCTCCAACAAAGTACTAACTAGTACTAACTCCTGAGGAATGCAGCTCGTCACTGATTCCCACTTGGACATCGAGCCATTGACTGCAACCCTCTGAGTGTGGCCATCTAGCCTGTTCCTTTTCCATTGAGTGATCCATCCATCAAATGGATGAAATGGCATTCCTTTCCAATTTTTAAAGAGGATGTCCTGAAGGACAGTGTCATCCATGAAGCTTTATTTGTCAAAATATATACTTAAAGTATTAAGGGAATAAGGAATTAAGGGAAATAATTAGGTAATAAATTGGAGTTTATGGAACTTGTTTTCTGTAGTTACTTGATTCTGAGGAGAAGTACAGGTAAAAAGCATATATAGAAAAATACTGTGATACAATAAATTGCATATGATAACTAAATTAAATGCTGAGTAAATTAACACAAATCCCAATTAACTATCTTAATTTCTGTTATGCTTGATACAGTTAAGAACCAGTGTTTTATATTCTTCCTATGTCTAAAAAATCTTCAGTTAAAAAGTCCCCACAAAAGACCTTAAAATTCATCCTCCTGTATGTATCCAAAATGTCTCATTAGCATAATACCTTGAATCAATGTTAATAATGTATCCACTGGACCCTGGGAACAACCGGTAGTTAGGATGATGATTACATTTGGCTTTTAGAGTTTCATTAGGCATTTGGAAACTTAGACTGTCTTACATACTAAAAAACTGATTATTTTGTAATTAAGTGGGTTTTTTTCTATGTGAGGCTTAAGAACTAAAACTCCATGAACATAAAATGAACAGGTTATCAAATTCTATTCCTCCTTCCACTTAAGTCAGAAGAACAGAGAATGGATGTCAAGGTACACAAAAAACATACCGTTTGACTGTAATATCCAATCAAGGGTGATATGAATTTTATCTTTTTCCCTTATTATTTGTTTGCAAGACAAGGTATTCAAGTTCTTTGGTTCTAGCATCCAAAATTTAAAGGGAAGTAACTGAATATTTGTATGAGCTATTTGTAGTACATATAAAGAAGAAAGTTTTTTCAAGGCACGTTATTTCAAATAAAAGTTAGTTAAGTACAGTAAAGAGAAACTGCCACTGTAATTTCTGTATACTCTATAGTTAAATATGATATGTCCTAAGTGGATGACATCAAGCTGAGTGATTCTTGATGAAATAAAGGCTGTGGATGCCCCATCACTGGAAATATTCAAAGTCAGGTTAAACAGAGCTTTGAGCAACCTCATATGTAGTGTGAGATGTCTCTGGGAATATCATGAGAGCTGGAACAGAAGATCTTTGAAGGCCCTTTGCAATCCAAACCATTCCGTAATCCTATAGGAACTGGGGAAAAGTTGTTGTAATTGAATAAAAGAATCCCCAAAAGACAGCACCCAAAAGCATTTAGTGCTTAAGAAGTTACCTAAACTGATATTCAAAAAGCTACAAAGGACTACATATCTGTGTCTGCTTACTATTCACAGTTAATGAAACTTGTTATCAATAAAGAATGCCCATGCATTTTTTCTTACATGTATACCCTGAATCAGCAACAAATTGTTGATGGTATGCTTTCTCAGAGGTTCATGCCACAAATCTGTCAAGTATCTCATGTGTTAATCTACACAAACAGATTTATATCTTTTTTGACTCTCATATTGCTTGAATCTTTCCTGGGTTACAAGCCTATGCAATTTAAAAAAATAATTGTTCTACTCTTGTCTTAAGGACTTTTCATGTTGTTTGCACAGACACGAAGAGCTACTAATTCAATACCCAGATTAGCTTCTGAAAAACAAAAAGAACCACAGTACCTTACTAAACCAACTTCAGACTGACTTTTGATTTTACTAAAATATATACTTATTTCTTTGTTGGAAGAGGAATTAAACTTACAATACAACAAAAACATTTTTATGCACATAAAATCAACAGGCAATAATTTGAAATATGCGAGATAAAATTTGCATGGATTTTATCATTGCTGGATTTTGTTTTTCTTTGAGTTAGGAAAGGAAGGATCTTAAATGAAATACAAACTATGTAAAGCACATTTTAATGAAAAGAGATGGTGCTAATGAGGGCTGGATGCAGACTCACCTACAACATGACCAAAACCTAGCCTGGGAGTGCAAGTCTGAGGAGCCTGACTGACACCCCTGGGCCCATGTGCAGAGCTATGGGCCAGGTGAGAGGTTCCAGGTGAGAATGTTCAGGGCAGTCAAGGCCTGTTAGTGTACTAACTTGTTTCATTACAGCTACATGTTGCAGAGGGCAAACAAATAGGTTTTTTTAAATGTCATGATACCTCTACGCAGCTGGCTATAACAATTAAAAATGGAAGCAGTCAGAAATCACTGGAGGGCATGGACTTTATTTCCAAGGTAATATTTGATGCTTCACAAAATAGGGCATGCTCAGCAGATTGTAGAAAATTAGTTTCCAACTTTAATGATGCAGCCAATGACACTAAACTTTGGTGCTGAATTGCATTGTTCTGTTGTCAGTGCTTTGTGCTTTTTCTTCCTGTTGCAAACTACTTCAATGACTACTTTTTTTTTTTTATATTCAACATTACGATGAACAGGAGAAAAATAAAATGAGAGGAATTGCAAAAAAAATTTGCAGCAGAAGGGGGTTTTCAAATAAAATTACCTCAATTCAGATTTTTCTAAAGTTTCCAGTCCTTAACTACATTCAAGCTTAATACTTTAGCAGTATAAATGGTAGAGAGTTCTACTAGAAAGTTATCTGAAGATATCCAATTGTAAGGTTTTTTCCAATTGTAAGACTCTTTGTTTGCTTGATTTTTTTAAAATGATTCTAAAATTGATTATGCCTCTTGCATGAATCCATTGTGCTGCAGATGAAATAAAAAAAAAAAAAAACCAAACCAAAAAAAACCCCACACAACCCAAAAACCAAGAAACCCCCCTCAAAGCAGCATCCTACAGTAGCAACAGAGAGAGAACATAGACTTTATGGAGGCTGCATCTCAAAGTAGTTCTCAAAATGGTCTATCTGTCCTTCAAGGCTTTAGATCAAGACGCAGCTCAGGTGGACAAAGCTTTTATGCTAAACAGTAGATAGATAAGAAAACTGTTTTAGTCTGATTGCTTTTTTTTTTTTTTGGAAGTCCCTATAAGCAAAAGACAGGGTGGGACTTCACTGCCCAGAGCAGTTAAGCAGACAACAGTTCAGTGGCAGGGGAAGTACTTTACTTTCAGCAGGCTTGTGCAGTGACTAGCGCTAGCTGGACACACTCCTTCAAATACACATGGCCGTAAACATCTGAACATTTTTGCTACTGAACAACGTTGTAGCAATTGCCTGAACACTCTTACAATGAGCACTTCTTTTAAAATAATCATCCTTAAAAAAAAAAATAAGGCAAAAGGAAAAACCAATTATCAGTACTTCTTCAGAATTGGCAAATATGAACATTTAAAAATAATTACAGAATTCCACTGAAAAGTGACTGCCTGCACCATGGCCAGCCTCTGAGATTGTTTCTGCAGCAATTACTCAGTGCTCAGTAAAGAAGAGCAATTACTGATAAAACTCCTTCTTCCTAATAATATACACACACATTGTTCTTACTGAATTCCAGAATCAAGGGCCTTTTACAAGTCTCTTGACTAGCTGCCTTTAGCTGGTACATGTATTTAACTAGAGGTGATAATGAGAATGCAGCAAAGAAGGGTGCAAAGAATGCTTGTCATCATATATTTCTTCCTATGCTTCATGTATTCCTTAGTCAGCACCTATCAGTCCCACTACCAGTTAAAAGAAGGATGCTTTTAAAGGGTTCTTGTGAAAACAAAAAGACAAAGGTTTATTTTCGCCTGATGTTTTCATTGAGATTTTCTGTTAAACATATAGGAAATATAATCTGGTGCATGCTATAATAAGTGTTGAAATCATTATCTATGACTTTTGCATGTGATTAAGAGCCATGATTAAAATTGGAGAGTGTAGAAAAGAAACTGATCTGTGGAAATTAGTTCAAATGTTGCCTACACTTTTGAGATCTCTAAGGCTGACGGTGGCAAGCAGACAGGCTAAGATCTAAAGACATATGCACCACAATATTCATAGATTCAGAGTCTAAAGTATAGAAACTAAAATACGGGAACATGTTTTTTTTGTCATAGGGTTGCTTAAAAATTGTTTTTGGTAAAATAGGATTTGTACTATGAGAAAAAAATTGTACCTTTAGTCAGTCCTTTACTAACAAAGCAGCTCTCAACTTCATCAGATAGGAATGACATCTCCAGGGTTTCCTTTGACAAAGAGGTCCCCCAGAACTGAGAGATGATCCAATTACAATTTCATAGAGTCATAGAGTTACAGTTGGAAAGGACCTAAAAGAAAATCTAGTTCCAACTTTTCTGCCATGGGCAAGGACACCTCCCACTAGAGCATGTTGCTCAAAGCCCCATCCAGCCTGGCTTTGAATGCTTCCAGGGATGGGGACTTCACATCTTCTCTGGGCAACTTGTTCCAGTATCTTAACACCTTCAGAGGCTGTTGGATTTAGAGAAAATTACAGCAAAGATGGCTGACTGAAGACAACAGTCTCTTAGCAAAAAAAAAAAAAAGAGCATATATATGAGAGAGAGAAACTGGAGCAATGAGTTGTCTCTTTTTCATATGAATAAATTAAAGATTACAAGTTCTATGGTGAGTGTAATCAAGGTCCCTAGTGCTGGACTTGGATCTGTTTGCTTTCCATCTTTTCTTCTTTTCCTCTCTATCTCTCCTCCTTTCTCCAATGTGAAAACTCCATGTTTATATCAACAAAATCTTACACTTATTTTTATGGATTCTTTTCAGATTTACATGGGTTAACAAAAAGAGGCTTTTAAAATCTGGTTTGGGCAGTACCAGCAAAGAATAGAAAATTGCTGTGAAGCCTGGGCTGAGTAAGAGGAATAGCATACAGTTTTTTCTGGGATATAAAACTAGCAGAAGGATACTACACTGGGTATCCTTCCCAGAGCAGGATTATCAAGAGCCACCAGCTCTTCCCATCTCCTTCTAGTTACTGGCAGTTGTCCACAGAAAGAGTTTACAGTGTTATGCTTGGAAGGAGAACTGCATGATCACGTGTTCCCATTCCAGGTTCACCATAGATATCACCACTCCTGAGCTCGCACAGCAAATCGACACAGGAGCATTTGAGATGGACATCTCAAACCCATTCACTCTTCTATTGCGAACAGCTGCTGCCCAAGAGCCACAAATCAGGCGTACTGCTTACAAGATGTACTGATCAGCTTCATCTTCATCCTTTCTTTTGGCCTGGTAAAAAAGTGTCTAGAGTTAAAGGGAATATGTAATTAATGCATGAATTACCTATAGCGCTGAGGTTGTCAAAGATGTTTTTCCTTTTCTTTCTCTGTTCTTAGGCTTTGCCTCCAATAACTTAATTCAATTTTATGCTCCTATGTGTGAGTAAAATTTCTTGCAGAGAACCTGTAACAGTCACAGAAAACAGTATAATGTTATTAGAAAAGTAATAAAATAATCCTTATATCTCTATTTATGTCTGCTCTGTTCTGCAGCTCATGAATTGTGGCTGTAGTAGTCTAGCAGTTACTTTATTTTTTTGAACCAGTACCTTATCGCTTCCAACACTGACATTTTAATTCTCAGAAATAAATAGACAGTAACATATATTTAACAGAAGGAAACAGAAGGAAACATTGTCACTTTCATGTTTTGCTGTGAAAGTAATTTTTTAGAGGTTTAGGGATTCTTGAGGGAAAAAAAGAAAATAAACACTGAAGGTTACTAATGCATACCACAGGCACCTCATTCTTCTTCCTGCTATTTCTGAAATTCTGAGACTGCCTGACTTAATGGATTGATGAAATCTCTTCTCATCTATGTATAAATGCCTCTAATCTTGCAGCAACATATACTGCACCAACTACAGTCAAGAGTAGAGGTCAGGGATTTCCCCCTCTCCTCCTTTTATTATTATTACTTACTTATTTAATATGTGGCCTTATCGCCTGTAAGAAACACACTATCTGGGTATTTCATTAAGTCAAATGCTCAGAAATTTCTGAGCATCACAGGCTCTTTTTGAAACAAATAGCAAACACTGTTTACTGAGAGGTGCAATCCAAGTGTTATGGAGGGCCAACTGAGGTTGATAACTTGTTGAATGCATCACAGAATTTTTGTCATACTTTCCAAAAACTATACTGTAGCTTCTAATCACCTCAGAATTTTTATTTCTGGCAAAAACTTCAAACTGCACATAAACTCAAAAAATATAGAAGAAGTGAAAAAAAGTATTGCAGCATATTCTAAATAGGGAAAGAAATAACCACATGTAAGAGAGGGGTTTTGTGTTGTTCTTTTGAGTTTTTTTGTTTGTTTTTTTATTTGTTTTTTTAACAGACCCATAATATTGTATGATGCTTGGTAATAATTGCAAATTTAATAATTAACAGTATGGGAGAGAACTAACTTCTATTTTTTTATAGTGAATTAAGAAAGTTAAAAAAGTTATAAGTAAAACCCCACTGACTCCAGGATTAAACGTGTAGAATGCTCTAATATCACTCTAAATTTGCAAGCTTACACTTTTCAGCAAGCTCTTTAAATGTCATGGAAACAAGTCTGTCATTAACTTAAGTAGTCAAATAGGGATTTTAATGTACTTGCACCAAGAGAAGAATCAAATGTGACTCCAAGAACCAAAGTCTACAGAAATATCTGATGATATATATTAGAGAGAAACTCTTATTAGTCTTGATGTTTTCCCAGAGGAATAATCATTGGTTATTTATCATTTCATCTTGAATATTATAATCATCTAAGTGGTATTTAAGATATAATAACAGCTATTAATTTTCCTTTGAATAGTATTTATTCTTACCAAAATAGAAAAGCAAACCAAATTCAGCTGATTGTTTTCTTTTTCCCAAGTAATGTTTTGCAATAAAACAGAATGCCACACAATACTTAATGGTTTTATGCATTTTGTTTTTATCTTTTTTTTTATTATTTTTTTTAAATAAATATCAGTAAACACAAGGAAGGATATGAAGTGGGTTAAATACAAAGTCAAACAGCTTTTATGACTCAGAGTTCATTAGTCAGTTTTGTAGAAATAACAACACAATCTAATTTAAACTTTAATGAGCATTTGCAGTTGAATCTAAATAATTGACAAAAACTTTTCAGTTAAAAAAATCTTTTTAATCATAGACCTTTTGACATGACATGAGTATGAAAACAGGGATGAGTTTAGTCACTTCGGTTTTTCAAAGATGTGAAGAACTGCTTCAAGAAGAGTGAGGGATTTTACAGTTTCTTATGTGCAGTATGTAAATCCTTGTTCATTATCTCTACTGCATGCACCTTGTGGTGTTACGTGCATCTAAATCCAAGTTTGCTAGGTTTGGTTTTGGTTTTGTTTTTTTTTTTTTTTTTTTTTTTTTTTTTTTTTTTTTTTTTTTTGTTTTTTTTTGTTTTGTTTTGTTTTTTATTTAGGTTGTACATCAATGTGCTATGTATGGAGAAGGAAGGAGAGAAAGCAAAGATTACCCCGATCCAGGTTAGATGTCCCTTGATTACATTCTAGATGATGAACTAGGTTTTGTTTCTCAAAAACTGGAATAAAGTGGTGTAATGGCTGTATGCTAGACTTGGGAACTGTTGAATGTTACTAAATTGCTTAGATTAAGAGCACAGACACAAAAATATGTGGCTGCTTCAGGATTTGTCTCACCTATCTCACCTACTACAAGTGAACAAGACTGAGAGATCATCTCATTAATGCTTACAAATATCTAAAGGGTATGTATTAAGAGGATGGGGCCAGATTCTTTTCAGTGGTGCCCAGCAACAGAACAAGGGGCAATGGGCACAAACTAGAATTTTCAGAGTGACAGAGCACTGGAACAGGCTGCCCTTAGGGGTTGTGTCATCTCCTTCTCTGGAGATATTCAAAACCCCCACGGATACATTCCTGTCCAGCCTGCTCTAAGTGAACCTGCTTTGGCAGGATAGTTGGACTAGATGATCTCTGAAGTTATGTTCCAACCCCTACCACCCCTTGATTCTGTGACTTCATCTGCTTTTTCAGATCTTTTATGAAAATCTATCTGTCTAATAAGGATCAAAGGTTATCTGGATGAATTAAAAATATAAATAAAACACATGGAAATTGCATTAAACCCAAACAAACATAATAAAAAAGGGAAAAAACTCCAACCAGTCGACCAAACAAAAGACCCTCTAATGTTATTCACAAAACCATTGATATACTTCAGCTACATGTAACCAATGTCAGATGTCATGCTTCAACATGGTTGTGTAGAAACTGGGGCACAAAGAAAAGGCATTCACAGAAAATTCAATTCCAGCAGGTTCTCCACTCATAGGAGAATTTGTTTTACTTTTTTGTAAAGATTTCATTCCCTTTTGACAAACAGCCTGCCTACCTTCTCTTTCATTCATCAGGAATTTTGTAACAAAAAATAATTTATGATGTATTATCTTTTGGCTGAAGAGGCTTTAGGAACACAGTCTGAAAATTAGATTGGTGTCTTGGACACCTTTTCAAGATTCAGAAATCCAGATCTTTGTTTAACTTTTATATTTGATCTGCATACACTTCAGCATACACACTGCTGTTGCATTTTTGTTCTACAGGGAGATTAGTTGTCGTTATTACACAGTTTAATACTAAATTTGCACCACAACTGCTGCAGATTGAAAACAGAAAGTTTCTTCCCTTGTGACACTCCCTTAAAGAAGCATCACTTAAGTTAGGCCAGGTTGAAACAAAACAAACAGAGGAAAACAAATGTGAATTGAGTAGAAATTAATTTTGGAATCCATAGTGAGCAGGTAGGAACACTTCTCTCAGTGACAAAAGGATAGCTCATTGGAAGTTTTGTAGCAGGCCCTCTGTGAATTGTCCTGTGAATCTGTCACTTAAAAATAATTGACAGAAGTGCAGTATGCGGTCTGCTTCTACTGCTTCTACACATGAGGCTCCACTGTCCTTTAGACCCCGCCAGTCCCGTATTCTATGACCGCAACTTGAAATCAATGCATGGATTTTGATACAATTGAGAAAGTACAACTTCCAGAGCTTTAGGACAATATTTTTAAACTGTTTCTCATATAAGATCAAGATGAGCTAATATTTAGAAAGGGTTCTTTTTGACAAGGTGTTTCTCTGCTGTATGAGTTGTGGCTTGCACATCAGAAAGACAGAAAGGTCTTTCCAATTGGACTTCAAATTATTTTTTTCCTCAATGTCAGAATAACCTGGGGAAAAAAAGGAAAGATGTGGATATATTATTGATTCTTTAAAAAGGAGTTTTAAGTACTTTTTTCCTCCCTGGAGTATTTCATAAATAGAGAAGAGACTGAAAGTACAAAAGAAAACACAGCTATTTTTAAGTGTTTTCTTTTCTGCTTGGAGAGCAAAAACTATAGCTGTTCGTTTTTTGTTATTAAATTGGGCAAGTGTTATTCTTTTTTTTCCCCTCACATGTACTTATTTACCTGGGAGGTTTTAACAAAGTTTTTCCTCTTGGGTTTTGGTTTCAATTATGCAGTGCAAGCTTTCTGGGCTAAATTTTCTCATGTAACACTGTTGTAAATTTGTAGTAATTTTAGAAGGTTCAATTCAGTAGATTGAGTTCTACAAAGGAAATGCCTTTAAAAATACCACTCTTTTTCATGTTATGAATTTACAGATTAGATGATATGCAAATGATCTTGTTTTTTTTTTTAACTCTAAAATAAATTGTAACTTAATATTCACTTCAAATACTTTTAATCAAATAATTCAAACTAGGGAATCTGACTAAATTTTGAACTAATTTTCTGTGTTGATCACTTTGATATAAATAAGATAGCACTTTTGAATTAGAGCATGATAACCTCCAGTTAAATATTTACTTCCATTTATTATCTGGTATGATTCTCTGAATGTCCAAGTAAAAGATTTTGGTAGATAGTGTGAGACTACGAGAGAGATTAGGACCTAGGGTCCTAATGAGCAGTGACCAATGAGCATTACTGTAATTGCTCTATCCTTTTTGCACACACTCTACGTGTATTTATATGTGTTCATAAGGTCCCTCATGAGCCTGCTCTTCTCCAGGATGAACAGTCCCAGTTCTCTCTCTCTTGGGCTCTGTGCTGTGTCCATGTCTCTCTTGCACTGAGGAGCCCAGAACTGGACCCAGCACTCCAGGTACGTCCTCACCAGTGTTGAGAAGAGGGGAAGGATCACCTCCCTCTTTCTAATGCAGCATCGCTAGATTTCTTTGTGGCAAGGGCATGTTGCTGACTTATATTTTACTTCCTGTCCACTAGAACCCCAGATCTTTTTCTGCATAGCTCCTTTCCAGATGTGTCTCACAGCATATAGTGGTGAATGGACTTGTTCTTCCCAGGAGCAGACTTTGCACTTCTCCTTGTTGAATTTCATGAGGTTCCTGTCAGCCCATTTCTTCAGCCTATTGAGGTTGCTCTGGATGCGAGCATGACCCTTTTGTGTGTCAGACACTCCTCCCAGTTTGGTGTCATCAGATAACTCATTGAGGGTACACTTTGCCTTGTCATCCATCATTAACAAAGACACTGAATAGGATTAGACCTGGTATTGACCCCTGGGGTATACCATTACTTACTTGCCCCAAGTCAGACCTTATGGACACTCTGAACCCTTTTTAGGTCTCCATGTTAGGTTTTTTGTATACCAGACTATCCAGCTGGATATAACAATTATTTATGCAGGGAAAATTATACAAAATCTTCACACTAATTTTTAACTTATATCACGGAATGGGTAATACACACCACAGATAATGATATTGTATTGCTAAAAACTTCATGAGGTTTACCATTTTATTTTACTGCTAATGTATTATACTGGGAACATATACTTCCTTTAAGTTTTTGTGGAATTCTGTGTGAATCTACATATTCACAGCTATTACTCATCTGTACATCACCCAAGTATATATATTAAAAAGTATTTGTGTATAATATTTAGTTAAAGGTTTTTTCAGAGCTATTCATCTTTAGTACCCTGCATCCACGAAAGCCAATATGATTAAGTGTCTCTCCTGGAATTAAGCAGCAGGACACTTGTTTCACTTAAAGTTTGAGGCCCTGCTATTTCTTGGAGGATTAATGCATTCACAGTAAAAATTTACTTCTCTGACACAGCAGGAATGTTCATTTCTGATGATTCTACTTTACACTAACAGAGCATGAAATAAACAGAAAAAATAAAATAATGATTCATATCGCTAATTAACTGTATGTGCTGACATTCCACAGATTTCATTTACATCAGCCTCACCAGGACAAAAAGATTATATTTTTCTAAGAGCTATTCTTATCTTTCCCTACCTAAATAATGTGTAATAAGAGAATAAAAAAAATAATATTATTTTTAATTTTGTGCCACATAAAAATTGTTTACTAGCATAGTTAGACACAATGACATGAATAAATTACATTAATCATATGAAGATACATGTATCCTTCCAGCATTCAAACCAACACTTATTAATGTTATTATTTATAACAAGTATTTATTTATTCACACTAACAATCATGGTCATTAGGTGATTCAAAAAGCCTTAATTTATTCCAAATTGTTAGCCTTAACTTTATGTGTCCTGGTTTGAGGTAAAACAAAGCCAATTTTCTTTTCAGTAGTTTCAATTTTCACTTAATTCTCTGAAATTAATGGCATATTTTTCAGACAGAGCTTGCTACCGGAGTGATAAAACCTGATGTTTATAATACCAAGGAATGGTATGTAAAAACGGTTTTACTAAAGCTTATTACTGTAACAATCAAGGTCAGCTAACTTTGTTATCTACTAAACTAGAGGGTCAGAAGTGGAAGAACAGAGACGGATTGCACCAGTGGGGAGAGGCAGACAGGAAAGGTGACCCAAACTGACCGACAGTGTATTCCATCCCATCTGCATCATGATCAATATAAAAGCTGAGGGATAGCTGATATCTGAGGAGGACTCTGTCTACCTTTGATCTCAATCCCTGTGTTACTGAATCAAGTTCCTGAGTCCAGTTCTTGTCCATTGCTGAGTCCAGTCTTGGACTTTCCTAGTGTCTGCTGATGATGTGATCAGTGTCCTGGGAGCTTAATGCTGCTTTTGTATATTTTGTGATTTTTTTTTATTATTTTATTATCTTTTATATTATTAACATTTCATTAAAGTAGTTTTAGTTTTCTCATATGTCTTTCCCTTATTTTCTCCTTTCTTTCCCCTTGAGGGAAGGAAGACTATGCTGAGTGGTATTGACAGACTGGATGGTTGGGTTAAGACCAGCTCTGAGATTCAAGAAGGCCAAGTGCTGGGTCCTGCATTTGGGTCACAACCACCCCATGCAGCTCTACAGGCTTGGGGAAGAAATAGAAAAGTTCTCATCAGAAAAGGACCTGGGGGTGTTGTTTGACAGCTGTCTGATCACAAGCAATCAGTGTGCCCAGGTGGCCAAGAAGGTCAATAGCATCATGGCTTATATCAAAAATAGTGTGGCCAGCAGGATGAGGGAAGTGATTGTAACTCTACTTGACACTAGTGAAGTTACACCTCAAATACTGTGTTTAGTTTTGGGGCCCTCACTACAGGAAGGACATTGTGGAAATTATTCATACAAGAGTAGCAAAGCTGGTGAGGAGTCTAGGGAATGAGTCTAGAGAATAAGGAGTAACTGGGGGAACTGGGGCTGTTCAGCCTACAGAAAAGGAGGCTGGGGGGAAACCTTGTCACCCTCTACAACTACCTTAAAGGAAGTTGTAGCAAGGTGGAAGTCAGTCTCTTCTCTCAAGTAACAGGCAATAGGATGAGAGGAAATGGTCTCAAATTGCATCAGATTTTAGATTGAAAAAGTTCTTCACCAATAGGGTAAACAAACAGGCTGCCCAGGGAAGTGGTTCAGTCACCATCCCCAAAGGTATTTAAAAGCTGTGTAGATATAGTGTTGAGTTACAAGGTATAGTGGTAACTTGGCAATGTTAGGTTATCAGTTGGACTTAATGATGTAAAAAGATCTCTTCTGATTAAAATGGTTCTGTGATTTTATGATTCTGGGAAAGGAAAGAGAAAGACGTTCTCTTTAAAGTATCTATTGTTCATTTAATGCCCAGCCCCATCCAAACTATGATACGCATTGAAAAACTTCCAATAATCAGAGTGAATAATTGAGCTAAGGGGGTATTTCTGTGCCAGATATTCCCACAAAACCATCATCTCACCTGGTAATATTATACAGAGCTACATAAGTTGTGGTTCTGACATCTGCTTATTTCGTATATAATTGCACTAACAAATTTTGTGTCATCTATTGATCTGTTAAATTTAAGAAGTGAGACATAGCCCCTAGAAAGTATTTATTAACAACATCTTTCATTAGGTCATAGTTTTGCTCTCTATGATATAATGGGTTGAAGAGATTTCTCCTTTTTGTCTTTTGCAGTACACAAGCTTGAGATACTCAAGTGTTGGAATCTGATAGTTTGGGGCTACCTTCCTGTTGGTCAAGACAGTGTTTTTTCAAAGATTTTTCTTTTTTATTTGGAGCTTAATTCAATCTTTTCAAAACAGTTTTACAGAAATTGTGATAATGAACAGTATCTCTTGTGTATGTTTGTGGTTGAGGCTGTGACCTATAAAGTTTTAATTCATCAGTCACTGAACTGTGTATGTTTATTTGATGAAAAATGTTGACACTGCTAGTTACATTAACTAGAAGAGTGAGACTGTAAAGATGGAATAAATTTATGCCAGTTAATAAGAATTACATATCCTATGGAAATCTATTTAGGTGCAAGACTAAACATACAGACCAAATTAACTACCAGTATTGAAATGTCTAATAACTAGTTTGTGGTTGTCAGCTTTGAAATACAGACCAGATTAAGCAGCATAGCTCTAAGTCATGTAATTTATTTTTTCTTTTATTGCACCAGGTATTGCACGGGTGTGACCTTGGTGTTCTGTTCTCCAGGCCAAAGTCCCAGCTCTCTCAGCCTTTCCTCATAAAGGAGGTACTCTGATCCATTAATCATCTTTGTTGTCCTGTGCTAGACTATCTGCAGTAGATCTCTGTCTCTCTTGAACTGGGGAGCCCAAAACTGAATGCAGTATTTCTGGTGTGGCCTCACCAGTGCAGAGCAGAGGGGGAGAATGACCTCCCTCCACCTACTAGCCACACTCTTCCCTATGCAGCCAAAGATTCCAGTGGCCCTCTTGGCAACAAGGGCACATTGCTGGTTCATGGATAGTTTGCTGTCTATCAGAACCCCCAGAGCCTTCTCCTCAGAAGTGCTTTCCAGCAGGTCCGCCCTTAACCTATACTAGTGTCTGGCATTTTTCCTCCCCAGGTGCAGGATCCTACACTTGGTCTTTTTGAATCTTCTTAGGTTCTTCTCTGCCCAGTTCTCCAACCTGTCCAGGTCATGTTGGATGGTGCCACAGCCTTCTGGAGTGTCTGCCAGCCCTCCCAGTTTGGTATCATCAGTGACCTTGCTGAGGATATACTCAATTCCCTTGTCCAGGTCATCGATGAATATGTTGAGTAAGACCGAAACAAGTATTGACCCTTTGGGGACACCACTGGTTACAGGCCTCCAACTTGACCCTGCTCCATTAATTACAACCCTCTGAGTCCTGTCACATAGCCAATTTTCAGTCCACCTCACTGCCTCCTCATCTAGCCCACACTTCCTCAATTTCCTTAGGAGGATATTATGGGAGACAGTGTCAAAAGCTTTGCTGAAGTCAAGGTAGATGACACCTGCTGCTCTCATCATCCAGCCATCCAGTTATAATATAGAATGCTATCAGACTGGTCAAGCATGATTTACCTTTGGTAAGTCTGCGTGGACCATTTCCATCGATTTCCTCTTCTTTAAGATATTTGGAGATGACATCTAAGACAAGTTGCTCCATTCCTTTGATAAAATTCTAAGCATCTAGAGTTGTAGAATGACATGAGATGTGTATACTATCCACAGAGCAAACCAAGGAGCTGGTAGATTTGGTAACACATTATTTGTAGGTATTCTACATTATAGTTCATGTAGGAAGTGAACCTAGGAATAGACCTTTGAAGAAAGGAATGGAAATGGTGATTAGAGGTTGAGAAAATGTGACTAACAATAAAATTCTAAAGAACTAGATGTCATGGTATGGACAAGAGAAGAATAAAAGTGTAGTTATCTACTATTTTTTACAAATAGTGATGATAAATTTTGAACTCAGTGAGGAAAGAGGAGCAAGAGTACAGGCCGGAAGGACTTACAAAAAATTAATTAATCCGTAACATTAAGATTACTCAGTCATCTCTTTTATGAGGAGAAGAAGTCATAAGAATTTTCTTAATAAGCTTCTTTATCATGTTAAGTACGTATTTTCTAAAAAGCAAACCACAAATGAGTCCAGGAAATATGATGGAAGATTTACGGTTTCACATATAGACATATATATGAATTTACCTATAGTTTCAACAAAGCCTATACTATCCAGCAATGACATTCAAGAGTAGTTTACTTCACAGTGTCAGCAGACATCATGAAAAACAGTCTTTGCTGACATAAAGATTTGTGAATATGTGGAGTAAACATGAATAATATGTGTGGAATTAATAACATTTTGATGTATTTCATAGTGTGTAATTACACAGAGATAAATCAGATTGAATTCTCTAAAACTGTTGGCTACTAGTGAGTTGTGGAGACCATCACTAATGAAACAGTGTTAGATTCACATTTTAATTAGATTAGATACACATTTTAATTAAGTTGCCCTTGATGAAGTAATATTTCAGTATAATTCCTTCATACTTAGACAAAGTGCCTTAACTACATCTCTTGGCTAAGAAAATAATTTTGCCCCTTAGGCAAAGATTCTAGAAGTGTTCATTGCTAAAAATACAATAGGTGAAAAAACAGAAAAAAACAGTACTGCAACAGTTAAAAAAAAAAAAAAAGAAAAGAAACAAGCAACAAAAAGGAGGGAAATCAAACAATCCGGTTAGAGACAGGAAGTAAGGAAGTGAAAATGATTGTGTTACAAAGATGAAGCCATACAACATAGGCTCTGGGGTAAAAGTTTACATATGGAATGCTATTTTCCTGTCATTTTATCATATTATCAGGTGAATCACTCATTAAAAAGCTGAAGTCTTTTGAGGAAACTGTTATACTAGGTTATGGAATAACTAAATAACTGAATAATAATCACAACATAATAGCCATAAGAATCATAAGAAACGCACTAAATCTGCTATCTAAAGTGCTAACTTCAAGCAGAAGCTGCCCTTGAATAAGCATGGTTTAATATCTCTTTGGTCAAATGTATTCTTATTTACATATTGTCAAAGCCAATAATTATTAAAATAAATAGATAGATAAATAAATATGACAAAAAGGGGATATTAAAAGATGGGTATGACACTATATTTTCTTAATTTTCCATTTCTAGATATTGTCTTATTTATTTTTATACTCCCAGTGAAATACTTAAATCTTTTGGTTTTCATTTTTTCTACTACACCATTTAGAATATCCTTCAAAGTGTTTATTTGCTCTGTCCTTAAGATCTTTGTTCTAATTTCAGATCTAAACTTATTCAAGGATGATATATATTTTATGTGAGTTCATGCAGATGCTATCGTTTCACTTAAATAGTTTTTCTCCCTTTTGTAGGTTTGCCACCAAATTTATTGGTAAAGGGTTCAGTATATTCCCCCTTAATTTTATTTGGGCTAAGCAGAACAATCCAGGTTCTTTGGTCCATACAGGAATGTGCTGAGTGGGATTGTTGACACTAAACTGTATTCCCTGCTGCAGGGAAGGTTGTAATTTTATTTCCCTCTAAGGCAGAATTTGATTTCTAATGTAAATGGGGGTGGGGGAGTATTTTCCTCAAAAGCATGTACCTGTGCCATAATGAATCATAGAATAGCTGTTACTACATATATTGATTCTCCTGGTTACAACCAATTGTTCGTTGGACTGCTGAGCCCTGATAATTCCAGCACTAAAGTGGTGGAAAGGTTTTGAGCCAGCAAGTATGCATCACAATAAACCAGGTTAGTAGGCTCCATGAACTTGCCATTCTTCTCAGGATTCTCTTGGAGTTTAACTTAATTTGGTTAACAAAGAAACTCTACATACTTGACCCTTTTAGGATTCTTTATCTACTATACTATATCTATGACTCTTTCTAGGCATGGCTCTTGGTCTTTTGCTGCAGACCTAAAGGGTATTATTTAGAATTGTGAAGTCACCCATCGTTTTTTTTTCACATATGAACATTCATTTGAAACTGAACCTGAATACCTACTTGGTCCTCCCTATTTATTTCATACTGTGAGTTGATGTGAGTTCCTTGCGTATAGCCACTAAAATCTCTAACAAATTTCCTCAGTCATGAGATGAGTTCAATGAAACCAGTCCACAAACTTTCTAGAGCTCAAACATATTCAGGTGAATTATTATTGAGCACAGTACTAGAATGTCTGAGAAAGTTCTTTAACTAAAAATATCATACTATAATTCTCTTCATTTACTACTTTTGACTTATGTAGGGCTGTGAAATTCTGAAAGCAAGTGCATTTAATATATAGGAATACATATGAATACATATGCTGTTGCTACTTCTCAAAGTCTATTTTAAGTTATGCTGTCATAAGTCAAACAAATATCTGGTCACAGTGAAGGTATGGCTTTCAATATAGAATTTTCTACACAAAGTAATGGCCAACCCGAAATGGGCAGAATTTGAATTTGGTGTACCTATTGTCTGCATAACTTTCTGTATTATGTATTGACCCTCCACCCAACTTCCCCCTGAAAAAAACCCAAACTGTTTACAGATATCTGGGCAAAACACAGAACAAAGAGAAATAATGCATAACACTCTCTGTTACACTAAATCGTTGTCTAAAGTTTCTATTTATTGCCACATGAAGTCATTTCTATGTAAGCATCTGCTGTCTTAAGTAGCTGAAAAGCAGAGTGTGTTCTGTATTATATAAAAATGTGAAGAGATCATTAAGCAAATTAGCTAAGCTAAGCGAGAGAAGTTTTGTTGTTGTTAATACAAAAGCTGTGTTTAAGAATTCCACCTGTAAAGGACATTTAGTTGACTATTATATCAAGAAAAGAGCTCTTTTAAATAGCACATAACTATTCAGTTGATTAAAATACAAAATGGCTTTGATAGAACTAGTCATAACAGGAATCTAAGACGTCGCCATTTTATTTTGGGGATTTTTTTAACCAATGCTGACACAGATATGTAATTCAGCTTGTATGTTTTCTCTGTGAAAACAATTGCAGAGCTAGAGAAATACGTTTAAATTCTCTCTGAAAGTTATGGACCTATTTTGCCCTGACATAATTGGTAAATAAAAAATAAAACTTCTTTGATGTATTTTATCTTGACTATTCTCAGATGTCTCCACAGTGAATATCTGTTCAAAGCTAATCATCTTATGCTTGTTTTATACACAGTAAAAGATGACTAATTTAATCTAGTGCTTAGTTGTACAGTTCTAAATATCAACTTCGGAATGAGAAAAACTGAGCCAAATGGAGTATCCAGGTGCCTATGTTTCATCAGCTATATCCTCCTTGTGGCATCTGAAAAATATTACTAAAAAAAAAAAAAAGAAAATGTGTGTATATGTAAAAAATCTGCTGTGGAGGTTCCTGTGCTTGTTATGTGGCAAAAGTTGCCTGGAAATGGTAACCACTGATCCTGGGTATTCACAGCCAGTGTAATTGTCATAGCATAATGTTGCCCTGCTACCCTGTAATGTAGCCAAACCCTGGGGCAAAAAAGATAGAAAAATTAGTGAATGTTCTCTCTGTGAATTGAACTTATACACAAGGTACTCATGAACTCATAACCAATGAAAATGAAACACAAAATGAATTATATTGCTCACATCCAAGTTGGCTAGTCTGATGAGAGATGTTAGGAGTGGTTACCACTACCTTTTTTTTTTTTTAAATTTTAAAACAGTGTTTAAAGTACAGCATATATGTCTCAAGCTTCCCCACAACCGATGCCCTTCATCTCTCTGGTAATAAACAGTTTCTACAGGTATAATCTCTCCTTGTTGTTTCTGCTCAGTTAGTTTACCTCATCCCATGAGTTGTGGCCACTGTGGCATGTTTTATCTGCAAGTGTGATATTAACATATCACAAGCCAAATTTTCAAAATTGTCATATGGTTTAAAAATTCATTATTTACAGGACACTACAGGCCTCGTATGCCCTTAAAGTGCTTTATTTTTTTTTATCTAGAACATTATGACCACATTTGAACCCTCTGAGAGCAACTTAAGCTGGAATATTTTTTTTTTTTTTTAATTTGGAAATATTGTTCTTAATCAATATAGTCCATGTCTCAATAAATATAATTCATGTAATTATGAAGGACAGAGTGAGAAAAAAGGAAAAAAAAAGAATTGAGAAGTACCCAGATAATACAGTGATACAAAAACATAATGTTAAGGGCCATTACAATTAGCCACCACCACCAGCAGCTCTAGGTCTGGGGATTCTTCCTGCCTGACCACTGGAGACTAGCCCAGTGCCCAGTGCCCCAGAGGCTCTGTCCAGGCTGTGTGATGCGGCTGTTGCTGTCCCCTTTGAAAGTTCAACCAGCAGCAAAGCTGAGCACGTAGCCCAGAGACACACAGGCATTCAGAGGACACACACAGATGCTGAGAGGTCAGAAAAAAAGGTGTGTTTAGACCAATACATTGACTTAGACGCTGGTTGATGTGACAAATTATCATAATGGACTGCTTTATCCACAACCAAATTTCCTGAATAGAAAGGTAATGCCCAGGAGTTGGAAAAAGAGAAATAGCATGGTCAAAATAATAAAGGGAGCTAAATGCAACACATTTAATTTATTTCTCAGATTGCTCCTATTCACTTTATTGACCAGAAAGCTGCAGCTGGCCAACGGATTTAATAATTTTCAAGCTCTCCATATTGATTTTTTTTTTTTTTTTATAGAAGTGAATTTTAGCCTAGATACTCTCCTCCTTGATGGCAAAAAAAAAGAAAAAAATTA
>VZRU01002994.1:52072-68359 GCA_013398155.1 Pedionomus torquatus
AAAAAAAAAAAAAAAAAAAAAAAAAAAAAAAAAAAAAGAAAAACAAAACCAGTTATTTTTCACATGGTTCTCAATGGCTGGTAATACAGATATATGCAGGCACAATAGGGAAAATATTTAGTTACTTGCAGTGCCCACGATACACTGCTTAAAGTGGATTTAGAGAAGAGTGACTTTTGTTGTTGTTATATTTTTTTTTCCTTTATAGAATATTTAGATAAAGACTAAATAGCTTAGCAATTGCTGGATTTGTAGTGACAAAAAGTTGCATTGCTCTGGGACCCAGAAAGAAAGATAGTGAGGTTGGTCAGTGAAAGATAGAGGTAATTGGATTTTTTAAGGTAAAACAAAACAAAGAACTCAGAAGATTTGTTCGTGGTTGTAGATATTCTGTAGAAAGCATTCCAAACAGATCATAAAGATCCGCTATCAAACTACAGTTAACCTTTTGTGAAAATTGGTGATTTGTGATAGCATTTTTAAAATGTTCAATATTTTTCTCATCTGCTGAAAGATGACTCAACGTATCAATGAATGTTCAGCATTTGCAAATAAGTGTAGTGTTTTTTAGGAAGAGACCTGATCTGGAGGAAGGGAGGAAGGAGGGGTAGGGAGGATAAGATTCTTGTAATGAAGTTGTGGCGTTAACACTGGAAAGTTAAAGGTAAAATGTAACAGTTTGTCACAATTATGCTTCATATTGGCAGGTGTTCTGAACTTTCTGTTTGATAACTAGACATATAAATTTCAGTTCTTAAAGCTTTGCAGCCAATTTAAGGGCTCATTTATTTCCCTGACAGCAAGATATATATGCTGCCTGGCATAGTGGATGTCTGGGGCCAAATCCACCACTTTGTTGCTTGTGTGTCTCGTGGGAAGTAAATAGTAGCAATTTTTCAGCATAGGCATACCAGCACAAGGTGTTTAGCAAATAAATGAGCATAAGATGACCTGTGGTGTCCTGAAATTACTAAAATTCATGAATAATAAAATGATCTATAGATTGTTAGCAGAGGGCTATAGCAAAGGCTAATTTGCAGTCACTGAAGCTTTGCAGGATAATTTGTAACTTTTGAAAATTTAATGACTTCATCAGTTTTTACCTGTTGTTTTTTTTACCAATATAATTGTCTGAAAGCTACCTTCAGCAGAGATCTTCTGTCTAGATAAAATCACAATCATCTATATCATCACATTATGAGTACATAACTGACTTTATCTGAAGAACTTTTCTTTCTTTCACCCCTGCATTATGGTAACTACCAAAAATAGGTCTTTATCCTGTGAAGATATTTTTTTTATTTTGTTAAATCTTGTTAACATCTGAAATTATTATAAGAAAATAATCAATTGAATGATGCAAAGGAAAGAGGAATTTGAAAAAAAAAAAAAATCTAGTGAACAAACTACAGCTCATTGGAAATAATGTGAGAGCACCCTAAAAAAGTTCATAGAAATCAGGAGGAAAAAATTAAAAAAAAATAAAATTAAAAGGCTCAGTACAGAATATCATGCAAATTCTATGGCATTTAGTTAAGGCTTTGAAAGAAAAGAAAGGACCCACAATTTTGAGTCCTTGATCACATTTTATTTTATTTATTTGTTTAGATTATTCATCAACAAATACATACTGAAATAACCAAGAAAAGAGGGACTGAAACCACAGTTCTTCCCTGCTTCACCTGAATAGCTTAACACTTAACATAGTTATTTTGTTCTCCTATCTTCAAATATTTTGAATTCTTTTCAATATATGACATCTACACTCTTGTTGTCTCCTACATATGCTACAGTTGGAGAGAGCTTTGCATTATCTTGTGTGTTATTGCAGGAAAATTGAATAGAAGGCAATAACCAGGTGTAGTTCAAACTCGGAAGACTCTGGTTATATTCAGCACCGCAGGAATACACCTACATCTGCAGTTCATCACTTGTTTTCTAAACAATGTCACTGCTGTAGTTTATCTGAATTCTGTTTTACCTACCTCATTTATTTCTTTTACAAATTTAGAAAAACCTACAATCTTCACTACACTTTTTTATGTCTGCCTTTCTACACACCTATGTCCTTCAGCTTTAAAAAGATAACTATATGTGATGGTATTTTACCTAATGTCACATTTTTGAGAAAGAGAAGATACACCTATTACTACTGCAAAAATAGTCCCATACTAGGATTTACCTGGGACTATCACCTTTTAATACCAAATGTGTAAGTATCAGAGGAATGTTCTATCTGTAGTGATACACATTTCTATCAGGAAACATTTACACCTTCATCTAGAAAAACAGAAGTAGAAAATGGGAGCATCCTCTTTGTAATCTCTGCTTTCTTTAAAACGCATTCTTAATTAAGAAAGCTGAATTTTGAAACCATTTGAAAAAGAAAGCTAATTTAGATCATTCTGTCAACATAAAGAAATAGTGACACTTGGCAGACATGGAGAAGCACTTTAAGCAGATATTTACAATGAGTATATTAGAGAAAGAGAAATTACGAATGAAATACAGCAGTATCTGGAAAATACAATTCAAAGAAAAAGTATTCAAAGGAGGAAAAGGAAAGATAAAATAAATTAAATGAACAGCTAGTCTGCTTATATTACAATTTTAATTGCTTTTTAACCTTTAGAATACATCTGAAGAAAAAAATAAAAAGTAAAATATATTCATTTATACAATCTTCCTTGGTTTTGTTTTTATGAAGTAGCTACTCTTTGACAATGCAGAACAAATTTCTCTTTTTAAAATGTTCTTGAGTGATGATTGAAAATTTATGACTTAGTAAGTACCATTCTGTGCAATATTTATATTGCTCTTCAAGTTGTATTATTAAGGAAAAAAGAGAATGAAATCATTCATTTGCAGCCATGAGTTTCTCTAGACAATGGACCTTTCGGATGAGATTTCATGTAGATAATCACAGTGACCTTGCTCTTTACAGAAGTTGTGCATAATATTTATTGTAATCAGAGCATATGGACCCTCTAATTAGTCCCAAAGCTTCAGAGTTGGCGCTTAAAACACAGTAAGTGTGAATTGTTCCTTAAAAAGGTCAACACAAATGGAATATCTGGGGAGTTCTCGATTTTGTTTTTTCCCCCTTCTCAGTCAATGAGATAATGTATCCTTCTAAGGCTTTTGGGCAGAGCATCTAAAAGGAAAATAAAAAAGTAAATAAATAAATATATAAATAATAGGAATCCTGATCACGCCATCTTTGCTAGTCTACTACTGCCTCCCTCCTCCACCATTTCATTTTACCCCAATCCTGCATCTCAGCTGAAAGTAGTAGAAACATGAACAAGAATCTTAATACTGTTTTTACCTTACACTATTTTCCATTTTTTTCCTCAATATCCTTTTTTTTTTTTTTTCTTTTGTGCTATGAATAGCAGTTTGAGTGCCGTATCATTTTTTTTTTTTTTCAGTAGTAAAAGAATTAAAAATTTCTTACAGCATTCTGACTACGTTATAGGTTAAAAGTAGCTGTGAATTCCCCTGAACAGATCAGCAACTTGTGGACACTGTAAGCTTGTTAGGGTGATATAGGGCAAAGAGAGTATACCTGAAATGCCTGCAAGCTTGGACATACCGCTGACACATATTGCTGTCTGTGCCTGTTTTGTACCCAGATGACCAAAACTCAACAAACATGAGTGTCTGGAATTTCTTTTCAGATCATACTAAGCTATAGAATTAATTAACTCTCTAGTTGCACAAAAGTGTTTTCTGAATTTGTAAGGCTGTTGGATAACTGCATTCACTCTAAAATTGCATGGCAAAGCTCATATACTCTATGGGTAGAGAAAAAGAAATTATCTTCCAGGATGGAGGACAGACTCCTGAGATATTGAGTCTATAGAATAAAGATGTTAAATTCTTTTATCATCTGAACACCGTGTGAGGGTCACTTGCTCATTCAATCTCCTTATCAAGGTCTAAAGTGAAATAATTATCTTAAATGTTGAAGGAGAATATAGCACAGACTTGCCTATGTGATACATCTGTGATCTAAAACATTAAATCTTTTTAGTTAGTCATTGCACTTAAATTGAGGCCCTGATCTTGGAGTGGTTTTTCTACTGGGGACTATGGTAGGTACCTCCATCAGAATTTTATCAAGGGTTACCTCTATACAGCTTTCCCTGCATTGCTTTCTTTGCACTAAGCAGACTTTGCAGTAACACAGCACTTGCTTTGCACTGCGGCAACATTGTACATGCCAGTACCATGGCTATCCAAAAATAAATACACTTTGCTCGCTCAATAACCTTCAGGTAGGGAGATGTGTGAACTGCACCAAACAGATACATTAGACCTATTAATTCTCTGGTCTGATAATTCTAATAGCCAGCATTCAAGCAAGTGAATTTAATGAGCTTAGTTCAGTAAGAGCAATTTCAGCTATTTTCACATATTTGAGTGCTATATTTCCTTGTTTCACCTTTTTAGTAAATCTCATTAAAACTGCACAGACTCAGTTAACTTTTTCAAATAGCCACTCTATACAGAACTGTAGGAAATAAATGAAATTATTGAAGTATTCTGAGAACTGCTTGGCACTGCCCTTGAACTAAAACTTTTATCATTTATATAAGTAGGGCTCACTGAATCAGACCCTGAATTACGTTGTAGTTATGCTTAAGGCTATTATGTATGGGCTTTATATACAGATTAATTTTAAAAAGTTCTTTTTACCTATTTTTTTTTTCCAGCAGAAAGTAACTGAAATTGCAATGCTATTTCTTGAGTATCTGAATGCTGATGGATCATTTTTCCTGTCACTGAAGACTCTGACAACCAAATGGTAAAGATATAAACGCTAAGAACAGAGCCAGGAAGCCTGATTAAACTTCACAAATATAATTTTCCAGCATAACTATAGGTACTTGCAGGATTGTTCACCTAAAAAGGATAAACTAAATTGTGTAGATGAAATAGGTGTTTGAAGAGGCAGTATTTTGTGCAAGCTTCCACATACAGTGTCTATGCAAATGAAACAAAAAAGCTCTTACATAGTATGATAGAACTATCTCTAACTGACAACCTTTGTCTGAGGAAGTCTAAGGATTTATACAACAGAAGAGCTGCATGGATGTGGTGATTAAATGGTGCAGAAAACAGTTGTGTAGAGAGATTCACAATGTAAGACAAAAGTAGACATAGATTTTAAAATTTTCAAGATATCTTTTTCCAAAAAAATGTTTTCTATTTTGAAAAAATATTTTCTATTGACCCCACCTCGAGTACTGTGTCCAGTTTTGGGCACAACATTGAGGTCCTGGAGCGGGTCCAGAGAAGGACAACAAAGCTGGTGAGGGGTGTGGAGCACAAATCTTATGAGGAGAGGCTGAGGGAGCTGGGGTTATTCAGCCTAAGGAAGAGGAGACTGAGGGGAGACCTTATCGCTCTCTACAGTTACCTGAAAGGAGGCTGTAGAGAGGCAGGGGTTGGNCCCTGGAGGTATTCAAGAGAGAAGTTGACTTAGTGCTCAAGCACATGGCTTAGTGTTGAGTGTTGGGTGGTGTGGTGTGTTGTTTATGGTTGTTGATTTTTTTTTTTGTGTGTGTGTTGTTTGGGGTGTGGTATTTTGGGGTTTGTTGTTGTTGTTTGTGTAGTAGTGTGGGTTGGTTGTGGTGTGTGTTTTAAGTGTTGTGTTTTGTTTTGTTTTTTTTTTTTCCCATTAGTTGGACTAGATGATCTTAAAAGGTCTCTTCCAACCTAGGTGATTCTGTGATTTTGATCTTCCATCACATATATGACAAAAAAATCCACAAATGTCTACTACTGGCACAAGATACTGAACTGTTTCGGCAAGAAAAATAAATATTTTCTAGCTGGTCCTAAGGACCATATCTATTACTGGTGAATCTGCCAGCACTTTTTATATAGTATTCTGAAGACGTATCTGTTGACCTTCCTGTTTCATTCTCAGTCTTTGAGATCCTATAACAACATTTCTGGAAGGCCAGGGGTATGGGGTAGAAGGTGATTCCATAATAGTCATTGCTATTATACATGGCAAAGATCAGCTTGAGACACTTGGGGAAGGGGGAAATAAAAAGAGTTCCCTACTCATTTGTGGAATGTCAATAGCTATACCCATATGGAAAAACAATTTAGGAAATACAACAAGGGTTTTTTGTGTTGTTTTTTCTTTTCTTTCTTTTCTTTTTACCTTATTATTTTCAGATGTTGCATCACCTCCATGTTTAATGTATATTAAAGTATTTTGATTTCTGCTTTAGTAATAATCTCAGTGTATGTCTACACTGTAGGCATTGAAAGCACAGCATTAATATTGCAGAATGGTGTTTTGTAAATTAATATGACACCCAGAGCCATGACACTTGCCTTAGGCTGCAAATCTTCCCATGAATCAATGTATATACTTAAGATAATTAATCCAAGCTAATCTGCATGTTACTTTGTGTAACATCCTACTATTACCACACTGTTGTGACTGCAAAAAAACAAGCAAGGCATACTTTTTAAATCATGAAAATGATCAGGGGGTTGGAGCACCTCTGCTGGTGATGGGGTTGTTCAGCCTGGAGAAGAGGAAGCTCCAAGAAGACTTAACATTAGCCTTCTAGTACCTGAAGGGGGCCTACAGGGAAGCTGGAGGGAGTCTATTTACAACCACTTGCAGTGATAGAACGAGGGGCAATGGCTTTAAGTTGGAGAAGAGCAGATTTAGATTGGATATTAGGAACAAGTTCTTTACTCTGAGGGTGGTGGAACACTGGAACAGCTTGCCCAGGGAGGTGGTTGAGGCTCCTTCCCTGAAACTATTAAGGTGAGGCTGGATGAGGCCTTGGGCAACCTGGTCTAGTTGGGGGGGTGTCCCTGCGACTGCAGGGAGGTTGGACTAGATGACCTTTAGAGGTGCCTTCCAGCCTGGATGATTCTATGATCCAATGATCACTGGGTTTGAACAGATAAAAAACTGTTAGGCAGATTACATTCCAATAAATAATACTTCCTGTAATTTTTCAGTTGTATGTGAGCTATGCATTGGACTAAAACAAATAAACAAGCGAACAAAAACCAAAAAACCCAACCCAGAGTACTTTTGATAGATAGGAACATAAAAAATACAGTAATGTAGGCACTTATACTCAGTATTTTAGGGTAATTCACTCTTATAAAGAATTATCTTGTTTAAAAAAAATATAGCTTTGCCATTATGTTATTGAAATTTCTCATTTCTGCTACAGAATTTTGTGTTCTGTGTTACTACTAATGGTGACTGCAAATAGTCTTTTAATGCATCTTTGGCTTTGTACCTCTATCTGCAACAATTAATGGCCACAACCCCCAGATTCAAAAGATATTTGTCCCAAAATAGCTGGTATGGGCATCTTTTGCAAGAAATGGCAGCTCTGCTGGGAACTCACAGTAGCTATCATGCTTTGTGATTACAGGATTATGTTTTGAATTTTGCTATTGGTTCCATTCATGATCTGCAGGTCATCGAACTACGTAGTTGGCATAAAATCTTTAAATCAAACAGACCAAGAAATAAGGAGAGGTGACTAAAGAGAAAGACAGTTTTGAATTAAAATAAGAGGCAGCTACTTTGGCACCATTATGTGTTGCAGTAAAAATCACAGTGAGAATCACAGTCTATTTTTGTTCTGATGCTGACTGACTCTTTCTAAGATCTCAGCCAAATTAATTAGGGCCTAATTCTGTCAACTTTAGTCACAGTGATTAATTTTTTACTCAGTGAGTAATCTTATATATATCAGGAAGTTGGGAAGTACACTGAATCTTTCATGAATATCAGGAGGCTGAAGCCACTCAAAATATTATCACTTTCAGTATGAAATGTATCTCACTGACTTCACTCTAATCACCAAAAAAACAAAGAGCTCTGTGTACAGAACTGCAGTTGATGTTGAAAGAAACTTTTTTTTTTTTTCTGGGTTTCAAAATCTGTTACATCTGTCCAGTAGTGTAGAATTTGCCTTGGACTTAAAATATTTGTAAATTATATCATCATGTGGGTGACAGGACTGCAGAATATAATTTATGTCAGGGAGTTGCCAAATCTGGTAGCCTGATAGAGACAAGGTTACTTCAGTACCATGCATCTAGGTCTAACCAGTAGTGAGGCTGGGCATGAATTCCCAGTAAGCACATGCGTACAGAGCACAGAGATACACCACATTATACACAGAGCTGGCTGTACAGATCAACACAGAAAGAAGCATTCCTCACTCACACAGAACACAAACAGCACCAGAAGTGTCATCTTGTTCCCCTCTCTGCCCAAATATGTGTGTGTATTTACACATATATGTGTATATGTGTATCTATGTATATACATACATATGTACCCAGTATTACAGTTGAACTTATTCAGTCTGCCTTTGAATCCCAGTCTCTCCAGCTGCAAGCTCCTGGACATAAGAGCCCCAAAAGCCACAGTCCCACTCCAGTTCCTGCTACAGACCATTTCACACAAGCACACAAAGACACACATGCAAGCAGATGTCTAAATCAACTCCGAGACCCTATGATTCCTCTCTGGGACTCCCTTGGTCCCTCTGACTGATAGCTTCTGCTGTGATCTTACCCTTCAAGACACACACACTTGCCTGGCTCCCAGGTCACTTCACTTATTCAACTGGTTCATCTGGCTTGGTCTTTGATCTTTGTTAGCAATCACACATGCACAACTGCCCTTGTCCCAGTTGTTGGTGACATGGAGACATGAGCCTCTGTCCCTGGTTTAACTCCAGTTCCTGGCACTCAGACCCCCATTACACACCTTTGCACACAGGAGAGAGATGACCTCACCCAGGAAAGAGCATGGAATTTAACAAGAATGTAAGACACACCATAGAGCATAGCTGAAAACTGTACAGACCAGCAAAACATTTACGTGCAAAAGTCTCTGTTTATCCATTTACTCCTATATTTTCCCATGCCTATTCCTCCCTAAATCACCTAGATCTGCCTCTCTATCCTTTTCCCTACCTTTAGTTCCTCCTCTAAACATTCCATAATTAATCTTCTGTGATCCAAAATGCTCTTCTTTTGCATCCCATAATGTGTAGCAAATCCTCTCAGTAACGACTCACCCTTATTCTGTAAAACAATTGGAAAGATCTTTATTCTTAGATCTTATTCTGTAAAACAATTGGAAAGATTCCCTTTGACTCATGGGATAGGTGTCATGTCTGGACTATGGGGTTGAGGTTGTCCTGAGACAGCCTTGGGAGTAGCCTGGACAGAGTGTCCCTTCCTCTGAGTCTTTAACTCGAGTTTCTACTTGCCGTTTTGCTCCTGTGCTTCCCTGAGCTTGTGCAGATGGGTCTGAGATTGGCTGATGACTCCCATTGTGGGTCTAGTTGTAGCCCAGCAGCTCTCCCTCCTCCTTCTCTTCCTCTAGGCTCCCTTGTGTGTATGGAGATGAGTTTTTTAACAGACAACCTAAAAATTGGATTCTGAATGTGATGTTCTTCCCTAGATGATTGTGGCACCTGTTCTTTAACATTTGGGAGTAACAACCTGAATGGGCTGTGGAAAACAAAATAAAACAAAACAAAAAGTAAAAAACCACCAAAGCAAAACAAACAAACAAAAATAAACAGAGAAAAGATAGAAAGACATGAATGAGTGAAGAATGCAAACTGTAAATGTAACAAAGGAACTTTGAAAACTAGAGCATACAAGGTAGTACAGCCTTGGACAATTCAAACTTTTGTATTTAGCATTTATATAGTCAATAACCTCAATTGACATTGACCTTGGGAGCAAAATGGGGCAATATTTTCACTTGGGTGAACTGTTATTGGAGAGTTTCTCTAGTGTATTAGCCACAAACATGCATTCCATCAACATCAAGTACATGCTACCTTTTTCATCAATTTTCTTTTATTTTGTGCTAACATTGTTATTGTGGTCAGTACAGGGAAAAAAAAATTACTTTGAGAGCTGACTTCATCTCTGGCATAATATTATTGAAATCAACTGACTTTGCTATATTTTTTCTTTGTGGGAAGCTCTGGACGCTTATTTTACCAGTAATAAAATAGAGTGTAATGCAAAAAAAAAAAAAAAAAAAAAAAAAGTTACTTTACTGTTACTCTTTTTAGATTGTAAGATTAATTTCTTCTTACTTTTCAGGGTTGAATCTCCAGTTTGAAAGCTTTTAAGTGCAGTCTGAAATGTTATAAATAAAAGAATATACATATCAAGCTGTTCTGTTAACAAGAAGGAGCATTGATGGAATGTTTGAACACACATGACTTTTACTATCAAAACAAGGGACCAACAGCAGTAGTACTGACCATGCAAACAGCCACATACATCAGTTGATAGGAGTTAAGAGAGATTGGCCAAACCAGAAAGATGGCGTATGTGTTGCAAATTACACAGCAACTGAGTTTGTTTAGCCAGCTCTACCAAGAAGGACAGAAGCTTCATTTGAGCCCACTCTTAGAACCTATTTCCAGAATACATTGAAATTGCAACCAGACCTTCTGATTGGTCTGAAGACCTAAGATTTCATTTCAAGTTTCCACTTCATACCAGGAAGAAACATTCATGCCCACAGAAATTAGTTGCCCTGTGATGCTGGTTAGGCTACACATGGAAATGACTGAGAAGAGACATCATATGCTTCTTTTCTACTGAAACTTTGTATATGCCCACCACCCTCCTTAAAAGGAGAAGAAAGAAAAATAAAAAAGTTACTGAACTTAACTGGAATTAAGGTAAAAATAGATGTTGCTAAAGGGAAGAGAGAAGGGACATGTCTAACTTGAGTATTTATCCATGTTTTACTCAAACTGGGTTCACTAACTCCATCCTATCTTGGAGATAGACATATACAACTAACCATATTAATTTACTTTTTTTGTTTAAATATTTACCAGTAGGTTTTCAGGAAAGCACCACTCAAAAAGAAAATCAAAACAGGTCAATATACAATGAAAAGTTTGTATATCTTGATGAGAAGAGAAAAAAATAAATAGAAAAATAGGATAATAAAAAAAGAAACTATGGGGAAGAGATGATGGTTCTGAAGAAAGCCTAAAGCTTTCCAGCATATAATATTAACTCTAACAAGGAGAAAGTCAACACGTGTGAAGTAATGGTAACAAATTTTTAAAGATTACATTAATGGCCCAATTTAATTTTCATATTTTGGAGATATCCACAGGCATCAGGAAAAGGCTCTTCTATTCTGCCTTGAAGATGTCACTGCCTCAACTGCAAAAAAGAATGGTAGCCTTTATCTTGATCAGAGTGAGCTTTATACTCATGGGAATGTTGTCAGCATGGGCTCTTTTTCTGATTTTAAGATTGATAACTGAACATTTATTTTCTGCAGCAGCTTTGGTATCTCCACAAAAGAAAGTATATGCCTTTACAACTTCAAGAAAACTCTAAGGTTTTACTTTAGTGATACTAACTCAGAAACAATAAAATACAGAAACACTAGAACACTTAAGGACCCCATAATGAATATAGGCTACCAGAATTTGAAAATAGTCAGGTAGGTTTTAACGTATTGGATGTTGGATAAGAAGAACTTGGGATGAGGGGAGACAGAAACCATGCAATACATAGATAAGAGTGAGGGATAAACCAAGTGTGAACAATAGCAAACTAGCTATTTGGAAATTATAAGGATAGCAAATTCAAAATTATGTTATATTCCCTATATGAAAAAAAAATATTTTTTACAATAAACTTCTAGATATTCTTCCTTCAAGTAGGTATTTATATCTGACCTCTGTTACTTGACCAGGCAACGATTTTATTTGCCTCTCCTGAAAAACTTGGACATTTCTTACTTTTGTCTTGTGTCTATCATTGTTCATTTATGCCCACAATATGTCTACTAATGACCAGATCAGTTTGATGTTACATAGTGGTTTAACTGTTTGAAAGCCAGGTATAACCTCTCTATCAGGTATCAGGATATCCTTTTCAGGCAGTCACAGTGTCTCAAGAATACTAAAGTTCCATGGTTCATGGCTTTACTATCATGATGTATACTGCTCCTGCACTTTTTCATAAGCACTAAAGAGAAAAACAGAAAACAAATAATAAAGAATACTCACTCTGTAATTTCCTTTCATGTCAAGGGAGAAGAGTATTCTGATATACCTCTGTTCCACAGCCAAAAGTAACTATATTAACCCCCTCTTCAAAATTCTTGACTCCCAGTATTTATATTTTAGGTACTGCTTGTCCAAGATCTTTCTTCTTTTATTCAGTTATCTCTTCCAGGACCCTCTCTTTTTTTTCTGTCCTTCATTGACCTTTTTATTATTATTATTATTATTGTTGCTGTACCTTTATTTCTCTGAGTTTTCTACTCACAAACATGTCACTGGGGGGAGGCATGGAAAACGAAACAAAACAAAAAAAATAGTGGTGTTTCTATTGCCACTGCTTGAGAAAAGATTAGGAGCAACAAAGGGATTCTGCTTTTCCTTCCCTTTCCTTACTATTCTTCTTTTATATTAATAGGATTTAGTATATTCTACCACCATCTACTCAACCAATACATAGACTAATGATTTTCTTTACAAATTCAGAAAATAAGGACACAACCGAATAACAAATATGCTCAGTAAGAGCCTGACAGAATTCAGGTTAATTGTGCACTTCCAGTTTTGAGAAGGATTCCCAGATATTGGGACTTCTTATTTGCTTAGTACATGACCCAAGGTCAAGAGATTTATGTTTATGTATATTGATGCTATTGGGTTTGTATGGCAAGGTTTTGGTAGCAAGGGGGCTACAGGGGAGGCTTCTGTGAGAAGCTGCTGGAAGCTTCTCTGTCTGATAGAGCCAGTGCTAGGTGGCTCTAAGTCAGACCTGCCAGTGGCCAAGAACAAGCCCATCACTGACGGTGGTGGAGCCCCTGTGTTAATATATTTAAGAAGGGGAAAAATTTGTAACGCCACAACAATTTCAAGTGGAGATAGAAGTGAGAACATGTGACAGAAATAACTCTGCAAACACCAAGAAGGTGCAGAAGTGATATGAAGAAGGAGGAGGTGCTCCAGCCACCCAAGCAGATATTCCCCTGCAGCCCATTGTGAAGATCATAGCAAGGAAGCCTGTCACCTGCAGTCCATGGAGGTTAACAGTGAAGCAGAGATCCACCTGCAGTCTGTCGAGGACCCCACACCAGAGCAGGCAGATGACTGAAGGAAGCTGTGACCCCATGGGAAACCTGCTCTGGAGCAGTCTCCTGGTGGGACTTGTTGACCTATGTATAGAGAAGCCCATGCTGGAGCAGGTTTTCTGGCAGGACTTGTGACTCCGGGAGGGACGCAGGTTGGAGCAGTCTGTTCCCGAAGGACTGCATTTCATGGAAAAGACCTATACTGGAACAGTTCATAAAGAACTTCAGCTTATGGGAAGGATTCACATTGGAGAATTTCATGCATCTTGTGGGAGGGATCTCACCCTGCAACAGGGGAAGAAGAGTGTGAGGAAGCAGCAGCTGAGACAATGCATGCTGAACTGACTGCAATCGCCATTCTCTGTACACCTGTGCTGCTCAAGGGGGAGGAGGCAGAGAAAATTAGGAATAAAGTTGAGCCCACAAAGAAGGCAGGACAAGAAAGGAGGAGAGGGGGAAGTGTTTTAAAATTTAGTTTTTCTTTCTCATTTTTCTACTCTGATTTGATTGGTAAAAAAATGAAATTGATATCACCAAGTCGTCTCTGACCCATGAGCCTGTCATGATATTTTCTTTCTCTTGTCCAGTTCAGGATGGGGCAGCTTTGTTGGGCATGTGGCATCCAACCAGGGTCAACTCACTAACCAACCCCCCCTCCATCTTTCACATCATTGTACAACCTGACAGGAATTGTGGCAGTCAGTGATTTTCAGTTCTTGGGTTCAGCTCAGACATGGCAAAAGCTTCTCAAGAAGAGAGATGAGCTCCATCAATGAGCTGTCAGCAAGAGCTCCCATATCTCACAAACTCTGGACTTTAAGCCAGAAGCTCCTCATGGTTGCAGAATGAGGATCTCTCATATCTGTCGGTATTTTAGCAGTAATAAAACAGTATGTCTCAATTTCTCTGTCATTAGGGCAGGAAAATTCTGTGGAGGTCCTAAAAAACAGCCTGTTCATGTGAGCCTGTATCCATACAGTACATTCCTCCTTACAAGAGACTTTTTGCATCTATGCTTTAAGAAACTAATTGAAATTTTATGCTGTGATTTAGCTGGCAAGGGATTTTTGAAGGTGGTTTTGTGATTTGGGAGCACAAAAATACCAGAGAAAATTATTCACATTATACAACGTAGAAGTCACAAAAGATTTCTGCTCCTAAAATGCATAGTGCTTTTGAAAATTCCCATGAAAGACAGACATTAAAAGAAGGGGAGGAGGACTTAATGTCTTGTTAAAAAAAGCTTTAGTAAAATTGAAAATCTGCTCTTAAAGAGAGACACAGAAAAAGGAGAGATGATTCAGCTGATAATAACTAATTCCACTAAAATCATTGACATTCTAATAGTACAAGATTTAGATTTTTTTAAAACTCTTTCCATTTCTCCTGTTTTCTGTCATTCTGCTCATTAAAGTCTAACAAGTTCTCTATGCCATACAATGTGGAGCACTGTGGCATCAGTCCAAGCATTGACTCTTTAGATAAAAGCACCTTGTTGGCATCACTCTGCATGCACAGAGCCCTGCACAATTTGGGCACATCTCTTAAGTCAGGCTACAAAGGCTGCCACAAACTTGGTAAGAATTGATGGCAGGCTGTAAAAATCTGTAGCTACAACCTGCAAAGAGTTAGGCAAAATAAGCTCTTGATGCTAGCATTTTACTTAAGATGGACATGCATTTATAGGACAGTGAACATATTCTTCGGCACAATGCTTTCAGAGAAAAGCATAGTTTAACACCCCACCCCTCACAATGATGGAATTAATTTTGTCTAACTCTTAAAAGCTACATGGCAGACTCCTAGTAAGTTTGCCTCTGTAGCTGTTGGAGAGAAATAGATACTTTTAATACGTGATTTATTACACTCTGAAGAAGACATGCAAGTTGACTGTTTCCAGGTAATGTTTACTTCTCTTCAACTGCTGCAATGGAGCAAGTTACAGATCCTAAAGCTGTGTGAGATAAATCCCTTTGTCTAATTCCACTCTTGGACATAAGGAAGGGCACAGAAAGGAATGTAAAGTACTTGGTGAAATCACTGTAAACAGCCATCATTCACAAATATATCTACATGTATATGCAAAAATTTTTTTATTCCTAAAATGTCTTATTCTGATGAAATTGTAGCAGTCTTAGGTAACTAAAAAGTGCTACCTAAATTAATTCAGAGCATACTATAGCAAGAATATGAATTCTTTCTATTATTCTGGGGAAAAAAAAAAAAAAGCAGCTATCCTCTCTACTGATTACTTACCTCAATGGAAACAAGGCTACTAGAGTATCACAATACTAGTTATTTTGAATTAAATATCTTTGTTATGCTATATAATTTATTTCTCATAAATGTTCTATAGTCACTCATTTTGATCAAAATATAAGGAAAAAAAATCTCCTAATATTTTGAAACTGCAGTGTCTGTAGTAAATATTGAATTACAAAAACACGTTTAGAGACATGAAGGATGAAGGATGGGAATCAGCATAACCAATTTTAAACCAACCTTGTCAATACCCTGCAGTGAGTAATGCATGCTCTGCATCATAGAAGAAGTATAGACCTGGTGGCTGTTCAGATTTGACATCTGGACTGTGATTTCCTTCATCCCTGGGTATATTTTTTACAAATTTCAGTGTGGTTTTTTAGATCTCACATGCTAGTATTTAGTAGGAAGGGATACATCTAAATAGCAAAACTCCCGATGCACACAAGTTATTAGAAAAGCATTAGTACTTTAAGTAATACACCGGTCCTAAAACTGAAGAGGTACAGACAATTTCTGTGAAAACTATTTTATTGCCATCTTTTTCTATTGTTTTTATATTGTGGGAAATTTATATTCCACATAATTTCAAAATGGCAAAGTTTCAAAACTTTTATGAAATATCCTAGAAAATAAAACGGAGAAAACATAAAAGAAACCTTAATATTCTGAAAATAAATACTGTGAAACAACAGCAAGTTATGTAAATAGGTAAAAATATCAAGTATGCATTTGCCAAGGGAGGGTTATACGAATGGGAGGAAAATCTCACCTTTGGGCTACATTTTCATTAAGTTATCTCTTTATTATTTTATTTCTGTTTCTTCATGGATATTCTTTTTTTTTTTTTTTTTTTTTTT
>VZRU01002994.1:68396-90224 GCA_013398155.1 Pedionomus torquatus
TTTTTTTCAGAGAATGCGGTGAGACAGTATGCAACATTTCATGTAAATTCGGTTTATGCTGATTTGCTATTGTATGTTGTGAGTTTTATATATTACAGTCATTGGGTTTCCATGCTAATATCCTACCATAAAAGTTCTGTTACTTTTTAAATAAATAGAATAAAGCATAGTAGACAATAGTGGTGCATTACATCAAGTGTATTTAATATGGTTATAACAAGAATTGCTGAATTAAAACAAAAGCAAAGCCGCTAGTACAAACTTCACATACACAAGTAGCATTTTAAATGCAGGCATACATAATTGCTTACAATTAAAGCCACTCATATAAGGAAGGCCTTGTAAAAGCAGCATGCTTTACTGCAAGAATGTTTGCCAGACAATGGTGGAAGAGAAGGAGAGGTATGGTACATACAGGAAAAGGTGCAGCATTTAATTTCACCATGGCTAGTCATCTTGTTACCTTCTGCATCTCATTAAAAGTGGTTAATCACAGAAAATATTAGTAAATTGTCTCTGCATGAACAGGAATACAGTTTTGGAAAGTATATGGTCTTATTCCTTTCAGATCTTGCCCATGGCTGCTCCTTTTCACAATGTATTTCCCTTCCTTGGTCCATAAATAGTCAGAAGAAGCCTGAAGATACTTGGGTGCAGATTGGTTTCATACTGGATAGTAGACAGGGTCTAATTCTCACAGCTGGGTGATAGAGCTGCAAGGAAACTAACAGAGGAGGAATGAACTGATCAGGCATTCAGCACTTGTTATCTGCCTCTCTGGCATCTTTAGAGGCCTTATCTGAGCACACTGAAGTAATAGCAATTCCAAAGCTCCTCTGGTTGCACTGTCATTGCATTGGTCATCTCCTATTAAGCTTTCCAGCATCTGTTATCTGTTAGTGGATGTTGTGTTCATAAGACTTGGTAAGAGCATATTCTTGTCCTTACTCAGCTCAGTTTTACATGCAGTTTCTCAGCTCAAAATGAAAAAAAGTCCTAGAATTTAGTGTCTGAGCCTTTTGAAATTGCCTTCCATATAAACTAAAGTACACTGTTCCAGGGCAAAATGATGCTGTGAATCCCAGCTATTATGCACTGGGTGTCTGCATTCTTGAATACCTATAGAAATTTTATAACCTCCTGCCAGACCTGCTATTGGAATAATCAAGAATTCCCATTCAGAAAGATTTGTTTGTCCTCAGTGGCTGGAGCACATTAGCTTCAAGGTCACCATTTGTCTCCCATCCAGTTCTGTACTAGATGCTCTCTATTCTGATTTGGAAAGTGGAGTAGAAATAGGGAAGTTAAAAAATAAATCTATGCTATGATTGCATTATTTACCAGAGAAAGAGATTAGAGTTTAATTTATTTTTTTTTCTCATGTGGAGTAAATTGTTGAGTCTGCTTCATTCAGCCCTTAGAGACAGATGAACAAATTTTAGGGTGTTCTGGGCATTTTTAAAGCGAAACAGAATATTAAGCTCACCTGCATCTTTCTTGGAAATCCCCCCCACTCCCAAAGCCACAAAGCACCAATTCTACAAGTCATTGTTACACTTCAAGTAACAGAGAACCACGGAACCATTAGACTCTAATTAGGAGTAAGTAATAAATGATGCAGAACCAGGGAATTCTCATACTAGCCCCCCCGAAGAATTAACGGAATACTATAAAAAATAGTGTCTAACACTGAAGAAAAATAGATGCAGTGATACTAAAAAAACCAATGACTTTCAGGAAGAACTTCTATCTGGTTTTAATTCAAAGAAAAGAAAGAATAAATGCATGTTAGATAACATGACAACTAGAACAAAGAAATATCTCAGAAAAGAAGTAACAGAGACAAAATATGTCAGTTAATAAAGGAAGGAACTGCAATTAATGCTGACTGAAAAATGGCCTGGGTGCTGATCCTTTTTCCTTTTCTTTAAATAATCTGTCATCAGCAGGAAAACTAAAAGAGAAATGTTGATTAGATTAGGAATACCATGAAGATTTATTACAATGAAGACAGGAGATACAAGCATAGGCAACACTTGGGAAAGATTAGCATATAAACATCAATCTATCTGAAAGAATCATGGACCAGACTTCTGAAGAAGCCTGCTATTTACAGTTCCCATGTAGGCACCTGGATATTTAACAGACTATGACCCTATCAAAGCAGTTATATGAAAAAACAAGTATCTTGATGTTCAGCATACAGATGCTGCAATGAGATCAACTGCCTCAGATCACTAAATTCCTCTGAAAAGGTGAAAACTTCACACAGATGAAAAAAATGGGACTTTAGCTATCTTTGAAAGTCTGGCTTCTGGAGGGTAATTTGAAGTTTATGAATTGTGAATTAGTACCCTTGTCAAGCATTTCCACTTGAAACTAGATGATGAAGACACAACAAAAAATGCATTTAAAATTTAACAAAGTATTTGTTTAAGTGCTGTAATTGGAAACCTAAATTCTCTCTCTCATATGTGGCCAGAAAATTTTGAAAAAAATGAAGTTTTTATAGCAGGAATGTCCAAAGGTATGCTGAAATATATCCTAATGTTCTTGAAGACCACTGACATTTCAGGAGCCAAAGTCAAGAGCTGCAAAGAAATACAGAAATATCTAAGCAGCTTGAGAAAACCTTAATAAAACTTATTAACTTCTATATTATAGAGCACACAACAGCATTGCATGCCCAGCTCTGTTCAATGCACGTATAGTTACTGAACTGTACCAGATCTATCCTTTCATTCATTCTCTTAATGCTAAATTCAGTCAAATATAACACCCATACAAGCATGTATAGACATACACATCGATATACACACAGAGATAAACATCTTCAGTGCATCTTTTACTCCTACCTACTAACAGCAGTGCTTCATAAATATTTTTGTAACTGAAGAAAGGGTAACAGAATGGATCCCTCAGGTGTTGGCTTTGATGGTGACTTTCAAACATTTGCAATCATGAATCATAACTCTACAAAATGGCTGAAGGATCATAAGAAAATTATTCCTGTATCCAGAAACAATTTCAGAGGATTTATTAGCACAAGCCTGCACAGCTGGTTCAATGCAGCACCATTTCCTTTCTGGTATTTGCTCTTATCAAGCCCGATCAAAACGGAGACAGAACAAATGTGCAACTATCCAAGCCCATTTATCTAGATACAATCAGGTACATCTGGAGGGCTTGTACCTATTTGAGGCAAATTGTGTTATGTCTTCAGCTACTAGGAACAAGAGGTAATAAACCAAACTACCACTCAAAGAATAAATTAGACTTATTTTATTAATTCTTGCATATCTCACTATCAGAGGAAAATAATGGTAAACTGGAAAGAATGCACAGGGCAACTGAAAAAAAATTCAGATAGATTGATGCCTGAAAAGAGACTAAATAACTACAGTAAAACTAAATACATATACAATTGCTTCATTAAACAAAACATAAGAAGGCATAGTTAAAGTATTTACAAGGTTTTATAACATTAATACAGAAACATTAACATTCAATAGTAATAGAGAGTGTGTCTTAAAGAAATAGAATGGAATTAAGAAAAGGAAAAACAACCAACAATTTTAAGAAGATCTTCTGTTGTAATATTAACCAGTGAAACATTTTTAATGATAAAACTTCCATTACTTTCTAATCCCAGGTAGACAAAGAAATCGAATACTGAATGGAATATATTAAACTAATTTGAGGTTCTTTTCTGTCACACTCAATCATATTGCTGATTTAGTAACAGGCAGATGGACTGGATGACTATAACAAATTTCAGGCACTTCAATAATTGCCTCTTTGGCATTTGGGTACGAGATTATCTATTACTATGTGGCCATTCATGTGCTACAAGAACGTGAAAGGGCTTTCTGGTCTCTGTCTAGAGTATTACTTTTTTACAATGAAAAGCATGCTAGTAGCAGGCAATTTTGAACAACATGCCAAGACATGTAGACAAAAAATTCATAATAATTATGTGGAGCCCTCAACATAGAAAGGGCAAGAACCTGTTGGAACGGGTCCAGCTAAGGGCCACGAAGATGATTAGAGGGATGGAGCACCTCTCCTATGAAGACAGGCTGAGAGAGCTGGGGTTATTCAGCCTGGAAAAGAGAAGGCTCTGGGGAGATACAGCAGCCTTCCAGTATCTGCAGGGAGCCTACAGGAGAGCTGGAGAGGGACTCTTTGTCAGGAAGTGTAGTGACAGGACAAGGGGTAATGGTTTTATACTGGAAAAGGGGAGATTTAGATTAAACACCATAAGAAATTCTTTCCTGTGAGGGTGGTGAGGCACTGGAGCAGGTTTCCCAGAGAAGTTGTGGATGCCCCATCCCTGGAAGTGTTTAAGGCCAGGCTGGATGGGGCTTTGAGCAACCTGGTCTAGTGGAAGGTGTCCCTACCCATGGCAGGGGAGTTGGAACTTGATGATCTTGAAGGTCTGTACTAGCTCTATCCATTCAATGATTCTATGGTTCTAGAGTATGATTAGCAGATACTAAATAACCATAATGGGAAAACAAAAAGCTTCTGAGAATGGTAATATAGAGGTTCATCAGTGTGTTGCAAAGTATACAAGCACTTGCAGCTGAAATGGTTCTAGTATACTCTTTTGATTCTTTTTTTCCAATGGTATGCCTATATTGAAGTAAGAAATTCAGTGTAGAATATTTGAATAGAATATTTAAAAATGCACTTGAAAATGACAGCTGTTATGAAATTCAGCTTTTCATTTCCTAAATGAAGTAAAATATTGCATGTATTAGACTTGATTTCTTGTTTACTGCTACACACATTTCATAGACTTCTGCTTGTGAAGTCACATGTGATTTCCAGATAGACCTCACCATTACATTTACTGTTATCTCTGAGCAGCTTCTTCAATATTCTTCATGATTTCTCCAAAAATAATAAATCTGGGTGAATATTGATGAAAGTTACTAATGTAAAAATTTTGTTGAGATTATCACTGTGTACCATAGGGTTTAAGTGGTGTATCCTGGAATTCATGTTTACAGAACAAGAGTCTAGAGAATGGAACACAGAACTTAAGCAGTGATGTTAATAGCAGAGTTTTATTCTCAACCAGTTTTCCACCTCAATATATTTTCTGGTTAACTTTTTAAATAAGACATAGATCAGAAGCTGTTTTTCACAGAATCACAGAATGATTGAAGTTGGAAGGGAACTCCATAGGTCACTAGCTAGTCTAGAACCCCTTCTCTACCAGGGCTTCCTGAAATAGTTGCTCAGGACCATGTCCAGATAGCTTTTGAACATCGCCAAGGATGGAGACTCCATGACTTCCCTGGGAAACCTACACTGGTGTTCAGTCATTTTCACAGTAAAAAAAGATTTCCTGAAGTTCAGACAGAACCTTCTGTGTTTCATCTTGTGCCTATTGCCTCTGTTCCTGTCATTGGCCACCACTGACGAGAATCTGTCTTTGTCCTCTTTGCACCCCCCTTTCAGGAATTTGAATACATCAAATAATATTTCCCTGAGCCTTTTTTGTACTCTATGCTAAACAGTCTCAGCACTCTCAACCTTTCATCCTAGACAGATTCTTGAGACCCTTAATCACCTTTGTGGCCCTTTGCTGGACTCTCTCCAGTATGACCATGTCTGTATTTATTTTTTATTTTTTTTTCAGAAGTGGTCTACTTCTGCAGGTGACTTTGTATCTTCAAAAGAGTTCATCTTTACAGTGTTGCTTCTAAAAAAAAAAAACAAAACCAACCAACAAACAAACAAAACCCCCACAAAACAAACAAACAAAAAAAACCCACCAAAACTATGACTATGACTCACCCATTTTATGCAATATTATCTTTAATTGCCTTTTTTCCCCTGATCTTCACCCCCAAGCCTGTAGCACTGTACAAAAAAAGTATATGCTACTCTTTGTTTGTCAAAATCATGTCTGTAAAGCCATTTAATATCATGATTTGGTTAATGTTTTAATTACTTTTTATCTAGGAAGTTAATTCAGCAAGAAAGAAATAAAATGGCTGAATATGTAGTTTTGTCACATCACTCAAGCAAGGCATAGTCTGGCGTTCTATAAGAATGTTGTGCTTTTGACCATTGCAGTGTCGGCTTTTAATTTACTCTGGAAGTAAATGGCCGCTTTATGTCTACGCTTGTTCTCATGGTTGGGGCTGTCATACGCTCCCTACATTGTTCTTATCTGAGCCATGAAGCAAACATAATGGCCAACTTTTTCCTGATCTGTTTGCTTTTAATCTCAGGGCAAAAGCAGTGAATACTAATAGTAACGCAATGCCTTTGTAGATAAAATACTTCTTTCCAGGTAAATGTTACAGGAAAGAAAAAACTAATTCACTGCAAAGGCTATACAATTGTTTATAAGGCACAATGAGAAACTGCAGTTTAATGTGCCTTTGTAATTATGACTAGTCTGCATGTGCTCCAGTGAAATCAAATGGAATTACAATGTAAACTAAAATAGCATCGCTGTGATTGAAAGCCAGTGAAGACAGAAAGAACAATTCTATTTTTTATTTGTATACTTGCTATCAGAAAATAAATTTTTAGCAAATACACTGTGTGACTATAACAGATAATATAGCTGCTTCCCAAGCTTTTAAATGCCTGCTATTTCATACCTGTATGATAATTACAGTTTCAGACATCAAAACCTTTTTTCTCTTATATGGGAATTAATGAAAGAGGGGATGGACTTCTTTATTATTGCAACTTTTTATTTCTAACATGTATTTTACTGCAGTTTGGTTATTATTTTTGTTAACCTTTCTGTTATAACTGTTGTTATCAGTTTGGTGCTTTGAAACATGTACCTTTTCTTACCACTAGATGGAACTGAAAAACCTAATAATTTATCTTTTTTCCTGTTACACAGATGCATACCAATTTCTTCAGGATAAAAACTTGGAAACAGTCCAGAACTATCACTTACCAAGTTAGGGAAGGGTATCTGAAGCACAGCAATTGCTACTTGGTGTAGCACTGTCTTTTCTGCTTGCAACTCTAACTCTCAAAAAAGAACATATTTCAAAAATATTGTAAAGTCTATATTCATAACAATCAAGGTAAAAATAAAACCAAGTAAAATAAACAGAAAAAAAAAGCAAACAATCACAAAAAAGGTCCCCCACAAACCAACACCACCCCAACCCCCAACCATTATAGCTTTCCAAACTGTAATAACTAAAAGTCAATATCGATTGATTTTTCAGGGGATACTTTGGAGGTAAACCAAGACAGAAGTTTGTTCACTTTCAATATACCTGACATTTATCTGAAGAAAGGCATGTTAAAAAACAATCAAACAAACAAAAAAATAACCTATTTTTTTTTCTTTTATTATATTTGTCTTACTCTGTGTATGTGGTGGGCTTATTCCTTTACAGATCCTACAGAAATAATTTTCTTCTGAAAAAATGTAACCATGCATCTAGTTGAAGATGCCCCTGCTCATTGCTGGGGAGTTGGACTAGATGACCTTTAAAAGTCCCTTCCGACTAAAACTATTATATGACTCTATGATTGTAAAACTATTATTTACATGAGTTATCCAAACTAAAAATCATATAGTATAATGTCTTTGTTACATTTGGTTTGAAGATCTATCACCTGCTCTTTTCCTGAAAGATAATTACTTGGCAGGATGATGTTAATAGGCTGATGTAGCAATTTCTGCATTTGAATTAGGTGTTAAAGTATTCCCCATGCCCAGCAAAAATCACTATTTTTAAAACGTTTTCATTAACATAGTTTATTTTATATCCCTCTGTTCATTTGGATTGCTTTAACCTAACTAGATAATCCCCTTTTTAGACTGAAGTATTACTTCTAATTAGAAATATTTTTTTCTTTCCTGACTAGTGGCTGACCTGTCAACCTTTCTGTTAAAATTTTCAAAGAAATATTTTCTTCTCTGTCTTGTGATGCATGATTCTGCATGCATATCTTTTATATAAGGCAAACCTGCAATAAATGCGTAAGAAATGAAGGCTTTTTAGCATTGTTCTACAATTTGCAGGAAGCTGAGAATTGCTGCCTTTCTACTTGATATCTGAAAGATTAGTTTTATAGAGATATACTAAATATATTTTAATTATGTTGTGTGGTGTTTTCTTTGGTCCTTTTTTATTCATTTTTTTTTTATGAGATTGTATTAGGAATTCAGAAATTAGCCTAGTGAACACCAAATGATTAATATGCAAACATAACAGATGACATATGCACACTTCAAGTTTGGCCTGACTGTGTAATAGAAGAAAAGCCAGCAGAGAGTGACAGTGAATTGCACGTAACTAAGTTTCTTGATACTTCTCACATTTATTTAATAGAAAATGGTTGATAGCTTGTGGGTTTTTTTTCCCCTTTATCTCTATTGTTATCAGATTTTCTTATTCAATTTCTTGATCTCTTCCTTGATCTTTCCTTGGCATATCAGTCCCTATAATTCTCTCTGAAATTCTTGTTTTTCTGCAGCCTCTGCTGAAGCCCCTGTCTTCTAGAATTATATCACATCCCTGGTGTTGTCAACATCTACAAAGAAGGGCAAAACATCATGATAAATATTATGATATTATATGATAAATGTATTACAAATACAAAACTGTGACATATCATCAACTCCTACCTAGAAAAAAAAGCGCCTTTTGTTCAACCTCATTTGTTTCTACTTAGTAAGCTAGGATTCATGTTAAAGGAAAGATGGGTAAAATGCTCTTTATTTACTGTGGGGTTCTGAGAAAGAAGGCTAATATTTAAAGGGTATATAATTGCTCATGTTTGTACTCTAACAATCTTAGAGCATGTTCCTTTGTACTCTTAAGCTACTGACTGAACAGAGCAAGTTCCTAGATACTTTTATTTTTTATAAAGCAGGCTGAGTGTTGCCAGCCTCCTGCAGCAGCAGATGACAGTCTGCTAAAGCCTGTGAAAGAGCTGAAAACAGTATGCATGTTCTGTGAAATCCCTGAAAAAAAAGATTAAGAAAAAGCAACTTCTTGTGGTTTTAGAAAAGAAGACGGTAAAAAAGCCTGTATGAGAAGGTGTGGTTTCTTTATTTAGTTCATGAATGCCCCACAGAGGTGGGAAGAAGCAAGAGGGCTCATGCGTTACAGTTACATAGCCTGCATTCCTTTTTCCTTAGGATGACCTCCTGAAAGAGATTTTGTTACTATAAAATAATGGTGTAAAATAAGAACCCATGCCAAAAGTGAATATGTGATTTGCTCTATAATTTTTTGATGGGTTAAGTTACAGTTGAATTACCCTCTTTTTCTGCCAAAATGAGAACTGGTCTTCAGGAGTGGCTCTATTAAGCATTGCAGTGATTTTCTGTAGTATTTCATATTTTAGTACTTAAAAGTAGATCTAATTTTAGTACCTTAGAATACATCCACATGGTGCCCCACAGGTTTTTGGTTTTGTTTTTGCTTTATATGATTTAATCTTCTAAATTCATATGGTATAAGTGTTATGTTATTATTTCTAAGCTTCAAACTTCTCAGGAAAGTAGACATACAGCATTATTTAATTATATAATTTCCTAGTACAATTTTACAAGTGTGTAAGTTATTTGAAATACTCCAGATAAATACTGAGTTTACCTTGTATAAACTGAGTATCTTCATAGACATAGAGATGGCTAGTTATTTTTTGTTAGCTGAGGATAGGATAAAAAATAAAATGCATTTAATTGATTGCCAAGACTTTTATTCAAATTTTGATTTTTTAAGTATATTTCCCAAGTGAACACTGTATGGGATTATACATTATTTTCAAAATTACTTCTTTAACAATGTTGCAGTTCATACTCTGAGTAAAAACAAATGGATAAGAACCCAAAAATGAAGTAAATATCCAGTTGTGAATGCCCATTAAATTGCACTTTACTTATTCATCACTGTTACTTCAGTAGCTTAGGTATTGAACTAGGTTATTGTCAGAAACTGATTAGCAAATATTCTAATCCCTACCTCAGAAATTCCAAATATTTCATGTTATATTTCCCATTCATTTTTTTTCTTTTGTTCCAGCAGTTAGTTAGTGACTGTCATTATAGCAGTTGAAGTATTATTTGAAGGGAATACTTAATAATCATTTTTTGCAATCATATACCCTCTGCTTAAGTAGCCAAAATTCAGTGAAAATACTCTAATAGGATGACTATGATGGGAAAGATTTTGCAAGAAAATTAGCAAATTATTTTCTATCAGAAAATTTTCCTGGAAGATTAATGCACTGCTATGTTGTTATGGACAGGTATTTTTTATATATTGCAATTTTATCTGATACATCCAATTTAGAGTCACAACGTACTATAACTATAGAATGACCAGCCTGTGCTCCTTAGCTTTTTCTTAGATGCCTGGCTTTACAAGAGTTCTTTTACCAATTAAAGGTCAACATAAATCTTCGTTCTTATTTTTCTCTGCAAATTTTGATTTATTGTTTGCACTCATGATACAAAAAGGGAGACTCTGTCTCTGTGAAGGACACTCACAGGAGTTAATAATACAGTAGCTAGGTGTCAGCTTTTGGCTTACCTTTTATTTAACTGAAAGACTTAAACGTAATTTGTCAATATGATTTTTTTATATTGTCAAGTATCAGAATAACTTCCAGTCTGAAATGTACCTCTTATTTCTCTACTGTTTGGATCTGAATGTTTTATTTTGGAAATCAATGCAAATTCCAGATTTGTCATTGATTTAGGCCCAAGAGAATATTTAGAAAATGATTTAGTTACAGTTTAGATACTTTAGATACAGTTTCTGTATAGCTAAAGAAACAACAACTTTCTCACAAAATCAAATGGATAATTTCCTGGTTTTGACTCTCATGTATCCATACAGTATTTGCTTTGATGGATACCACAGTTGTTTGTGACCCCTTACGTTAATTCTATAATCACCAAACTAATCTCTCTAAATGAAATTTAAATCCTTTTACATAGAAACCATATATTAGAGGGAAAAGAAAAACACACACTGAAGAAAAAATAAGTTACAAAGAAAAGTGTGTCTCCTCTAAGATGTTAATGAACCCAAATATGTAATTGGTTAGCCAGCATTAGGAAAGATATGAAAAAAAAGAAAAAAAATATACTCATGACCCTATACCTCATCTAATACTGAAATATGATCTCATTGATTTCCTGAACTTTATTATTATGATTTTTATGTTACATGGCACAGAAGTCCACCAGCCTCCTGGACTGCATTAAGAGTAAGTTAAGAGAAAAGATCTTTCACTTCTGCTGAGGCCAGACCTGGAATACTATACCTAGTTCTGAGCTCCTCAGTCCAAGACAGACATGGATGTACTGGAGAGAGTTTGGAGTAGGGCTACAAAAACAGTTCAGACACGGGAACATCTCTCATAAGGAGATAGGCTTAGACAGCTGTGACTGTTGAGCCCAAAGAAGAGACTGTTCAAGGGTCAGGAGGCTCTTTATTGATGTGTATATATAACTGATGGGAAGGAATAAAAAAGATGGATCCAGACTCTTGGTGGTGCCCACTGACAGGACACTAGGAAATAGGCACAAATGAAAACATATGAAATTCTATCTAAACACAATAACATACTTTTTTTTTTTTCCTCTCCTCCTTTTTTGTTTGTTTGTTTGTTTTGGGGTTTTTTTGACTGCTGTGAGCATGATCAAACACTGTCACAGATTGCTGAGAGGTTGTGATCTCCTGCCTTGGAAATATTCCAGCCTTCCAAACTTGACTTTAAAGGGTACTGGAAAATCTGCTGTAGCTGGTTTTTCTTTGTACAGAAGAAAGTTCGACTAAACAAATTCCACAGGTCCTAATGATTCTGTGATTCTGTGTTTCTGTGAATTTTAAATCAAGTATTCACAATAGAATTTTCCTCTTTATTTTTAAATATCAATCACCAAAGTAAGACTTGATATTTATTGAAGAACTAAAAGGCAGCGAGGATCTGTCCTTTCTATTTTTAAAGCTAATAAGAACTTATTAGCCTGTTAACATTTTTGACTTAGCTTAATTACAGCAATTAAGAGATTACCTGCACTGAAGCACATATCTGCAGCTGATCTAACCTAGAGGTGAGAATCAAAGGGAAAGGAGAAAGGAAATAGTTCATTTATTCTTGGTTCAAGTTGACACCAGACTTTGAGGCATATTTCTCACCTTTTCATTGTTTTTAAAGCAAGTCTGTAACTGACAGAGCTATTTGAAGCAAGAAAATGCAACTAAAGGTCTTGTGCAACTTTCAGTCTATTTAACATTTTTCTTGTAATGCTGCATGGCTTTCCTGCATTACTCCTTGAATTTTGTTCAAAGTGTTACCCCTTTTTGGCAATGTTCTAGAAAGATAGAAGTTCTATCAAGTGGAGAGGGTACTATCATGGGAATATGATTTACGGTACATTAGCAAGCTTACAGATGTGATTTTTTCTTATTTAAAGACCAATGTCTTTTAACAACTTCTAGATAACAGAATAGATTGTTGATTCTTCTAAAGCAATTTAAAGTCTTAGAGTTTTCCCACATAAAAATTCTACTCTAATTTGTCACAAATTAACCTTCTTACATTGTACATATGCATTACCTCTTGTAACCTCTATTTTATCTGCTCCTAAATGTCTTAGTGGACTAAGCATTTTTCAAAACAAGTAGGAGAGAGGAGTCTTGTTTGCCTGCTTGTTTGCTCTTCTGGAACAGGCAGATAGATCTGTAATTCCCTTTTGAGCCAAAATTCTGGTGGACAGATTAGCCTGTTTTCCAGTGATTCACCCTCACTACATAACACGTTTTTTCTCAAATGAAGGAAGCTACATCCAAGGTGTTAAGTAATGTTGACAACTTCTTCCATTTCACCTTCTATATTAAAACTTTAATCATGCATATGTAGTTTTCTCAACTAGATTTTTTATTCTTTTGTTCATTTTTGGTTTACTTGTTGACATTTTTCTTTTTTCCCAGAGCTAGTTGCCATTCTTGTCCCAATCTACAAATTAGTCCCAAAACTCATATCACTGAAAGCGCCACATGGATTTCTATAGTCATTCATCACTGGATGCCATAAGCTGTGGTCATTCTATAGACTTAGAGACAGATACTGTACCTTCTGTGAATGGATATAAAAGCAATATAAGTGAACAGAATGGATGAAATACACCCTACAGGGGCACATGCCATATGATTTTATCTCTTCATCTCCAAAGAGATTTTGTGCTTCAAATGGGAAAATGTGTTGGACCTAAAGGTAAGATGATGAAGAGGTGGTTCTACTGGAATTTAAGGGTCATGGGAGAGTAGAGAAAATATATGTTATATAATTCAACATAGACATTTCATCTTGCCTTAATGACTAGATTGGGCAGCAAAACCTATGTTCCTTCTACCACTGTAGAGGAAAATAAAGGTAATTAATATTACCTTGTGTAGTCTTTTGGGGACATAAGTCTTACTCATAGATAACTACACTATTTTAATACAAAGAGCTATTTAGCTGATATAAAGAAACAGAGACATAGCTGTTCGGACTTTTGAAACAGGAAAAAAATGGGTGTTGCTTTAAGCAAAAGGTCATCCATCTGTCTTAGAGTGCTCTCTAATACATTTCTTGCTCAAATATACTGCTTTGGTATTATGTTACTAGCTCATCAACCAATGCTGAATTGCAGTTCAGAGAGAGCTATCAGCTCTCACAGTGATATAGTGATATGCCCATGCTGTAGTTTAAATTTAAACATACAGTGAATCATATATACTGTACATATGTAAATAGAATCTGTAGTGCAAAAGACCTACAGGGCCTTGAATACTGAAAAAGCGATTGAAGAACAATGAAGAACAAGACAATTTGAAGAATCAATTTTTCACTTTCTTAGTCTCCAAGATCAAAGCCATAAGCATGGAAAGAATCACACTCTGAGAATATCTGCTTTGAGAATTTGCCTCTCACTTCTTACATTGAATGGGTTCTGTGAAAATTCACACAAGATTGATGGATACCACACTTCTGCTAGGTAAAAAACTGTTTTTCTTGTCTTCTGGGCCAAACCAGGATTCAGTCCCTCTGTTTTTTTAATTATTAGAGGAATGGGCTGATGACAAAAAATACTACACATACTTTGGTATTCTAGACAAATAGTCCAGCAACATTTTACAAGGATACTTTGATCTTGCAAATAAAGACTTTCACATTCATGTAAGGAAAGCATGTATTTATAGTTAAATGTGCGGTATACGTCAGCACACATCTAGTCTTTCCTGTAATGCAGTAAGAAACATGACCAGCAGGTCATGGGAGGTGATTCTGCCCCTCTACTCTGCACTTGTGAGACCCCACATGGAGTACTGTGTCCAGCTCTGGAGTCCTCAACAGAGAAAGGACATAGAACTGTTAGAACGGGTCAGCATGGAGAAGAGAAGGCTCCAGGGAGACCTTCTAGCAGCCTTCCTGTATCTGAAGGGAGCCTACAAGAGAGCAGGAGAGGAACTCTTTGTCAGGAAGCCTAGTGATAGGACAAGGGGTAATGGTTTTAAACTGGAAGAGGGGAGATTTAGATTGGATATTAGGAAGAAATTCTTTCCTGTGAGGGTGGTGAGGCACTGGAACAGGTTGCCCAGAGAAGTTGTGGATTCCCCATCCCTGGAGGTGTTTAAGGCCAGGCTGGATGGGGCTCTGAGCAACCTGGTCTAGTGGGAGGTGTCCCTGCCCATGGCAGAGGGGTTGGAACTCAATGATCTTTAAGGTCTCTTCCAACTCTAACCATTCAATGATTCTATGATTCTAAGAAATGCCACTATCAGTTAATATATTTAAAGGGAAAACATAACACTCTGTAATAAGGATTATGAAAAATGGGAAGAAAAACTATGTAATATGACAGACTTTAAAAAAATGCAATGGGAAAAAAATATTCTAGATGATTCTTATTTAACAAGCTCTGAGGTGAAGCTTCAGGTTGAAGTCTGATTTCTCTTATCAGCATTCACCTAAAAATCATTCATAAAATGACAGAACCACAAAATCACAGAGAAGTATAAAATCACTGAGGTTGGAGGGGACTTTTTGAGTTTGTCTATGCCAACTAGCTCAGAGCCAGGTAGAGCAGTTTTTCCAGGACAGTGTAAGTTTGGAATATCTCCAAGACTAGAGACTACAGAACCTAACTGGTCATCCTGTGCCAGTGTTTGGTTATTCTCACAGTAAACAAAAAAGTTGGGAAAAAAACACCTGTTTTCTTGTTTTCAGGTTGAATTTAGTGTGTCTGTTGGCTGAATTTGTGTCTGTTGGCTCTTGTTCTGTCAGGGAGCACTACAGAAAAGAGCCTGTCTCCATCTTATTTATTCCCTCCCACTAATAAGATCCCCCTGAGTCTTCTCTCCTCTGAGACAAACGGACTTGATAACTGAGAGTCTCAGGTCTCTGTGTATCTTTCTGTATGTCAGATGCTCTGGGTCTGAATTACCTTTGCGGCCCTATTCTGGACTCTCTCCAATATGTCCATGTCTCTCTCAGACTGGGAAACCCAGAACCAGGCATAGTATTACAGGTACTCAGCAGTGTGAAAGATATCTCCCTTGACTTGCTGGCAACATTTCTACTAATGCAGCCCAAGAGCTTGGTGGACTTCTGTGCTACAAGGGCACATTGTTGGTATATGGTCAGCTTATTGTCCTCTAGGACCCCCAGGTCTTTCTCTGCAGAGCTCCTTCCCAGCCATTTGACCTTTAGCTTGCACTGCTGCATGGGGTTATTATTCACCAGGTGTCTGGCTTTCTATAAATTATTAATTAAATAAGTCAAAACTGACTATATTAGCTTGGAAGGTGGAGAAAAATACAAACTTGATCCTGAGTATTTAGGCTCAAAGTCCCTAAATGGTCATAGATTGCTAATTATTAAAAAAAAATAAAAATAGAAAATGCAGCAACATAAAAGAAGTAGAATTAAATATGAAAGGGAAAGAAATGTGAAAAAGAAAGAAATAGTTCTACTAGTAAGATAAATATCAGTTCTTCTATGAATCACAGGTACCCTGAAACTTTAAGGATTGTAATATACTGTTATTTTAAGAGCCACATTATTATCTTAAAACAATTTATCTCTTTTAGTCATTAAAATTAGAAAGAAAATAAATGTTAAAATTAACATTATTTTGTTGTAATTAAAAAATCATGATGATTTGACAGAATTCTAAAGTAGGAGTTATGTTTATTTTTACTTCCATTTTTAAATGAAAGACTTAAGTTTTCAATGATTCTTTTATTAACTGTTCTATTATTTCGATCACTTTGGTATGTTTTCATCAGTTTTCAAGGATCATAAGACATTACAAAACCTTTGCATTTCCTATTCTTATCTTGACATTCTGATGATGACAAATATGAAGCTGGGCTTTTCAGAAATCTTATTTTACTAAGAAACTGAGCATCAGTTGTACGTAATATCTGAAGCTTTCCAGTTGGAAACAACAAAACTTAATAAATTCCAGGGACAAGGACTGAATTTGACAATAAAAACACATTATCCCTCCATTAAGTACATTCTATTTTAAATGCATTTTCTATGACACTTTTGAAAAATACTCTGTATTCAGCTGTCTACTTGAAGCTGAAATTGCATGATTTCGTGTTACTTCTTCACTGTGCTATATGTGACACTTTTTGCACCAGAAATGCATGATATTTGAAAACAAGTCAAAAATACTGAGAAAAAATTCATTTCACCTTCACAACCCTTCCTTCTCATAAAAGAAAGGAAAAATAATAATACTTACATAAATCTGAATTCTGCATGAAGTCTGGAAATAGGTATCTTTTGTATGTCACCTCAATATATAGCACTTAAAAATGTGAAATTATGATTGGATAAAGGTCAGATTATTCTGTTCTTGCAACAAAAAAAATTCTTATGCATTACATAGAAGTTTTGTGATAGACTACTATATTTTTTTTTCTTTTATTTAGAAGATACAAACATTTCCAGACAGGAAAGAAGAACTCTAAAAAAGTAGGAAAAAGGGGAAAAAAGGAGCTTACTTAGACTATTGCTCTGAAAAGAATACTTGGGACTGTTCCTTATTTCAATGTCTTCTCTGTTTAATTGATTAGGTTTGGGTTTGTTTGTTTTTTTCTTTCTTCTAATAATAAGGAGAGATGGTTAAACAGAGGGGGAAAAGATCCCATATCTCCAGAAACCATAGTGTCTTTTGTACTCTACTTCAATCCCATGTATCTTACTGTTTTGATGCACTGAAATGTTGCCTCCCCTCTTCTGTTTCAGTTTGCCAGGATATAATTAGCCAGGTGCTTGCAGAACATATAGAATATAAAATGATTATTAACTGTCTACCATGCAAAAAGTTGTCTAGGATTTAATAGATTATTAGGCTGAGCATTTGTGTAGTTGCTTCCCCTGGTAAGGTACACAAAACTAATTTCCTGGCCAATCAGACATCAGTTGTGGGGGAAGCCCCCACAGCTCACTGAAATGATTCCTCAATGCTGTTGTGCCTCAACCGCTTCCCTGGGCAGCCCATTCCAAGGCTTAATAAACGTTTTCATGTAAAAAACTTTTCTGATATCCAATAGGAACCTCCCTGGGTGCAACTTGAGGCCATTTTTTTTGTCCTATAACCTGTGACTCGGGAGAAGAGATCAACCACCACCTCTCTACAACCACCTTCCAGGTAGTTGTAGAGAGCGATAAGGTCTCCCTTAAGCTTCCTTTTCTTTAGGCTGAACAACCTCAGCTCCCTCAGCCATCACAAGACTTACTCTCCAGACTCCTTGGCAGGTTTGTTGCCCTTCCTTGGAGCTGTTCCAGAATGTCAATGTCTTTTTTGTGGTAAGGGGCCCAAAACTGGACACAGTAGTCGAGATGGGGCCTCACTAGTGCTGCTATGGGCAGAAAGTTGTTCCAGGAGGATACTGCGGTAGACTGTATCAAATACCTTAATAAACTCCAGGTAAACAATGCCCACAGCTTTTCCCTCATCCACTAAGCAGGTCATTGTCATAGAAAGAGAATCAGGTTTGTTAAGCAGGATTTACCTCTCATGAACCCATCATGGCTGGGCCTAATCACCTGGATGTCCTTTATGCATTGCATAATGGCACTCAGGACGATCTGTTCCATGACATTCCCAGGCATTGAGGTCAGACTGACAGGACTGTAGTTCCCTGGATCATCCTTCTGACCCTTATTGTGGATGGGTATTACATTGCTAGATGCCAGTCAGCTTGGACCTCCCCAATTTTCCAGGACTGCTTGTAAATGATGGAAAGTGTCTTAGTGAGCCAGATCCTTGAGTACCTTTGAGTGGATCCCATCTGGCCCTGTAGACTTGTTTATTCCAAGGTGTTGGAGCAGGTCCCTCACCACCTGTCCCTTTGTATTACCGGGGTTTCATTCCTCTCCCTGCCCCTATTTGCTAGCTCAGGGGTCTGGTTACTCAGGGAACAATCTACTCTACTACTAAAGGCTGAGACAAAGAAGGCATTGAGTAACTCAGCCTTCTCCTCATCCTTTGTCACCATGTTACCTCCTGCATCCAATAGAGGACAGAGATTCTCCCGAGTCCTGCTCTTGTTACTAATATATTTATAGAAATTCTGGTTATTGTTTTTAACATCCAAGACTAGGTTAAGTTCTAGTTGCACTTTGGCCTTTCTAATCTTTTCCCTACAAAACTGTACAACACCTCTGTAATCTTCCTGAGTGGCCTGCCCTTTTTTCCAAAGGCCATTAACTCTCCTTTTTTTCCCTGAGTTGTGATTATACCTCTTTCTTCAGCCAGGCCGGTCTTTTCCCCCGACGACTTGATTAACAGTGCACAGGGACAGCCTAACCCTATCCATAATTTTATCTTTCTTATCCTTCTGCACTCTCCCACAGCTTGCTTTTAGATCTTTGCAGTCTTCTCAGAAGCTGGAGCAAATGTTATGCTGCTGAAATACATCCACACTGGTCCTTGGACACTTGGTACTCTGGCCACTAAGACTCAAGGTTACAGGGTTAACAGCAGGGCTTGTAGAGAGAAAGGGTTATTGTGATGGCCAGGAAACAGAGAACAGCCACACCAATATATGTACCTATTTGTACCTATTTGTATTTACATAAAGTAGATACTATGGTAATCTCTCAGGGAACAACTGAACTTTGTCCGACTGAGATATACAAGTTTCTGGTTTCTTGTGCAAGCGGCAAGTGGTGGCAGCACCAACCCTCCACATTATGAAGACGTCAGTGCTGCAGGTGTATGCTAGATTTTATCACAATACCTCTATTAGATTGTGTACCACTGCTCTGAGAGAGACTGCCTCCAGCATAGCAGAATCTAGGGAACTCTAGGGGTGAAGGAAACATTCTGAAACAATTCAGAAGATCAGTGTCTTAATTTTTCATTTATATCAACTGCTCTCCTGCTGTTGGCACATAGCTGAGACTTTGAAAAATATTACAACTGAAACAGCAGACACCCAACTTAGATATCAGAGCATGATATGATCCTCTAGAGGATGATTCAGAACATCTGTCTAAATTAGCATTCATTAACTATAAATGAACTATAAATGAAGCTTTTTAATATTTTTCATGCTTTGGACAGAAATTTCAATGCAAAAACTTGAGCTGCATACCATCTTTCACCTGTAGATGATTGTATTCATATTTAAATTTGACTGTGACTTCACTATTTTATTACCTTAGCTTAGTCTGAGATTTAAGAACTGCAGTAAGCATTTTAAGTTAGCTTGCTTCGTTTTGATGAGGAGCAGAAGAGGACCAAAGGGAAGAGGAGTTTGTAGATATCAGCCAGAGTTTTGTAGATTCTATACATAAATCTAACATGGTATATTCATCTACCTGAGGATGTATTTATAATCTTACGATTCTTCTCTATTTTCCCTTGTGTGACGTCACTTATCTTCTTTAACACTAGAAACTAATACTAATTTTAACATTATTAGCATCTAATACTGTGTTGATAACTTTGGCATTGCTTTTCTTCACAATCATCACATCCATGTATGAGAAATAAAGGAACAGATATAGCTTATTTTAAAAGTTTAAAAAGATTACTGGTTCATTACATCCCTAATATATCTAGGAGTGTATCTAGGTTGTTTTGCAGTCTTCTGTTTCAAAGGCATTTGAAAAAATATTCCCACTTTTTTTTTTGTGCTTCTATTCACATTATCTTTGGAAAAGACCCAAAAACATCTGTCCTCAAGGTCCTACATTATTTTTTTTAATCCTTTTGGGAGCCTCCAAAAACCTCAGAACACAAAGTAAAATCAATGGTCAGGATACTCCTCTCTAGATTAACTGAAATATTATCATGTGAGCCTCTGTGAAGCAAACAAGTTAATTTCTTTCAACTTTTTTAATTCCAGCATTAATAGTCTTGCATACTAGTTCAGTGAATATCAAGTCAAATTCATTCTCTTTGACAGATTGGACAGTTGCTTCATATATAGACGCAGTATCACAAGATATAGACTAGAAGGACATATAAAATAACTTCTAGTAACTTCAGCTTACTTCTGGAAATCTGGATAAATGTTTTCTCTTGGTATATTCATTTTCAACAGTTAAATAAAGCAGTATCTTCTTTTATTATCTCAAGAACAGAGTTTTGAAATGGCGTGAATTTAATTGTAAATTGTCCCAGCTTCATAATTTATTCCAGTTCGCATTGATATTTTTCCTTGCAGATTTAAATTGTGATTCTTTGAGATAAGTACTATTTCCTTTCAAATAGCATAAGCAATATTGATGCAAAATATGTCTGTTATAAATGGAAGAAGTAAATACACTTTTTAATCTAAATGAGACTATTCATTGGTTTGCAGTCACAAATCTTTGTTTAAGAACTAAAAATCTGTATTACATTCCTGATATATTTGGATATGTGAAGGTCTGTTTTGTCTGACAAATCTAAATTTCAGGCAGCTATACATGTTATTAAGGTCTACAGTGTGTACATGGTAATATTTCTCCAACAGTACTAATACTTTTTTAGATACTACTTCCAGTGCTGGTTCAACTGGCAGCGTTAGTGTATATGGGTGTTGTTTGACTAAGCATTTTGAACACTATATTGAAAATTTCTGCTTGGAGCATGGCAATACTGTGTATTACTAAAAAATTTCCCAAGACCTATGTTCTAAGAATGAAAATCACCCTTCGTGTCCCTCAGCTTTCCAAAGATTAAGGAAAGAGAAAAATGGGATTCATACACAGTTTAATTCAAGCACCTGCAACAGAATTTTAATGTGGATTTATTTTTTCTTCTGATACTCCATATTGTTGGTATACTTTTTGTACATACACACACATATATTGATATATAAACTACATATTTTGATGCTGTAGTTCATTTTTTACATCTGCATTTTTCATATACTCCCCAAGGGATTTAAAAACCCCTTTTCATATTTCTAGTGCTTTGCTTTTCCCATTCCTCTAATCTTATCACAAGTTACTACTTTCCTCTACTCTATTTTTTTATTGTGCATATATTCCCCTATGTGATTCCTGTCCATTCATAACATTCCTGTAAGGCATAAATACCATCAGATATTAAGGCCATAGAAGGTAGTGGAGCTAGTAGTCATTTCTTTAGCAGTTCATCAAGAATTTCCAATTTTTAATATTCTGTCTTTAAATTGTTAAGTTGTTTGGTTTTCTTTTTCTTTGTTTTTTTTTGTTTTGTTTTTGTTTTTTAAGTGTCGTTCATATATTTTGCATTTTTCATTCCCCATTTTATCTAATTATAGTGGATAAATGAAGAAGAGAAAAATAATATTCTCTTTCTTTTTTTTTTTTTTTTTTTTT